>JANAVB010014998.1:1771270-2268770 GCA_029216955.1 Iris pallida | reverse complement strand
ATCGAAAGGTGCGTATCGACTTCGTGGACGTGTGACTTTTGAAGGAATTCAAATTGGTTGCGTGTGCGCGACGAATTTGACCCGTATCCGTCTAATTTTTCCGTATCAGGCTTTTTCAAAATTTCTCAATTACTTTGTGCACACTCATCAAATCGCGACGAAACTTGCGTCATTGGACTCGAAATATTTTTCTGGTCCTGTGAGCCAAGTTTGGTCCGATTCTGAGACGGTCGAGTGGAACGCTATTTTGGCGGGCCCGCGACCCTATTCAACGGGTGAATTTGTGCACGGTCCACCGGAATACAACTTTGGACATACGGTTGGGTTTGTCTCGTCAAACTGGACCTGTAGACATATAGTTTGATGACTTTAGAGACCGTAGGTTCTGGCACATTTTTTGGTGCCAAGTGTGTCCAACGGCGGACACCATTTTGATTCGAAATTACTGTTTTGCCCCTGTGTCCAGAATTAGACTTATGGGTAGACGATTCTAGCTAATTTGACTATTCTGAGAATGTTGGTAATGTTTGTTTCAGCATTAGAAGACTGTTGTGCGAGTTGACCATTCGTGGCTCATTGAGTGGGTTGTAGTTTCGATTTTCTCAGCTCAGGACAACAGGCAAGTACATTCTCTGATAATTTTTATTGCTTTGATATCTACTATATCCGATTCAGTTGTAGTGTTATACTTGATTCTCGACACGAGGATACACGGACTAGTATACGTGACTCTCGTCATGAGATGTCATTCCCGGTTTACCTGGTATGTGAGTACATTGTTCGATATTGTTTTCTGTACTTGTATAGACACCGAATTGGGAATGGGCTGGCCCCCTGCTCTTCGAATCCCGTGTCATGACCTGTCATGTCTGGATTCATTATACTACTCGGGGATGGGGGAGTTATTAGAGGTTATGTGATCATACCCCTACTTGTTTATTACTTGTGCATAGCTCCACCCTCATCACACGTAGGGTATAGCCTGACCTTATACTAATTGTGCATAGCTTTCTATTTTGGTCGGCCTGATCCCTATACTAGTATACTACCTGTGCATAGCCGGTCAAATGGAACAGCTTGATCTTGACCCAAGCCGATCACATAACGCTCTAATATCTCATGACACTTTATTTTTATGTTTACATCATACCTCAGATTACTTTTCATTGTTTATATTCCAGTTTTAAATTATATCTCACACATGACATGATATCCAGTTCTCTTGTACCATTTTACTTTCAATCTTGATATTCTATCTTCTATTTCATTATGATTGTCTCTTATAGTATTTGTCAATTCACATGGAACTGCTGTTGGTGTTTGTACTTGTTCATATCCTGACAGGATAACCTCCATTGTTTTTCAGAGGATTTAGATGCAGATTGCCCGACCTACTACGGATTTGGCATAGATGGAGCCTACGACCAGGACCAACCTGTGGACCCGGTGCTCATAGAGGACGCACCGTCAGTAGTGACCTAGTTCACCTAGATTTATCTTGATTACACTCCAGTTTGATACTTTGAGACTTGTAGTATTTATTTTGGGATATAGTTTTATGTCTTGGTCTCTGAACTTGTGATTACGACTCAGCGTTGTTTTAGACTATTTATCTCATCTTTATCTTTATCTTTATCTTTATTATTGTGTTTATCTTCCTTAGAATTATGTGATTGAGTTGTGGTTATATTCCTCCGTACGGAGATGACATGTTATATTATTGTGTCTTAGATTCTATATATTCTAGATGACCTTTACAGCGTTCTACCGTCGATACTGCGGCGTAGGCTGGACGTACCCACGTACTCGTGCCCCTAAACAGGGTGTGGGTCGTGACACTAACTTTTTAGAAACCGCAACAGACTCTTCACATTTAGCAGTCATGTCTGAGAGTCTTTGTTCTGTGACTAAGAATTTGTCTCTCTTGTGGCAGCCACACTTCCTTTGACCCCAACCTCTACGAAAGTTTTGGATGAGGTGTCACAGGATGTGGTTGACAGCTTCTATCGTCATTTAAAAAGAAGAGTCAATGCTGCTGTAGAGCGGGGGACTCCTTTTGCCCTGGCCCGACAATACGCTCATGGGCAAATTGAGATTCTTAAAACCCTTCCTGGCGGAGAGGGGATAGCTGCGCTTCTGGAGCCCAAGTTGCTAGAGGCCGATCAGCTTGTGGCCCAATTTCGAACGCTGTGGCAAGCTGATTTATCTGCAGCAATAGAATAGGAGCGGGGCTTCCTCACTACTGCCTTGGAGAAGATAAGGCTTGCGCGAGATACTTCCATGCAGATCATAATGAAGGACCTTGGCGACCTATCTCTCTTGTACGACCAGCTGAGCCGTCGAAGCGAGGTTTGCAGATCTCGGGAAGCGGATGCCTCTCGTGGAATAACTGATACAAGGAAGCAGTTCTTCAAACTTCAGAAGACGCTGGCCTTCTTGGAGTCTGAGCTTGAAGCTTCCCGTGTGGATAAATAAATATGTATGTATGTAAATAAACAAAATATGTATGTATGTATGTATGTATATATGTATGTATGTATGTATGTATGTGTGTATGTATGTATGTATGTATGTATGTATGTATGTGTAAATAAACAAAATATGTATGTATGTATGTATGTATGTATGTATGTATGTATGTATGTATGTATGTATGTGTGTGTATAAATAAATATATATATATATATATATATATATATATATATATATATATAAGCAAATGGAATAAAGAAAGAAAGAAAAAAAAGAAAAAAAAACCCAAACAAACAAAACACACACACGCGCCACATAATAACAAACCAACAGCAACATTAGCTGCTAACAAACCCGCGACCCCTTCCCTTTCCTTTTCAATCCGAGCGCAACCTTCGAGATTTATATATATATATATATATATATATATATATATATATATATGGAGAAGTGGCAGCGGCAGCTGCTGGCGAGCGGACCCCTCCTCGCCACCCCCCTCCCCCGCCGGATTTTGGTGGCTGGGATGGCCGGACGGCCTCCCCAGCCCGGCGGATCCCGTCTCCGTCTTCGTTCCACTGGCCCCCCTTCCCCGGGCCGCCCTGGCGTCGCTTGGCCCTCCCCTCTGTGGGGCCACCTCGTCGGTCCCCCGTCGCACGGTATTCCCCTCGCCCCCCCTCTTTTTCCATCATCCACCCCCTTCTCTTCCCCGACGACGGCGACATCCTCGGAGGCCCCGTCGTCACCGGACTCGGAGAGGCCCTCCGCCGGCCGCTGTCCAGCCCGGAGAGCCCGTCCCCCCAGTCGTCCCCCTCTAGGCTCCGCCGGGCGTGCCCCCTTCGGTTCTTGTGCCTCCTCCAGCTAGCGCGCCCCCTCCGGCTAGCGCGTCCCCTCCCCCGGCGCTTCCCCCAGCGCCCACTCCCCTCGCCGCCTCCCCTCTGTGGCCGGCGTCCCCTCCAGCAGCGGCGGCACCCCCTCCTACTGCGGCGACGCCCCCTTCAGCCGCGGCCGGATTCTTGCAACTGCAGTGGCCAGCTTGCGTCGGCGGTCCTGGACCGGGCCCCCGCCGCCCCCGCTCCTCCAACGTCGGCCGCCACCTCTTCCCCTCCGTCGGTAGTCTCCCCCTCGTGGGCTTTGGTAGCCGCCCCGCGGCCCCCCCCGGGCCGTCGTGCAGTGGCCAGCCGTCTTCGCCCAGGCTCCCCTTTCTTCGACGGTCGCTGGCCCCGTGGCAGCGTCCTCTGCCTCTGAGAAGCCGTCCCCGGCCCTCACCGATCCGCCGTCGTACTCCGGCCTCCGACGCTCCCGTCGGATCTTGCTGGAGGCCCCCTCTCGCCGTTGACCGGCTACGGGGCGGTTGGCTTCCGTCTCGCCGGGAGCTCCACCCCCCCTCTCACCGGCCCCCCTCTCCTTCCCCCTCCCCCTCCCCCCAGGGTTTCCTCCTCCTCCCCCGGTTCGTCCTCCCCCACCATCCGTCGGCGGCGACTTCTCTTCTCCGCCGCCAGACCTCCTCCGCTCTGGGTCGTCGCCCCCGCTGGCTTGGTGATCGGTCCCCTCCTCCGGGGGGCCGCCTGGTGGGGCTCCCCCTCCCCTTTCTCCAGTGCGCTCTGCCGGAGGCCCTGCTTCCCCTCCGACTAGCAGGGTTCCCCCGCCACCGTCCCCTAGCGTCTCCTCCGTCGCTCGCGTGTGCTGGCACTTCGGGAACCGCACCCCCCCATTGGGCCCCGCGCCCCCTCGGGCAGGCCATGCCTCGGGCCCCGCAATCCCCCTCGGGCAGACCACCCCCCATTGGTCGCCTCGGGTGGTATACCCCCCGCGGATTTAAAATTTTGAATGATCTCTTCTCATTCAAATTTTGAATTCCGGATAAAAATATATATATATATATATATATATATATATATATATATATAGAAAGAAAGAGAGGAAAATTTTCATAAAACCCAAACTCTAGCCGTCACCTCCGACCCAACGTGCACCCCAACATCGCAGTCGACCAACCCGCGGCCGTCTATCGCCGAAAAATACGTAACGAGCATCCCACTCGTGCGCAGAAACTGTCAGCGAAGAGGCAACTTCGAAAATAGATTTCTCTTTCCTCGCTCCGTCGTTTTGCGAACTACTTGGTCAGGTATGATCCTAACATGTACACCTTTTATTTTCTTCAAGTAGTTTGTGTCGATTCGCACCATGTGCGACGAAAAACGAGTTTCAAAATCGAGAAAAAACTCGATTTTCTGAGTTTAGAAACTGTCCTGAAACTCTAACTTTGTGGCCGATTTGCGACCAGCATGTTACGAGTTTTCAAAATCAGTTTGAAGAGACTTATAGACAACCTATAGGGCTTTAAAACCCTTTTTGTAGAATTGAATTTCTTGCACTGTACAGAAAGTTATTGGTTTGTGAAGTTGGAGAAAAAAGTAATTTTCAAAACTGATTTTTTAGAAAAATTGTCCCGATACGCCGTCAGTCCCGTCAATCCGGGCGACGTGGTCGCAAACCGAAAGCATCGAAAGGTGCGTATCGACTTCGTGGACGTGTGGGTTTTGAAGGAATTCAAATTGGTCGCGTGTGCGCGACGAATTTGACCCGTATCCGTCTAATTTTTTCGTATCGGGCTTTTTCAAAATTTCTCAATTACTTTGTGCACACTCATCAAATCGTGACGAAACTTACGTCATTGGACTCGAAATATTTTTTTGGTCCTGTGAGCCAAGTTTGGTCCGATTCTGAGACGGTGGAGTGGAACACTATTTTGGCGGGCCCGCGACCCGATCCAACGGATGAATTTGTGTACGGTCCACCGGAATTCAACTTTGGACATACGGTTGGGTTTGTCTCGTCAAACTGGACCTGTAGACATATAGTTTGATGGCTTTAGAGACCGTAGGTTCTGACATGTTTTTCGGTACAAAGTGGGTCTAACGGCGGACACCATTTTGATTCGAAATTATCGTTTTGCCCCTGTGTCCAGAATTGGACTTATGGGTAGACGATTCTAGCTAATTTGACCATTCTGAGAACGTTGGTAATGTCTGTTTCAGATTAGGAGACTGTTGTACGAGTTGACCATTCGTGGCTCATTGAGTGGGTTGTAGTTTCGATTTTCTCAGCTCAGGACAACAGGCAAGTACATTCTCTGATAGTTTTCATTGCTTTGATATCTACTATATCCGATTCAGTTGTAGTGTTATACTTGATTCTCGACACGAGGATACACGGACTAGTATACATGAATCTCGTCATGAGATGTCATTCCCGGTTTACCTGGTATATGAGTACATTGTTCGATATTATTTTCTGTACTTGTATAGACACCAAATTGGAAGTGGGCTGACCCCCTGCTCTTCGAATCCCGTGTCATGACCTGTCATGTCTGGATTCATTATACTACTCGGGGATGGGAGAGTTATTAGAGGTTATGTGATCATACCCCTACTTGTTTATTACTTGTGCATAGCTCCACCCTTACCATACGTAGGGTGTAGCCTGAACTTATACTACTTGTGCATAGCTTTCTATTTTGGCCGGCCTGATCCCTATACTAGTATACTACATGTATATAACCGATCAAATGGAACAGCCTGATCTTGACCCAAGCCGATCACATAACGCTCTAATATCTCATGACACTTTATTTTTATGTTTACATCATACCTCAGATTACTTTCCATTATTTATATTCCAGTTTTATCTTATATCTCACACATGACATGATATCCAGTTCTCTTGTACCATTTTACTTTCAGTCTTGATATTCCATCTTGTATTTTATTATGATTGTCTCTTATAGTATTTGTCAATTCACATGGAACTGATGTTGGTGTTTGTACTTGCTCATATCCTGACAGGATAACCCTCGTTGTTTTTTAGAGGATTTAGATGCAGATTGCCCGACCTACTATGGGTTTGGCATAGATGGAGCCTACGACCAGGACCAGCCTGTGGACCCGGTGCTCGTAGAGGACGCACCGTCAGTAGTGACCTAGTTCACCTAGATTTGTCTTGATTACACTCCAGTTTGATACTTTGAGACTTGTAGTATTTATTTTGGGATATTGTTTTATGTCTTGGTCTCTGAACTTGTGATTGCGACTCAGCGTTGTTTCAGACTATTTATCTCATCTTTATCTTTATTTTTATCTTTATCTTTATCATCGTGTTTATCTTCCTTAGAATTATGTGATTGATTTGAGGTTATATTCCTCCGTACGGAGATGACATGTTATATTATTGTGTCTTAGATTCTATATATTCTAGATGACCTTTACAGCGTTCTACCGCCGATACTGCGGTGTAGGCTGGACGTACCCACGTGCTCGTGCCCCTAAACAGGGTGCGGATCGTGACACTAACTTTTTAGAAACCGCAACAGACTCTTCACATTTAGCAGTCATGTCTGAGAGTCTTTGTTCTGTGACTAAGTGCTTCTTCTTCTCTATGTCATATAACTCTTGTATTTTGACATAGTCTCTTTCTTTCTTATCAACTTTGAGGATAGCCTCATGATAGTCTACTTTGAGTTTGGCTATCTCTTCCGTGTTACCGGTAGTAAACGTCCCTTTAATGTCTTCAATAAGACTGGACAGTCTAGCTATCTCGGTTATGTATGCCTTAATCTCTTTTCGAGATTACTTATACTTGTCAAGCACAGTTCTGTGTTCTTCAAGTAGTTCGCTAAAGGCATTATCTAATTCATCGAAAGTAAAGTCATCATACAAAAGGTTTGAGGATACCTTATCAAATGCCATAAGACAGACATTGGCATTTCTGCAGGGTCTGTCTTCTTTTTCTGTGTCACTGGCATCACTTTCATGCCAGAACTTGTGTTAGCATACTTTCAACTGGTTGTTGCTTTTCTGCTTGATCTTGATCTATCGTATGGACTGCTTTTCTTTGAAGTTGGACAGTCCTTCTTCATATGCCCCGATTTCTTGCATCCAAAGCATATTGTTTCATCTTCATTGCTTTCTTGAATATCTCTTCCTTCTGTTTGATTTCTCAAAATTTAGAAATTTCCTGAAGTTTTTCACTAGTAGGGCTTGTTCATCACCACTTGATGATTCTTCCTCAGAATTATTGCATGTTGATTTTCTGGCTTGAGCTTTGAAGGCAATAGACTTTTCTTTTGGGGTTGCTTCTTCAAACTCTTGCAGATCAAGCTCATGGGTCATGAGCTTGCCCATCAATGTTTTCAGAGACATGATGGTGAGATCGTTTCTTTCAATGATTGTTGTTGCCTTCGGGTTCCAGTTCTTGGTTAGAGCCCGTAGCACTTTTCTGATCTTCTCATGATTATTGTAATCCTTACCAAGAGACTGCAAGGGAATAGTAATATCAAGGAAATGTGTGAACATCTGTGTAATTGACTCACCGAATTTTATCTTAAAAGATTCATACTCATGTGTTAGTCTACTGATTTTGGATTCCTTCACTTGGGAAGTACCTTCATGAGTTACCTCAAGAAGTTTTCAAATCTCGTGAGACGTTTTACAGGTTGAAACTCTGTTGAATTTCGTTTTATCAATTGCACATAACAGTACATTAATGGCACGAGCATCTAGACTAGCCTTTGCTTTTTCAGCCTCGGTATATTTGTTATGAGGCTTGTCTACAAGCTTGCCATCAACTACTGTAGGTGCCGGTTTCTTATAACCGTCAACAACTATAGACCAAAGATCAAAGTCAAGAGACTTTAAGAAGAAAGTCATCGTATTTTCCAGTAGGTACAATTTCTACCATCAAATAGTAGGGGTCTATTTGTGGATTACCCTTCACCGTTGAATATTAATTTTACGGCTGCCATATATACTCTCTGAGGTTTGTTATATTAGAATATAACCCGCTTTGATACCAATTGTAGGACCGTTGAGCACCTCTAGAAGGGGATGAATAGAGTGAGTGCGAGTGCAGCAGAAAATAATCACTAATTTAAAATTATAAACAAATAACTATGGCAGTGAATAAGAGACAGTAAATAAATATAGCAAGAGATAGAGAGATCAAACTCAGTGACACAGCGATGTATACTGGTATCCCTCTGAGAGGACTAATCTAGTCTCGAGTACTCTTGCTCGATGTTAATCCACTAAGGCACAAGCTAATTGAGAGCTTGCAGTCTCTTACAATACCGTGCTTGGTGACAAGTGCACGACCAACTTCACAACACCGTGCTTGGTGACGAGCGCACGACCGGCTCCACAACTGAGAAAAATTGTGTACTTTGAACAACCTTTTTACAACTCTTGAGAACCAAAAGACTCTAAATCGAAATAGATATACTGGCTTTTGGCTAAGAGGAGTGTAGGTGTGATATGAAAGCTTTTGATCAAGTGAAAACACTTATTGAATAGAGAAGAAAAGATGAAGAATGAATGACTAATTTGAAATAAAAAACTCTCTTCTATTTATAAGTGTTTTCTGGTACCGAACTCGAGCAGAGTTCTGACAGAGTTTTGATGCAAGGATTTTGCATATGAATATTGCATGCAGATTTGGAGGTGTCACGACCCGCACCCGCTTTTCGGATACGAGACGTGTCCAAGCCAGCCTACGCCGCAGAGTCGGCAGTAGAACGCTGTCAAGCCCGCAAGAAATAAATGCTCAAAATATAACATTTGCTGCTCATTCACATTTCTAAATTTGTTACAACATTTATAACATTTATAATTAAAAAAATACAATATTTTACAATTAATGAAATTGATACAACTGCTATCTATTTCTAGGTTTCTGCCTGTAAGTACACCCGAATCTCCCAAGATAAGTGAAGCCACAACTAACCTAAAAAATGTTGGTTTCCAGTCAGAAATGGAACAATTACACAAACCGACGACAATGCAAAAATATAATAGAACTAACAAGACATAAAAATAACATATGAGATATGAAAACTGGAAAGTACTGATGACATAGCACGGTGGAGAAGAAAAGGAAAAATAAATAAAAGACAACTACCTATGTGGTGTGAAATATCTGTTTCGATATTTGAACGGCTAGGGGGTAAATCCGGCACCCTGTACGTGTCGTGTGCAGCTGCTATTATTCACGAATGGACTTATGGGATAGTTCTGGGTAGTCCACATGTCTACTAAGATATTTCCCCTCCCGACTACTCCGTGTGACGAGCGTGTCAACAAGCAGCAAGATATATGTACAAACATGAAATGAAAAGACTACTATGAATCGAAAGTAATCAGAAAGTGCACTTGCCTGAGGTCCTTAGCTGGAGAAACCGATAGTACAATCACATCAGATGAGTCACTAAAGTTAACACATACAAAAAGTCTCCAGATGCTGAAATAAATATTATTAACATTCTCAGAATAGTCAAATTAGCTAGAATTGCATATCCTTAAGTCCAATTTTGGACACAGAGGCAAAACGGTAATTTCGGGTCAAAACGGTGTCCGCCGTTGGACCCGCTTTGCACCAAAAAGCGTGCCAGAGTCAACGGTCTCTAAAGTCGTCAAACTATATGGCAATAGGTCCAGTTTTTTCGATACGAACCCAACCGTATGACCAAAGTTGGATTTCGGCGGGCCGTGCACAAAATCGCCGTTGAGTGGGACCATAGGGCCCGCAAAATGGTGATCTAGTCAACTATCTCAGAATTGGACCAAACTTGGCATACGGGACCAAAAAATGATACGGTCCTATTGGCACAAATTTTTTCTCAATCTGACGAGCGTGCACAAAGTAATTGAAAAGTTTGCACAGAGACCGATACGATGAATTTTGACGGATACGCATCAAATTCGTCGCGCACACGCAACTAATTTGAATTCCGTCAAAGCCCACACGTCCACAAAGCCGTTACGCACCTTTTGATGCTTTCGGTTCGCGACTACGTCGCCCGGATTGGCGGGACGCACGTCATATCGGACAATTTTGGGATTTTCTAAACTGTTTCTAAAACTGTTTTTGACCATTTTAGAAATAGAATAACTTTGTGCATACTCAATGAAATTGGGATCTACAAGATACGTTTAAATCTCCTATATGTTGTCTCTGACTCCCTTCAAGTATTTCTTAATTATTTTTAATAGGTCGACGAGAATAAGACCGTAAATAGGGGTATTTGGCTTACTCTATTCCCTGTTTACGAACAGGTTTTTGATCGACTTCGTGCCGATCTCTTGGATCGGTCGCATGATTATATTAAAAACTAACTACTGGGGTTTGAAGATGGTTAATTTGACGATGTACCTGCAAAGATGATGCGCAAAACAGCGCAACAAGGCGACGGGAATCGCGCCATGAAGTTAGGAGTTCGGGCGATTGCTGCTGCCTTCACTGCTCTGTAGCTCGGCGGCTCTGTCGCCTCTGGCCAGCAGCCGTCCGCCACGACGGCGGCACGGAGGCCGCATGCGCGTGCGCAGGGAGGGGCGCAAGGCTTCGTTAGGATTTTAGGGTTGGTGTTTGATTCTCCCGATCGATCGATCTCTTGTTCTTTATATGTACGATGTTTCAAAGGGGGTCGGGTTCTGGAAATTATGGGGGGAGAAATGTCGGCTCGGGCTGGTTGTTGTTTTGAGTATGCCCAGCTCGGGCTGGGCCCAAGGTTTTTTTTTTCTTTTTTTTTCATTACTATTATACAAATATATATCTCCTCTATATATTTATATATATAAATATAACCTTAAAATCACAAAAACCTAAAATACTTTAAATAAATATTATAAATATTAATAATCATATTATCTATATATAGGATAGCACATTTATATCTATATATATATATATATATATATATATATATATATATATATATATATATATATATATATATATATATATAGTTAATTTACCACAAGTCGACTTAATAATAATAATAATATTTAAATAGAATGAACATGCTTATTAATTCTTCACAAAATAACCTTAATAATAATAAAATAAAATAATAACCATTGCCCCGATGGGTGATCTTTACCACACACCCTTGGATCAAAAATTGTTCCAATATGGGCAAGCAGCATTAATAATAAATATAAATTTGTACCTCTAATTTAATAATTAGAAATTATTTCTCAAATTCTAAAATAATATTAAGAACATTTGTAAACCCATAAAATATGCCCACATGGCCATCTTTGTTCACACCACGTGTCTATTTGGGCCTGGGTTTGGTCCAGCCCAGTTCGGGCTAACTTGGTTCAACCAGGTCCCTGTAAAGTCAATAAGTCTATAATAATTAATTAAACTTATTTATAATGGTCATGCTATAACTTGGCCTGGTTTTCCTAGTTAGGACATCACTATGGCTCGGCCTTCCCTGGCATGGCTAATTCACTAGTCAAGGCACACCACTGCACTATCCGTGTCCTGATTTTTAGTCGCCTTATACTCAAATTCCTAACCATGACTAAAATCATCTACCGTACTAATTAACTAATTAATTATTTACAAAATTCTAAAAAAACACCATTTAAATCAAATAAATAATATAAAAATATTTCAAAAATTTTCGGGAAGGGGAGCTACAAATCTACCCACCTTAAAATAATTTCGTCCTCGAAATTCCTAATTTATAACTATTCCTTAAAATTTAAAGTCTATCATTACCTTAATCTCCTTAATTTAATTCCTCAAAATATTTTATAACCTTTTCTAGCCATTTTGTAACTACGAATCATCGAGGACTTCTACCCACCTTTGGGCACACTACCCACTTCAAACACCTGACGTCCTAACATTGTAACCCTCCAGCTAATTGCAAAAAGTAACAACCGACAAATATCTATTGCATAAGGCATCTACAACACTCTCCTATCTATCAAGCAATCCAAAATTTAACAGCAACAAATTTACACAAGTAGCTACGAAATATTGGTAATTTCTAGTAAGCATGGCCATTCGTCTCTCCGAAATAGGAAAGAATAGAAGATAAGGAAGAATAACCAAGAGCAAATATAAAATTTCAAGAGCAGTAGAGTGTATTCAATGATACGGATAGAAAGAAAGTTTACGAACCATTGCCTTATTTGCTAGATTGGGCTACTCTAGTCCAGTATTTCGATAAATCGAAGAACCCTTTTGTTTCTTAGAGGGGCTTGCAATCCATGTAATACAGAAATTCTGTTCTCAAAGTTCTAAATAAGATTCCAAACTAGAACGAAATTTGAGAAATCAAGATTGTGATCTTTTCCGTGGTTACTTAAACACACGAGTAAAGGGTATGAATGCAATGCAAGATCGTATCGCGACTTCCAGATAGGTGGAATAAGGGTTACGAATGGCTTCACATTCTAAGAGGTGGCGACTACATAATAGGTACATGGACCTATTTCAAATAGTTCGGTTTTTATAGTCTAAATACGGTGGTATGCATGGATGGATTTTAATGGGTTTTAATGGGTTCCCTATCTGGACATCACCCGTTGGTTGGATGAACCTTGGGTTTCAATCTATATTGACGGAACAAGATCCCAACTATTTCTACTAGGTTAGGGTAACTTAGAGTAGGCTTCTACCCAAGGGGTTGAGCTAGTTGTCCGTCAGGTTGGTTAGCTTGGTCCTTCAAGCCCAAAATGCGCCTTCAGTGACCTTTGTTTTTAAGTAGCACATGAGGCCTCAATTGGATGGCACACTAGTAGCATGTGTGTAGTGGGCTTCGAGTAGATCACAACCATATATTGGGTCGAGTAAACTGAGTCAAGGTTGAGGCTCTAGTGGAAGTCAGAAAGTATAGCGGTGTTGTGGTAAGGGTTATAGCTAGTACTTTTGTCCTGAAAGTCGTACCACAAGAATAGAATGCAAGGGGACGGGTTTGAGTGGGACATGATATACCTAGATGAAGGTGACTCGTCTAGATCTTGCATATGAAATTTGTTGGAAGGTAACAGCTAGTCTTGTGCTCCGAATATTAATGACACGGCCGGGGACACAAAATAATCTCAATGGAAAGTGGGAGTCCATGGGGCACTAATTATCATCCTAAGGGGAATTATTTCGATCAATCAGTAATCTTCATATACCCCAAAATTTTAGGGCTTACAGTCTACCCACCTTAGAAGCCAGGCTATGGTTTTAGGAATAATGAGGTTAAAAGGATTCTGAAGTCTGGATATTGTACCTCGACTCTTGTTAATAAAGAATAAGGCACGACATAACGGAATACAGTAGATATAAGTCAGGTTAAGGATCGTTCCTCAATAAATGGAAAACGAGTGCGTACTATGACACACGGTCGATGAATTAGAATGATACACTCGTCCATAGTGTACAAGAGTTATCGACGGGGTAACCAACTCTAAGGCACATCATATGGAAAGGTTTTTAACAACTGATCGTGAGTTTCTATTTGTGTCGAGCCTGCCGGACTATTGTCACAAAGGTTCTAGTTAAACCAAGCTTTAAACAAATGATTAGAGGCTCACAATATTTGGTCTCTTGAGGGTAGGTAGCATCCTAGGTTGGCATTTGATCAAGGGAAAGATCCTAATCATTCTCAGACTCTAATGACTGGAAGATCAAGATAGTAGATTTTAGGGTCGAAGGGAGGATGAGTAACTCAAGGCAAGGTTCTAGTCACCTGGCTGGCCGATTGTAGTTACTCTTGTATATACAACTACCATAGCCATGGGGGATACTCTGTATCTACCTATCAATTACGAGCTTTCGTCTTTCCAATAAGTGAAAGACAAAAACGTTAAAGCATTCAAGAGAGATGTCACTGAATACAATTGCGTGATCCAAGGACGAATGTATAATTCAAGGGAAATTGTCAAAGCAGTCGTGGATGAGATTCTAGATACCTATATATCTCAATCCATATAGTATAATTAAATGAAGAGTGAACCAAATGTATCATGGTTGATCAGACCGTAATATAATGATTCTGATTAGACAATATGTTAGCCGGCGTCCCCAATAAACATATGCCTTGAATCAAGCTCGATAAAAGAGTAAGCTTGCAAAACTAGGCTGTAATAGCAGTGTTGGTCAAGATAGTCAAAATACAAGTGTGCGAGATTTTTGAAAAGAGATACATGTAGTTCGAGTTTTGGAAAAATCAAAATCTTACCTGGTGTTCTTACTTATACAGTCTTCCTACAATCCTCCTATCCCTAAGGCCTTGGTCGACTAATGGGTTATGGACTTCTGAATTCTATGTTTTAAGTACACCTATTAGTGTCAGTTAATTACCTCGTCGATAGATCACGAGGACCACGGAATGCTAGGTTGGGAGACATGCTACTCAACTTACAGAACTTTCACTAGTATTGGCTCTGGGTCTTAATGGGACATACATGGCAGTTTCCTATCCTCTATATTATCCTAAACTTGTAATCGCGTCTGAAATTATTTTATCGAGAATTATGCCTCGTCCGTATACTCTGGCTGTGACAAACCCTTGGTTCCATGATTCAGATGTGATAAACTATCAGGTGCTCTATCTTATATTGACACAAGGGTATCTAAGATCTAAAGAGGTTAACAAGGACATAGTTTTAGCAATGTTCCTTAAACTATAATTCTTCGAAATGATTTCAATTCTATGGGTTGTGCCTCGCTAGTGCGCTGCTGGCTGCAGTGAACCCACATTCTCCACTCTCAAATAATTGACGACAGTGCGCTGCTGTCTAACCATTATTAGTTAACTAATATTCTTTTAACCATATCCGTAAAAATTCATGAGCTTCTAGAGATTCAAACAAGTTGACTAAAAATAAAGCGTAGGTATTTGTCCTGTCAGTCACAACACTTAAAATAAAAGAGTTAACATAGAGGAAATAACTAAGACGAAAGGAATACAAACATTCTAGTAACTATTTCATATGCATTTCTATGGTTGAAGGAAAATCTCAAATCAATCTACCTCGAGATTCGTATACGAATAACAGGATCAGAAATTACAAACTAATTCTTTACAACAAAATAAGATTTTAAAACAGGCAATTCTAACTTATGATATAAGATTTATATCTAAATAAGAAAAATAAACAGTTTATCAAAATTAAAGCCTTAATTCCTGGAAAGCCTAGCTTACCAAGTGAATAGTATACCCACATTGGATCATGTCATCATATCAAGAGTAATAGTGTTTCTGTAAAGATTTGACAAGCTACCTAAATTTAACAATTATGTATCTAAGTGGCATGACTTATTAGTCAAATTAATAGGGACCCTGATCCTAGTTATCCTCCTAAATCATTTCAATCCTAATTATGAATGAGCATTTCCTGAGCGCAGGCTCACAATAGTACGACTAACATACCATCACGAGTTCGCAATCTTTTACGAAATTTGACCTGCATGGGCCACCACAAAAACTTGTCACGGCCCGTACCCGCTTTTCGGATACGAGACGTGTCCAAGCCAGCCTACGCCGCAGAGTCGGCGGTAGTCTGTCAAGCCCGCAAGAAATAAATGCTCAAAATATAACATTTGCTGCTCATTCACATTTCTAAATTTGTTACAACATTTATAACATTTATAATTAAAGAAAATACAAGATTTTACAATTAATGAAATTGATACAACTGCTATCTATTTCTAGGTTTCTATCTACAAGTACACCCGAATCTTCCAAGCTAAGTGAAGCCACAGCTAACCTGAAAAATGTTGGTTTTCAGTCAGGAATGGAACAAGTACACAAACCGACGACAATGCGAAAACACAATAGAATTAACAAGACATGAAAATAACATATGAGATATGAAAACTGGAAAGTACTGATGACATGGCACGGTGGAGAAGAAAAGGAAAAATAAATAAAAGACAACTACATATGTGGTGTGAAATATCTGTTTCGACAAGTGAACGGCTAGGGGGTAAATCCGGCACCCTGCACGTGTTGTGTGCAGCGGCTATTATTCACGAATATACTCATGGGATAGTTCTGGGTAGTCCACATGTCTACTAAGATATTTTCTCTCCCGACTACTCCGTGTGACAAGCGTGTCAAAAAGCATCAAGATATATGTATAAACATGAAATGAATAGACTACTATGAATTGAAAGCAATCAGAAAGTGCACTTGCCTGAGGTCCTTAGCTAGAGAAACCGATAGTACAATCACATCAGATGAGTCACTAAAGTCAATACATGCAAAAAGTCTCCAGATGCTGAATTAAATATTACCGACATTCTCAGAATAGTCAAATTAGCTAGGATTGCCTGTCCTTAAGTCCAATTCTGGACACAGAGGCAAAACGGTAATTTCGGGTCAAAACGGTGTCCGTCGTTGGACCCGCTTTGTACCGAAAAGCGTGCCAGAGTCAACGGTCTCTAAAGTCATCAAACTATATGTCAACAGGTTCGGTTTTTCGATACGAACCCAACCGTATGTCCAAAGTTGGATTTCGGCGGGCCGTGCATAAAATTGTCCGTTGAGTGGGACCGTAGGGCCCGCAAAACGGCGATCCAATCAACTATCTCAGAATTGGACCAAACTTGGCATACAGGACCAGAAAAATGGTACGGTCCTATTGGCGCAAGTTTTGTCTCAATCTGACGAGTGTGCACAAAGTAATTGAGAAGTTTGCACAGAGGCCGATACGGTGAATTTCGACGGATACGTATCAAATTCGTCGAGCACACGCAACCAATTTGAATTCCGTCAAAGCCCACACGTCCACGAAGCCGTTACGCACCTTTCGATGCTTTTTTTCGCGATCACGTCGACCGGATTGGCGGGACGCACGTCGACACAGAGGCAAAACGGTAATTTCGGGTCAAAACGGTGTCCGCCGTTGGACCCGCTTTACCGAAAAGCGTGCCAGAGTCAACGGTCTCTAAAGTCATCAAACTATATGTGAACAGGTCCGATTTTTCGATACGAACCCAACCGTATGTCCAAAGTTGGATTTCGGCGGGCCGTGCACAAAATCTCCCGTTGAGTGGGACCGTAGGGCCCGTAAAATGGCGATCCAATCAACTATCTCAGAATTGGACCAAACTTCGCATACATGACCAGAAAAACGGTACGGTCCTATTGGCGCAAGTTTTGTCTCAATCTGACGAGCGTGCACAAAGTAATTGAGAAGTTTGCACAGAGGTCGATACGGTAAATTTCGACGGATACGCATCAAATTCGTCGAGCACACGCAACCAATTTGAATTCCGTCAAAGCCTACACGTCTACGAAGCCGTTACGCACCTTTCGATGCTTTTGGTTTGCGATCACGTCGCCCGGATTGGCGGGACGCACGTCGTATCAGACAATTTTGGGATTTTCTAAACTGTTTTTAAAACTGTTTTTGACCATTTTAGAAATAGAATAACTTTGTGCATACTCAATGAAATTGGGATCTACAAGATACGTTTAAATCTCCTATATGTTGTCTCTGACTCGCTTCAAGAATTTTTTAATTATTTTTAATAGGTCGACGAGAATCAGACCGTTAATAGGGGTGTTTGGCTTACTCTATTCCCTGTTTACGAACAGGTTTTTGATCGACTTCGTGTCGATCTCTTGGATCGGTCGTATGATTATATTAAAAAATAACTACTGGGGTTTGAAGATGGTTAAGTTGACGATGTACCTGCGAAGACGATGCGCAAAATGGCACAACGAGGCGATGAGAATCGCACCACGAAGTTAGGAGTTCGGGCGATTGCTGCTACCTTCACTGCTCGGCGGCTCTGTCGCCTCCGGCCAGCGGCCGACCGCCACGAAGATGGCACGGAGGCCGTACGCGCACACGCGGGGAGGGACGCGAGGCTTCGTTAGGGTTTTAGGGTTTGGTGTTTGATTCTTCCGATCGATCGATCTCTTGTTCTTTATATGTACGATGTTTCAAAGGGGCTCGGGTTCTGGGAATTGTGGGGGGAGAAATGCCCGCTCGGGCTGGTTGTTGTTTTGAGTATGCCCAGCTCGGGCTGGGCCCAAGGTTTTTTTTTCTTTTTCTTTTTTTCATTACTATTATACAAATATATATCTCCTCTATATATTTATATATATAAATATAACCTTAAAATCACAAAAACCTAAAATACTTTAAATAAATATTATAAATATTAATAATCTTATTATCTATATATAGGATAGCATATTTATATCTACATATATATATATATATATATATATATATATATATATATATTTAGTTTACCACAAGTCGACTTAATAATAATAATAATATTTAAATGGAATGAACATGCTTATTAATTCTTCACAAAATAACCTTAATAATAATAAAATAAAATAATAACCATTGCCCCGATGGGTGATCTTTTACCACACACCCTTGGGTCAAAAATTGTTCCAATATGGGAAAGCACCATTAATAGTTAAATATAAATTTGTACCTCTAATTTAATAATTAGAAATTATTTCTCAAATTCTAAAATAATATTAAGAACATTTGTAAACCCATAAAATATGCCCACATGGCCATCTTTGTTCACACCACGTGTCTATTTGGGCCTGGGTTTGGTCCAGCCCAGTTCGGGCTAACTTGGTTCAACCAGGTCCCTGTAAAGTCAATAAGTCTAATAATAATTAATTAAACTTATTTATAATGGTCATGCTATAACTTGGCCTGGTTTTCCTAGTTAGGACATCACTATGGCTCAGCCTTCCCTGGCATGGCTAATTCACTAGTCAAAGCACGCCACTGCCCTATCCGTGCCCTGATTTTTAGTCGCCTTGTACTCAAATTCCTAACCATGAGTAAAATCATCTACCGTACTAATTAACTAATTAATTATTTACAAAATTCTAAAAATCACCATTTAAACAAATAAATAATATAAAAATATTTCAAAAATTTCCGGGAAGGGGAGCTACAGGAGGTAACAAATATTTGAATTTAAACAGACCGAACTCGGGCAAAGTTCGGACCAAACTCGGGCCGAACTCGGTTTGAGTTCTGTCTAGGAAAAATATTAAACATTTATCAAATTCTGTTGCAAAAATGGAATTGAACTTTTTTTGGTGGATGGAGTATGAATAGGTAGGCTTTATAGAAAAATGGAATAAGATTAACCTAAGCCAATATTACCTAGCCGATCTTACAATTTATATCCTAGACTCAATAAAGGTAAAATACATAATAAATTGTAAAATGACTCTGACTGGATTCCAATGAAAGTAAGCTTTAGACTGATGATTTACGTGCTTGATGATGCAGTAGTACGCTTGTTGATATTGATTTCACAAGTCCTGAAATGATTAGCAGCGGTTCGTATATTTTGTGTATTGACTTAAGTTCGTGTCGATTATTAAAATTGGGTGTGGCCATGGAATGCGCCAACATCATCCTCATCGTCATCATCATTATCTGCAGTGCCAGCATGTCCACCATGTCCGGATGGACCAACTCCAGATGTGCCAGCTCCAGAGGTGTGTGGAGTAGTACCAGAAGTACGATACCAATCGTAAGCGTTCCCTGGCTAAAACAGAGAGTGGATCGCCTCATCATCAATGCGGTAACCAGAGACAGAAGGGTCTCTAGGAAGAGAGCTAGCAGAATGACCCGTCTAAGCAAACCTGAGATTGACAAATGAGTTGGCAATAGCCTGGAACTGAGCCACGTCACGGAACTCATGTTCCCTGGAAGTGTCAACAAAGAAAGTCTGCAGATCCAAGAGGTGCTGATGAAAACCCTCAAAAGTCATAAGGTAAGTCTAAGGAGGAACAGGTACAGTAGGAGCAGGCACATGAGGTGGAGAAGCAGTAGCAATGCTACGACGAGAAAGCTTGAGAAACTTGGGCTCAGGGTCCAGAGCGCAAGTGGATAACTCTATGTCAAAACGCTGAAAGATGTGTGGGATAAGCATCGCATAAGAGAGGTTGCGTTCTCTTTCGCGACATCTACCCATCATCTGGATGATAGTCTTAATGGCAGAAAAAGGAATCCCCTTAAGAATATGATAGAGGGCAGAGAGTTCTAGTGCAGTGACATCATCTTTTGAAGTAGATTTCGGAAGAATAGTGGAATAGATGATGCGATATAACTCGTAGTTAAACAAGTTCAAGTTATTGGCCTTGAACTTTCCAAGACGAGCACGTGCGGGCGCACAAAGCTCATTCTTGAAACTAACAAGAGTCGTGCCCTCGGAAAAATCGAAGTCGGTGATGTCATCGAACGGGGCACCTTCGTTTGGAATACCAAGGATTTTCGCTAGCAATACATCATCGAACTCAATATCGATCCCGCCAATACGAGTTCTTACGGTAAAAGTGTCTAACACGAATTACAATAGAACAGTCTATGGGCATTAGTAGCTATAGGGAATTATAGTAGCGAGATGGTATAACTTAAAGAACAAGTAGACAACTCTAGAGGGAGATGAATAGAGTTTATGACAATAATATCCAATTAAAAATTAAACTCTTTCACCAACAGTAAATAATCAGAGTAAATGCGAAAATTATAAAGAGCGAGAAAGCATACGCAAATACAGCCGATTTTAACCTGGTTTCCCTCGTGGAGGACTAGTCCAGGCCTGAGAACTCTAGCTCAGGATTAAATCTACTATTTATGAAATAGTAGTTACACCTCGTGCCTTTTCTTCAGAAGAGCATGTCAACTTCTTATAGAGATCGCAGTGGCGATGCTTGGAATTTTCCAAGCAACTTTTTGAACTCTTGCACAAACTTCTAACTGAAGAGCACTGAGCACTTTGAGGCTTAGGGAGCTTGTGGCTAGTAGATGAGAAGGGTAAGGCTTGTATAAGGCTTTAGAGAGAAGAGAAGAGAAGAGAAGATTGGATAATTGAAAATGAGAGAATTCAAGGCCTATTTATACTAGTAGCAATAGGCAGAATTCGGCCAGAATTCTGGGTCAAGAATTCAAATTTTTGGCCGTTGGACAACTAGCATACAGCAAATCCTAAAAATTAGGGTCCTATAATTTAGGGGACAGAATTCGAACCGAACTCTGTGTGGAGGCAGAGTTCGGCCCGAACTCTCTCCAGAAGACAGAATTGTTCTAATGGGCTATATGGGCTAGTTTGGTTTTGGTGGAGCTTTTGGTTTATGGTTTGGAGATAGGTCTAGGCCCAAACTACTCAGTGCGACTCAGTTTACATTTATCTAGACTCAATAAAAAATACAGACTCGAAAACTGAGTATGCTGGAGGATAGAGCCGACATCCGTCTTGTACTGAGTTCAGTCTTGATGTGTCATATTGAATTATGATAAGTATCATATTGTCAATTTTATCAATATTTGGTTAACAGTAATTTTATGTCAATAATCTCCCCCATATTGATAATTGACAAAATAATATTTGTATATTCAATGTTCATACCTGGACACATTTATAAAAGCAATAGCTCCCCCGTAATCAGTGCATAAATAGAAGCACAATAGCTACCAATAGCTCCCCCGTAAACATTGCTTCTTCTTTTGTCCTGATAAATACAAACTTTCCTAAAGCATAGATGACAATATGATATGAATATCAAATAATTCTCCTCCTTTTGTCATTTATCAAACACAAACAACCAGAGAATTTGTAAATGAAAAATAACTGGCAAGCACACCAAAATAATAATAAACTGCATCAAGTGTCTCAAGAGTCACATAACATAAAGTGAGCGAATAATAAAAATCAACTACATAAACTAGAAATTCATAGTGCATAAAAACTAAAAATATGATCCTCAGCAGCAGCAGCAAGTAGGAAACCACTTCCATCACGGAGCTCGAGATGGTCCAGCGTCGTCAGATGGCTCAGTAAACAAACGATAAGGATCCATGAAAGCCGCATCCGGATCAAGATAGCGCATAGCACAAGGGTCATCGATACGGTATCCGTCGCGAGCAGGATCCCGCTCCAGAGGAATAGGCATAGAAGGATGCCGAGACATAGAGTACCGGACATCATACAGTGAGTTGCTGATGGCACTCATCTGCAGGGTGGTACAGTAGTCAAGCTGGGTCCAGCGATCATCCTCTAATATGAATCGATCGCAAAGCATAGTCTGAATCGACTCAAGAGTAGCAGGTGGAGGGGGTACAGGCTGCCCAAGAGCTGATGCGTAATCCTGAGCATCAGAGTGCTCAGACTCAGCAGGTGAATCGACAGCTGCCTGAAGCCGCCGTGTCTTAGATAGGAAGACAGGGACAGGGAGGAATTGGCACTGATCAAGTGGGACATAAAAAGCATAAAAAATCATAGAAAGATAGATAGCATAGACCAAAGATCTTGGCTTCTTCCTAGCATTGATCATCCAGTCCATCATGGGACGTGGAAGATTGAATGGGACATGGAAATGAAGGTGATACACAGTAGAAATCTCAAAATATGAAACCTCATCAGTCGATCCCGCTTTGGGTAGGATCGTGGAAAAGACAATGCGATGAAGCTCATAGAAGTAGGGGTTTAAAAATTTGGCAAGAAGCTTGCGCGGACGTGTGTTTAGGGTACACAAATCGTCCTTGAAGCTTTCTAGGGAAGATCCATCAGGAAATTGAAACTTGCGAGCATCGACAAGTTTCTCCCATGAGTTGGGCTCCGGAATTTTAAGGTATTTTGCAAGATCAAAGTTATCAAATGATATGTCAATGCCAGCAACACGTGAATATAAACGTGTATCATCATGAGTAAGATTGCGATAAAACATTTGAATGGCATTCAAATAGATAAGTGAATTAGTGGTGACAAGTTCATCAAGACACAAATCATGAAATAGGGAATCATACCAAAAAAATATGGTAAAGTTAATAGGATGACCCGCACACACGGGACGAGATCGAAGATCATTGAACCACTCGTTTGATGCTTCCAATGATACAAATATTCTATCATCAAACGTGTTGGGGTCAATAGGACGAGGTGAATTGAACAACGGGTGAATGGGTTGTTGAATAGGTTGTTCAACACGAAGAGGAGGATTCGAAGAGGAGGATTCGAAGAGGAGGATTCGAAGAGGACGCACCCTCGGTTCGAAGTCTCTTTCCTCTATTAAACAACTTGGGAGCCATGAGTAATGAAGAAATTAATGAAATTAAGATGGAGAGAAAATTAAAATTATACCTCAAAAGGATGATGAAGGATGGAAGAGAATGATGTAAGAGCCCTTCTCCTTGAATTTGGAGAAGAAATATGCACTAGAAGGAGAAAACTAGGGTTAGGGTTTGAAGAAGAAGGGTTTGGAGAAGTTTTGGAGGAGGTAGTGGAGGAAAGAGAGAGGGAGAACCCGGTTATAATATGAAGGGTTCGAATGGTCGGAAGAAATCTGGACCATTAGATCAATCTCAGATCAGCGGCTGAGCCCGACTGCGGTTCTGGAATGACGAGACCGAATTCGGTCCGAACTCTGTGTTAGGCAGAGTTCGGCCCGAATTCTGGGTTCTAGGGCCAGAATAGAAATCAGGCTGAAATGAAGTTGAAAAAAAATAACTAGATAAATAAGAATGAAGGAATAGAAATATGAATATGCAAAAGTAAGAAATCCAAGTAGAGAATTGCAAAAAGTGAAAGTGGCATAAGAAGTACAAAATGAAGTTCAAAAATTTGAATTGAGCAAGTTATAAATAAAAGTAGACCATGTAATAAACAAGGAGTTATGCCACAATTCAGTATGGTGAAACTGCCATGGGGTAGCTGCAGGGGCCGGATCCTAGCTAGCGGTAGTCCTGAGGACTAGTGCATCATGTCGCTTAGGCTTTTACGCCTTGTTGTCAGAAGGACCCTTTCGGCTTGTACCCATAGCAAATTATCATAAATAACCAAGACATAATCGATATTTACGCAGGTCACTTTAATGAATAACAGCTTCGTCCAAAATTTTTAGTTCACGACAAAGAAAGTTGAAACGCTCTTCGGATAGTGGTTTTGTAAAGAAATCTGCCAGCTGATGATCAGTGTCAATAAATTCTAAGTTTATAGTACTATTTTGCTGGTGATCACGCAAAATGTAGTGACGTATTTTAATGTGTTTCGTGCGTGAGTGACATATAGGGTTCTTAGTAAGGTTGATGGCACTAGTGTTATCACAGAATATAGGAATGTGCATAAAAGAAAGGTTGTAGTCTGCAAGGGTTTGCTTCATCCATAGAATTTGTGCACAACAACGACCATCTACGATATATTCAGCTTCTGTTGTGGATAGTGTGACAGAATTCTGTTTCTTGCTAAACCAAGAGACTAGAGCCTTACCTAATAAATGACACGTGCCGCTTGTACTTTTACGGTCGACTTTGCATCCTGCGAAATCAGCATCTGAATAACCAATATGGTCAAAGGATGTGGATTTGGGATACCATAAGCCCACTGTAACAGTACCCTTAAGGTATCCAAAGATACATTTAACGGCGGACATGTGTGATTCCTTAGGACTAGCTTGATAGCGAGCACACAGACAAACACTAAACATGATATCGGGACGACTAACAGTTAAATAAAGTAAACTACCAATCATACCTCGATACTTACGTTGGTCAACAGGTTTGCCACTTTCATCAGGTTCCAGTTTGGTCGAAGTAGCCATAAGGGTGCTGATTGGTTTGACGTTGTCAAGATCAAACTTCTTCAGCATATCCTTTGTATTTTTTGACTGGCTGATAAAAGTTCCTTGTGAAGTTTGTTTGACTTGCAATCCGAGGAAGTAGGTGAGCTCCTCCATCATGCTCATCTCAAATTTATTCTGTATACACTTAGCAAAATCTTGGCAAAGTTTTTCATTAGTAGAACCGAATATGATATCATCTACATAAATTTGCACTAAAAGAATAGTATTTTGGAAACTTTTGATAAACAGTGTAGTGTCAATTTTTCCTTTTCAAAAACCTTTATCTAGCAAGAAATTGCTTAGGCGTTCATACCAAGCTCTAGGGGCTTGTTTGAGGCCATATAGTGCTTTCTAGAGTTTGAAAACATGGTCAAGAAATTTATAATTTCAAAACCAGGGGGTTCTTTTACAAAAACTTCCTCCTTAATAAATCTATTCAGAAAAGCACTTTTAACATCCATTTGAAATAATTTAAAATTTTGAAAATTAGCAAATACATAAAGCATTCGAATGGATTCTAGTCTTGCAACTGGAGCATTCGTCTCATCGTAGTCGATACCTTCCTCTTGGTTGTATCCTTGAGCTAATAGACGAGCTTTGTTGTGTGTAACTGATCCATCTTCATTTACTTTGTTGCGAAAAAACCCATTTCGTACCAATAATCGAATGATTAGCTGGCCTAGGAACAAGTTCCCAGACCTGGCTCCTCTCGAATTGGTTGAGTTCTTCTTGCATGGCAGAAATCCAAAACTCATCATTAAAAGCTTCTAAAATAGTTTTAGGCTCAATTTGTGAAATGAAGGCAGTGCTAGCAATGGAGTCTCTTAACGATGATCAAGTACTTACTCCGCGTGAAATCTCACCTATTACCAAGTTTTCTGGATGTGACGGCTTAAAAGAGAATTTCTTCGGCAAGCCCTCCAGAGAATTGGTTTCAGTGATGGTATTCATCGGCGTAAAAGTTGATGGCTCAACATCATCGTCAGGAGTGGCTGCTGCACTAGTATCCTCATCAAAAGTCACATTAGTAGACTCTTCTACAATCAATGAGCGTTTGTTGAATACTCTATATCCCTTGCTCTTGGCAGCATATTCAAGAAAAATACCATCGTTAGCTTTGGCATCAAATTTGCCTAAGTTGTCTTTGGTGTTAAGGATAAAACATCGACAACCGAAAACTCTAAAATATGAAACATTTGGAGTTCTTCCAAACCAAAGATCATAGGGTATTTTCTTCGTAATAGGTCGAATGAGCACCCTATTTAAAATATGGCACGCTGTACTGACAGCTTCAGCCGAAAAATATTTCGAAAGTAAAAATTTATTCAACATGACTCTAGCCATATCGCCAAGAGTTCTATTCTTCTGCTCCACAACACCATTTTGTTGAGGAGTTCTAGGACAAGAAAACTCATGATCAAAACCATTTGAGTCACAAAACTTTTCAAAATCAGTATTTTCGAATTCGCCTCCATGATCACTTCGGATTCGAGCAATCATGTAGCCTTTTTCATTTTGAACCTTTTTAGCAAAAATTTTGAAAACAGAAATTGCATCGCTTTTGTTTGAAAGAAAGAAAATCCAAGTGAATCTAGAAAAATTATCTACTATAACAAAAGCATAGAGTTTTCCACCAAGGCTGGCTACACTACTAGGACCAAATAAGTCCATGTGAAGTAATTGCAAGGGTCTAGTAGTACTTATAGTGTTTATTGAATGAAAAGAAGACTTGGTTGCCTTATTCAACTCACATTCGGCACATACCGTGTCCTTTTTGAATGTGATATCGGGCAAGCCTCTTACTAGCTTCTTTGTCGATAGCCTGGATATAGTATCCATATTGGCATGACCAAGACGATGGTGCCACAACAATCTCTCATCCTTGTGGGCGTAGAGGCATCTTCCTGCACTGTTAGTATCTCTAGATAGATAGAAAATATAAATGTTATCCTCTCTTATCCCTTCAAAAGCGATGTCTCCCGTTGACCTATCATAAATATAGCATTTATTTTGTCCAAAGTTAATATCATATCCATGTTCAGCAAAGTGACTAATGCTGAGCAGGTTATGCTTTAACTCGGTCACTAGGAAGACATCCTTTATTACAGGAGAGGGAGGATGACCTATAGTACCATTACCTATGATGTACCCTTTTAAGTTATTGCCGAAGGATACATACCCTTCCTTCTTCATCGATAGTGATGCGAAAAGATTTGTGTCTTCCGTCATATGTCGCGAGCATCCACTATCGAGAATCCACTTGCTTTTAGTTGATGAGGGAAGGTCCACCTACATCAAGAGTAGATGTGACCTTTGGTACCCAAGTTCTTGTGGGTCCTGAAATGTTAGTTTTTGGCACCCATGCATATAGATTTATATCTACTAATCTCCTAAGTCTACATTATGGTGAGATGTGTCCATATAATCTATAATAGGTACAAGTAGCATACCTATTTGTGTTGGGAGCATGTTGATAATGATGTCTATATGCAGCATAGTGAGAGTTATATGGAGCAGCAGGATAGTGACTATACGTGGCAGCAGGATGATGGTTATGTCTATATGCAGCATGGTGAGAGTTATGTGGAGCAGCAGGATAGTGACTATACGTGGTAGCAGGATGATGGTTATGTATATATGCAGCATGTTGATGATTAAGTCTATGTGCAGCATGGTGATGATTAGCAGGATAGTGATTGTGTGTAGCAGTAGAATGATAGTTATGAGAATAATGTCTATGTGCATATGGTTTATGTGCTGCATGGAAGTAAATGTACATGTAAGAATGTTTATGTGCTGCATGTGGGTGACGTATTTGACTATTTTGAGTAGTCTTGTGCTTTGTGTGTGTCTGATGTGATTGGGTTTGAGGTTGAGCAATCTGTTTTCCTAATCTAATCTCTAATTTCTTAGAGGCAGCATGCAGTTCATTATACTTAGCATTCAAACCATCAATTTTAGCAATAGAGATCTTGTGTCTATTCTTTTCTTCAGCAAGCTCAGTGCTGAGTGCTGTGATCTCACGTGTTTGCTTTTTAATACGTGCTTCGGCATCATGTAGGCTTAACTTAAGCTTAGACACCTCATTAGTGACTTCCGTGGGTGGAGTGTCTCTAACATTATCAAGCAAAGAAGAGAGTTTTTGAATCTCGACTTCATAGCTTTTGATCTTCTCCTTGGCATGCTTATATTTACTAATGACTTTTTTGTGGTCATTTAGTAAGTCATTGAACGCATCGTCAAGTTCATCAAAAGTGAAGTCATCGAGAGTTTCGCTAGTTACCTTATCGGATGTTGCCATTAGGCATACATTGGCGGTGTCTTGAGGGGAGTCCTTTTCTTCCTCGGTGTCTTGAGGAGAGTCATTTTCTTCCTCGGAGTCACTTGCTTCGCTTTCATGCCAAATGCTAGTGTTGGCATATTTTCTTGAGGAAGACTTCTTGTAGGGCTTCTCATACCGGTTACTTTTCTTTGCGAATAGACATTCTTTTCGGACGTGTCCAGTCTTCTTGTAGCCGTAGCACGTTGGTTCTTCCTCGTCATCTTCTTGTTGTTCTTTCTTTCTTCGATTGAAGCGAAGAAACTTCTTGAAATTTTGAACTAGAAGAGCTTGATCATATAATATGGGAGTCTTCTTATTGTTCTTTCTTCGTCATCTTCTTGTTGTTCTCTAAACTTTACCCATTTTCAAATAATATGGACAGAACAACTTCAAGTGATCGAAACATGATAGGACATAGTCTCAATAGTATCTGAAAACCTATACATACCTGAAATCACTTCGACTTAGAGCCCAAGCCTCGCCAATGCGCTGCTGGCTGCAGTGGACCTGTAGTTTCCATGATTCAGATAAATGGCTGCAGTGCGCGACTGTCATGCCATAGTAGGTCATCGAATATTCTCTCAACTTTATCTATGGGAGTCTCAAAGAAGCACCTTGATAATTCAAATTCAAGCAAGCTTTTTTATCTACTAAGGAGATTCAATTACAAAGGGGAGGAATCGATAGTTTCTGTTCTTGATCATCAATAGGAAGAAAGAATCATTAAGCCAAGAGGGGTATCCGCTTTCCAACTATCCTCTGATATTCGAGGCTCATGGTTAGAGCTTATAGACACCGAGGAGATCGAAATCTGACTATGGTTAATCGAGTTGGATTCAGGGTGAATAAAATGGTGAAGATTGGAGTGGAAGAAACCAATGAATGGAATGGTTATTGTCTTTTAGAGATTGCTTGGGGAATATTGTCATATACTGGAATTACTTTAGAAAATAATTCCGTATGGTCAATGGAAAGTTTTGGGAAAAAGATTGGATCAAATAGCTAGTGTATGAGCTCTATGGCTCTAAATGAAATACTTGGGTTTGAAATGGTCAGAGAAAATCAAATAGAATTCTTAATCAAAATTAATGGAGAAATTTGAAATGCTTATTTTAAGGGATTCACTAAACTTAATAAATGAAGAGTTGAAACTCTAAATAGTGAATGGTTCTATATTCTAACTAGATGTAGAGAAATTAATTCTGATTAAACCAATTGAGAAATTGAAATGGTCCATGAATAGGCTTGCTAAAGGAGGAGTTTGAAAAATCTGACTTTAATCTCAAAGAAGCCTAAATCCTAAAGAATGTTAGAATCCGATAATGATTGGAAGAAGGTAATCCCCAAAAGGTCATGGAATTATAACTACAGCTTGTAGGGCACTAAGAAATAAAGAAAAATTTAGAAAACAATATAGATAGTAAAATATACACAATCACACAATTAGCCTATGCTGTGATGAGTTACCTATTCTGCAGGCTCCCAATGGTACTCTAGTCCTAAGCACCATTAGAGTGACCTGCATGGACTACCACAAAAATATGTCACGACCCGCTCCCGAATAATCGGGTACGAATCGAGTCATGTCCGACCTACGCTGTCATTGTCGTTGAGAGCGGTAGTCAGCCGTCTAGTCTAGTCATCATCAAGAATCATATAACTCATCACAGCATCTATCACGAATATACTACCACTATCCATCATAGATCATTATCCAGTAGTTATTACAGCCTTTTACATGAATGTCCGGGTACAAAGCCGGTAATGAATATAAATACTAATACATCACATCATATCAAACTTATACATAAATCTAAATCTCAGGAACGTCCGGAGTAAGCTCCGCTGCTAGGTCCCTCGGTTGGCCATGATAATCTAAGGGGTCAGTATCACCTGTAATCAACGATCCTGTCAGGAAAAGAGCAAAGTACATAGTAGCTCAACCAAATCACGGAGTATCAAAGGAAATAACATGAACTAATAATAAGTACAGAAAATAACTGACATATGCACTAGCTACATGAATCATGCAATAGAACATCGTCAAGCATGTGGGACTATCAAGTCAAGAGTATAGTGCAATCGTATGCTAGCAGGCATGTGTATAGTAAGGCATACCATGTACGCTACACTATCAGGAATAAGGTATATAGCAACAATATGCTATCAAGCATGTCTATAGTAAGGCATATCGTGTACTATATACTAGCATCAAGTAAACAAGCGTGTCGTATAGGGTGCCGATATACTAGCATGCAAGTATAGGTATAAGGTATATCGTGCCTATATTAACAATTAGGTACACGCTCAGGCTTGGGTGACTACATGCCCTCTAATGTTCTTCCCACCCCGACCCGACATGACACTATGACATGCAAGTGCAAGTAAATACAAGAATCAAGTGCAATAGGATATGATATGCATGCATGTGTTGATTGAGTACAAGTACTTGCCTTTTTCCTGGGTTTTGTCAATGCTTCTAATCACCTAAGATAAGAAATTGATATTAGAGAGTTGCTAAAAGCTTAATCCTAATCTAGGTGTATCTTAACCATTAACCATTAATCTAACTAAACACCACTAATCCAACAATTTAAACCAATGCCAACTAAGCCAAAAACCTGAACCCAAGACCATACTCTACTTCCTATACTGGACTCTCTCACAGCCCACATAACTGGCCCACATATGCTAGTCCAATAGTATTTATTAGCAAAGTAATCTCTCTGCTTCATCCGGCCCAAGCTTACCTCAACAAGGCAAAGCCCAATAATCAAACTTAGTCTTTTGATAATTCAAAAGAGCACAGACATCACAGAACCTAACCATCCATATTTGATTCCAACGGTCAAGCTACAGTAAACCTAATTTCAAACTGTAACACTCAAAATCAACAGTTACGCAGCTCTCTTCTCTTGCACCCATGGTACTTGTTCGACAAGCCTACAACGACGCCAATGCTGTTACAACAGTCAGTCTCCAATCCTGTGTCGACATCGACACAACGTGTCCAACCTGATCTCCAACCAGTGCCATATTCCTGGACTCATTATTGTTACATAAAACATGTTAGAAATGTACCCGAGCTTGAGAGGATCGTGTCGACTGCGTCCTCAGTGTCTGATACAGCAATTCGTGTATCCAAATCCCCTACTAACGTGTCCCAGACGATGACAAATCTGGCTCAGGTATTAAATCAAACACCAGATATGCAAGGATGAGGATTCGAACAATTGACAAAACTTGAAATCTTCTAAAGGAAATATCGAGTCGAACTTACTCAAAACTCTAATCCAGATAACGAATCTCAGAAGTACAGGAGGAATCGATCCAAAACTGTCACAATTCGGATCAATCAAGAACATGAACAGAGGAAAAATCCGTTGAAAAGAATCGAAGGAAAACAAACGAGAATTTGAGCAGGAACTCACCAATGAGGCTCTCCTCGTGATCGATCGATCACGCAATTTACTCTGTGCTTCGATCGACTGAGCCCCTACCGAATTGAAAGACGAAGAGCTCAAATCCTTCACAATTAACCGATCCAAACTCGATCAAGAATATTTTCCAGAAGCTGATCACTCGAAGAATGGAAAAGACGTTTACGAACCAATCCCACGAGCAAGATGATCCGCCCAGCGTCTCTACGCACGAGCCGATCATTGGAAGGATCCCGCCGAGGAAGGAGAGATGAAGCCGACGCTGTGGTCGCTGTGGTCGAGTGCAGATGTTAGTGCAGGTCAGCGCCACGCCGCTCACGATTTTGACATTACCTCGACGAAGACGAACGCCATGGCTGCCATGGTAGGAGCTCCCAGCTCGGATCACCAAAGAGGAAATTTGGGAATCGAGTGAGGGTTTTGGCAGGGCTTCGCCCCGCTTGGGGAGGTGATGAAGAAGCAGAGGATGGAGGCTCTCTTTATAGGCGGAGGAGCGAGGCGTGGCCGTTATGGCCGGAGTCCGGACGGCCGTGATCGTCGGAGGAGTAGGTCGGTGGAACTCAACGGTCACGATGAGGGATTTTGAGTCGGTGGAAGAGGACGATCGAGAATACTCTAAGGTTGAGAGTAGCCAGCCCGGCGCTGGTGACTCGCGGTCTTGGCTGATCGATGCTGTGGGGGAGACGATAGCTTAGACCATCTCCAATGGTGATTTCTAAAATTGAGTTGGTATCAACTTTAAGGAGATTTCTATCCTATTTGGAAGAGTTTCTACATAGAAATTGTACACATACAAAAAATACTCTCCAATGGTTCTCCATTTCTATCATATGTGTCACATAGTAAAATGACTAATTTAATGATGTGAGGCCCAATAATAATTGTCACGAGAGATAGGAGAATTTCTATGAGAGTTTGTAGAAACCCTTCTAGAAAGTTTCTATCCTACATCATTGCCATCTAGGATAGAAATGGTAATAGAAACTACCATTGGAAGAAATTTTTTCTAAAATGGATTTTTTCCATAGAAATAGAGAAGATAGAAACCCCCATTGGAGATGGTCTTAGGAAAGCGAGAAAGTGAAAGAGGAATCTAACTGCTTCTGAATGAATGGACGTTGGTTTAAAGGGTTTGGGTTTAAGCTAGCCCGCTACCCGCTCAAGAGTTTGGATAATGAATGGTGGGCTACTAGCTCGCTGTTGGGCTAAAAATAGAAAATGCAGATTATTGGGCCAAACAGATACGGTTGGCTAAGAAATGGGCTGCATGAAAAGTTGTTTGGGTAAATGACTAAATGAATAAGAAAAATGTATAATCCACATAGTAATATGTAAATAGGTATAAAGTTAGATACAATCAATAGAATTATGTTAGATAAATAAAATAATTCGAATTAATTAAAGGAGAAAGTAACAAATTTATTTCTGAAAAGTGGAGTTACAATGTTTACTAATTAAAATTGTTCACCAAATTTAATATGGGTAGTTATGTAATAACCAATAAAAAAGAAGAAGTATGCTATTTGCTCTTTCCAAGTATTATGAAATACGTGCAAGGTACGTGCATATATACTCGTATATATAATGTCAAAAATAGGCTTCACCGTGAAAGTTTTCCTTTCCAAAAATACCCTTCACTATCCTTCAATATTTAGATCTAGACCTATGGCTTTAAATATGTATTAAGGCCTCGTTTGGTTCGCGGAAAGGAAAGGAAAGGAAAGGAAAGGAAACTGATTATTTCCTCTTTCCTTTCCTTTGGGACAATGAATTTCCTTTTCGGTGTTTGGAAATGTTAAAAAAATTGGGAGGAAAAATGAATCCTAGGAGGGAGAAATTGAATCCTTGGGTTGGTGGGAGGAATCATTTTTCCCTCTATTTTTCTTCCTCTTGGAAATCAAATTTGGTTCCTCCTCATTTCATTTGGCATGCAAACAAAGTAATGAAATCACTTTTCTTTTCCAAGGCTCCAATTCCGCAAACCAAACATGGCCTAAAGGTATGCAAGCATGCAAAATAGGCAACTTAGGGAATAATAGTTAATAAAGTAAGGTATGCATGCATACAAATTAGATAGTTTTAAAAATAAAGCAAAAGTTAATAAAGCATGCATGCAAAGTAGGCACAGGAGCCCAAGAGACGAGAAATATTTTCCGTTACCGTTATTTAATTTCTTCCAACTTTCAAGCTCCCATCCATTATGTTTCCACCTATAATGAAATTAAGGAATTTTTGTTTGTTCTTTCAATAAACTATTGTTTATTGTTTTCAAGTAGTATGAAATACTGCAACGCATATATATATATATATATATATATATATATATATATATATATATATATATATATATATATATATATATATAGTTCTAGAGGCTAGTAGGTGGAGACATAATTCATCTTGGCTTGATGGGTTCGATCTCACGGAGAAGCGAATTATTTCTTCCAATCAGTGATAGGAGTTATCGAAAATTTTTACTATTAAGCATCCCCGAAAGTTCCCAAAGGAGTAACTATTAGATCTATCATGGGACTTATCGGGATTTCCGCTATAAGCATTCCAGAATGTCCTCTAAAGAGATATTAGATTTGTCATAAGAGTTATCGGGCTCTCTACTATTAAGCATCCCCAAATGTAGGGGTGAGCAGAAAATGGGTTTAACCCGCAAACCGAACCGACCCGAACCGCATAAGCCAAACGGATCGGTTTTTACGATAACGGGCCGGATAACGGTTTGGAGATTAGGTAAACACGGGTCGCGGTATTGAATTTTTTGACCTGACCCGATCCAAAAACCGAATTAAATATATATAATTACCTATTTGCCCCTTCTCATTATATATATACTCCTCTCCAGCCCTAAATTTTCTCTCTCCTCCCATTCGTTCTGCCGCTCCCAAATACTAGGATTTCTCTCCCGAGCGGTCGAGCCCCCTCTCCATGCTCCACCGGAGATTAGGGTTTCTCCTGAGCGTCTGAGCCCCCTCTTCATTCTCCACCAGAGAATAGGGTTTCTTCCGAGCCCCCTCTCCATTCTTCTCCACCAGAGATTAGGGTTTTCACTTGCTGCTCTCTCCAAGCTCACCCAACGGCCGGCCTCTCCACTCTCTGAGCCTCCACTCTCCACTGGAGATTATGGTTTCCCTCCACTCTTGGCCCCCTCTCCATTCTCCACCGGCTGGGCTCTCTACAGTACAGGTATAAATTTTTACTTAGATCTACTCATCTACTTTAGTTAAATTTTTATTTTTATTTTGTATTAATTTTGGTTGTGCAGATCTATTTTTTGGACCATATTTTCGCTTTAGAGGCTCGATCTCTTGGCTTTATGCATAGTGCATATTGCACAGTCTGTGCACTGAACACTCTACAAAATTACTGGTATAATATTATAATCTCTGCTAAAATATATTTAAATTACCATATAAAAATTATAAATGCATGCTGGGAAGAAATGCTTGCTGGAAAAAAAATATATATGCTTGCTGCAGGAGATTTTCTTGCATGTTGATGTAACAGCCCAAAAAGTACTTGTTGCAGGAGATTTTCTTGCTAGAAAAAATGTTTGTTGCTTGTTGTTTGTTGTTTCTGTTTTTGTTTAATATGTGCATAAAATGTTTTATGGTTTAGCAAATTAGTTTTTTGGTTAGCAATTAATTAACACTTAGCAGTTAGCACTAGGATTTAGGTTTTTTGCAAGTAAAATCATATTGTGTGATGTTTACTAGCAGCACGAAATAAATCAATGGCAACATCATATTCATGCAATGTGCGCACGTATTTCTTAATTTTTTTTTATTGAAATTTGTTTTCTATTGTTCATATTTTGTACGCCAAAATTTTTATATTTTAGATGTCGCAAGAAGGTGATTGTCACGACCCGCACCCACCGTGAGGGTACGAGAACGTAACAATGCCCAGCCTACGCCGCAGTGTCGACGGTAGAACGTTGTTCTAGGTCATGAACTATAACTATATAACATGAAATATACTCTCCAGAAGGAGGCCAACACCGAGGTACAACTCAATCACAATCTAAGGTAGAATGTAGCACGATGGAAATAGATAAGAAATCCTCAACTGAGGTACAGCAGAAATGGAATACAAGTCTCATCATCTCTAAAATATACAACTCTGAAAATAAAGACAACAGCTAAGCATGAAAAGAAGGAACAGTCTAAGCTATCTACACTATACAAGGTATCATCCTGAGCAGCTGCCTGAACCTCCCCATGGGTCCAGGTCGCGAGTGTCAACTAGGCAAACTCCAAGTAAGGGTGCAGGGTTCCTCATCATCCTCTGTAAAATTTTCAACAGGTCCAGTCAGGACGGGAGCGAGCACAAAATATCTCACGCAGTTCATATCATGTTAGGAAATATAAAGCATGCAATAGAGTAAGGTACATGAAACGCTGAAAGAAAGAAGTATATGAAAAACAGTAGAGATTTGATAACAGAAACTATCTAAATATGATAAGTAAGAACTGTAAGCCTACTATGATTTAGAGTACAATATGGTTATGTAAACGGTCTAGGAAAATGCAATGGTAACTCCATTGTACGTGGGTGTACAATAGACATATACAATAGTTATACAATCTTGTACAATAGGATTTGATTACATAACCAATTCTACTCCCCCTCCCCAATCAATACACAAGGATCCACTCCAGTTACGTTATCTTGCACAATAGTGTACAATGGATGTACAATATTATACAATAGGTGTACAATGTTATACAATAGTTGTACAATATTATACAATAGTGTACAATGGTCTATCCCTAGAACTCATGTGATAGTGAGAGTACAATATGCACAATGAGTGTACAAGGATATAGGTATTCAGTAAATACAATATGGAAGTGAAACGCATATCACAATATGTATCTAGTGAATACAAGGGGATAACATCCCAAAAGAAGATCATTATAGTACCAATCCGTGATAACAATCATGTCAGCATCAAGTACAGTAATCTAGAGCAAGAATGTAAATCCAGGCAAGTATGAAATGGTCAGAGAATGTACTCACCTCGTATCTGAATGTCTGAAGTAAATGTACTGCCTGAGGAGAGGTTTTTGTCTCCTAATCAGAGCAACACAAGTTACAACATGTCTAAAATAAGAAAATAGACTGCTACAATGCATCTACATGCTGTCGAGGTCAAACTAGGCTAAAGTCAACACTTGGCCAACTCTAGTCAACTATCTAGTCAAAGCTCGATCAACTGGGTCAACATAGACTCAATGAAGTCTCACTAGGCCTAACCAGTCTACCCTAGCTAGTACACACCATACAAATCCAAGGCTATACAAGCCAACACAAGTCACATATCAAGATACATCACATTCATGCATATTCAACATTATATATATATATATATATATATATATATATATATATATATATATATATATATATATATATATAAGAGAAAAGAACTAACATGTAAAGCTATGTGTGTGTGTGTGAACATGGAGGTGTACATGAAAAGAGAAATCAACACTAGTTATGAGTTTACACTACACATGGCACAAAGCTAACCCATCTACATTACACATGTATTATACTTAACATACATGGCTACAAGTATACATCTATATACATTAGAGTAGAGACTATTTAAGATATAACTAACATGCATCTATACTTTACATAAATCTATATATATTATAGCTATCATTTAGAGAAGGGTTACATGGCATGGTGGTTGATATAGAGTGGGGTGTCCTTGGGCAGAGGGTGAAGTTCATTCTCAGTTTAGTTCCACATTTACATATAAACTAAAGTGAGCTATCCCATAAACTGGTGTAACTAACCACATAAAATGAACCATGTTATCTGAAATCTGCCATTAAGCCAACATCCCATATGCATACAGCTCATGCATTGTCTAATACTGAAATTAACTAACATTTCGAATTAAAGGGTTGAAGGTTAACATTACATTCATAGACATTCCACTATATTGAAAACTGAAATTGGCTTGGCAATAGGAAAAGAAAGGTATATATGCTTACATGGACAGTTCAGTGTTCGAACAACCTAAAATGAACTAACATTCAATCTAAATATCAGCTATGCATTGGTTCTATGTCTACATATGAAATCTGATATTGCATTTATAATATTTATACATTATGCATTCATATCTATCATTGCATATATACCTTGCATTTATATCTAGCATTCATTATATACTTTCATGCATGCATTGTATATCATTTTTTTATTCATGCATTTATGCATTGCTTACATATATTACATTAATTGCATTCCTACATGCTTGCATTCAACCATATATATACATTAATGTAAATAGGATATATATCATATATATATCATTTCATTCATCTAACATATCATGCATTACATACTCTATATTCATTTAATATCCATACTACATAGGCTCATAGGTTACACAAAATGCATATATCGTATAGTCACTCTTTTACTTAAAACCAATACTGTACCAATTGGGCATTCACTAAATTCTAGGATTAAAGTATGTTGTAGTACTTCATGTTAGCTTTCCGAAACTTCAAACGGATCACATTTTCGTGTCCGAAAGCTCCCGGAATCGCGAAAATACCGAAACATGTTCGTCTTTCGTACAGCTGACACTCAAATAATTCTACAGAAAGTTACAGAAAGAATTTGGCTTATTAAAATATATATTTGGAAATCTAACTTCGATACGGTTCTTTTAAAAAAAATGGGAGATAAATCGGAGTTTTAAGCTAAAAGTTATGACATTTCTAAGTTGCTATTGCTACTAAAAACGTAGATAAAAATTATGACGAATTTGGGTAGTTTGAGACAAAAGAACACAAGTATATAACATAATATATCAAGAACTCACTCTCTACACTAATATATATATATATGAGACACTATAGAACACATCTTCAATACAAAAATATGAGATTAAACATGTAATAATTCATTCATACATAACAACAACACATAGTGTGTCCAAATTTGGGGTTTTTCTACATGGACACAACCACAACACAAAGGACACTCCTATGACCTCCAAATGGACACGAAATGGACACAAATGGAGATACAACCATGGAGGTCATTCCTATGGGTTCAAAATAGACCTATATGCATGAGAAAATGAAAAGGAGAAGGGATTTATACCTTCTGGTAGATCGAATCGAAGAAAAGCCTTCCCGGAGCGACACCGACACGTAGAGATTCCAAAAGGATACGAACGAGCTCCGAATCCTCCCAAACTTGGGTAGCTTCCTCCTTGGCTAGAATGGAGAAGAAAAGAAGAAGATTTGGTGGCGAAATGGAAGGATTTGCTGGAGAAATTGCTAGGGATTGCTCTCTAGAAATTTGGGGAAGAACAAGAGAGAGAGTGTGGATGAGAATAATGAAATAAACTTGAGCCTATCCTCTTCCAAAGTGGCTGGCCATATGGGGCTATTTGTCCTATTATGGTAAGGTCCAAAATGCCCCCACTAACCTATTCTATTAGTATTAGGAAAGGGCTAATTGGTTGGGGCTAAATTAGTCATTCTATAGTCTCTAATCACACTAACCTTATCCATAATAATTATTCTAACCTCTAACTAAAATATTTCTATCATGTGGGCCATGGCTAACTAATGTTTGGGTCCACTAAAGTCAACACTACCCCCGGGTCCCCGTTTCAAGTCGGATTGAGCTGAAATTCGAACCCGACTCAAATAACCCCAAAACAATATCATAAATAATAAAATAAATTTCAAAAATATTTTAAAAATACAAAATAACAAAATACTCCTGTTCCTGAAAACTGGAGGTGACAAATTCCTCGAAATTAAAACCAAACAATAGTAAAATGTCAAAATCATAAGTCATAATTTTAAATAGTTTAAAAATGATTAAAAATTACCAAAAATCGTAATATGAAATAATTATCAATAAATAATAATTATAATTACAAAATTTCAAAATTACCCTCATCTGGAAAAATGGGTGTTACAATCCTACCCACCATATAAAAATTTTGTCCTCGAAATTAAGATGATCGCACCCCCTTCTAGGTCAAACATAGTCAAGGGTCAATCACTAGTCAATTTCTCAACATCCAAGTACTTGGTCATCAACTGGTCAACTTCTTAGGGTTTTACCTATGCGAGCTATTTAGGTGTTGGCAACTAAAATTTTGCAAAAGAGAAACTCTATAATAGACTAGCTCTTAACTTCCCAATCCTATCAAGTCACCTATAACTAAATACCTACAAGCTAAGCACATAAATACCAAATACCATATATATATATATATATATATATATATATATATATATATATATATATATATATATATATGCTCTAGAACAACAACCCATCACATATATCCTAAGTATATCATCTATATATATACATGACTGATCAACCAAGGGTTAAGGCAGACTAAACTTATAAGGGTCTGAAACAATGCTTAGAACTAGGCTAAGGATGAATGGTCTGAATCAAGGGGACATAGTATCTAGTGAAGGGTCTGCACACTGCCTATAAAGGTGATCAACACAAAGGAACTCAACACGAAGGGAACTTAACTAAAATGGAAAACTGAACCAAGTATAGGCTAAACAACATGTTTATAACCCTATACAACAATGGCCTATATCCCATATGCCAACTAACCTATATCCCATATGCCAATATCATCTGCAATCTATCTATGCAAATTGACCTCTCGATCTTAGGTGAAACTACAACTATACTCAAAGGCAGGCTCTGGTCATGGGTGCCTCACTGGAAAAGGTAAGGGAAAGTAGTAATAATCATCAAGGATGTAAGGCATACTAACATCCTATGTGTAACTGGTTGGTATTATAGATAACAGGAGAATTATCTGCAATGGGTTACTATTCTAACACCAATGCTAACTATCACCCCTAGGGTACAGACACTCTACAAGTCATCATACCATTATACTATAAAGGAACTACCTATGAATAAGCTCTACAAAACTAAATATCCCTACTCCTAAGTCATTTATAACAATCAAAAGGGTATGATGTTTAAACCTTCTCAAGATACAATCTGTTAATCATATGCGTCTGTCCAAAATCATGTTGTCCAGAGTCTTCATCATGCTAGTGAGCAAGGCTACGATAATCACAGAGTCCTTGACTAAGGTACGTACCTCTAGGTTCATGGTATTTAAAATTTTTGCACTGCCGTATGTGACGGCGAAAACCTTAAATTCCCATACCCGAGAATACATCCAAAATCTGACTACATGTCCCCACTATGCCAACTAACACGACTATCGAGGATTCTAGATTCCATGATTTAGACGACCTAGCCCATATGATTTTCTCAGAAGAAAAAAACAAACACAACAAAAGAGTAACATGACAAAATTAATCAATCAACAAGGAACAGATGGAATCGGATTTCAAGGTAATTATAAAAGACAATTGCGGGAATGGAATTGAGAAGAACGGAACTTGCAGCAAGATCTCCAATGGTCTGCGCATCCTTGACTGTCCTGACGATAGCTCGCCCTGCTACTTTTCCCTGGTCTGCTGCTGATGCTACATGAATCACCGATGCTGAGAGAAATCAAAAGTGACAGAAGAAAATCTCTGTACAGATAGAGGTGCACCTCCAATGTAGCAGAAACGCCAACCTGAGTCGGCACAACAGAAGCTGCGGTCTCGAGGCCTTGATGAACAGGACGAGAGGTGGACAGCCTCTCGATAGTATCCCCCGAACCGAAGCGATGAGATCGTGTCTTCATAACCATCATGAAAACTGATCAAACAAGAAGCAATTTCTGAGAATGAAGCGAAAAATTCAAAGGAGGACAGTTTATATTCAAGGAAAGTCAATAAGCAACAATTTTTGACAAAAAGAAATCTGATTAAGAGTTTTTTCCTAATGTGATTGAGTACCTCCAAAATATCCTAATCCTACTGCAGGCTCTAGTGATACTCTAGTTCGAATACCACTACATAAACTCGACCTGCATGGGCCACCACTAAAAACGTGTCACGACCCGCACCCACCGTGAGGGTACGAGAACGTAACAACGCCCAGCCTACGCCGCAGTGTCGACGGTAGAACGCTGTTCTAGGTCATGAACTATAACTATATAACATGAAATATACTCTCCAGAAGGAGGCCAACACCGAGGTACAACTCAATCACAATCAAAGGTAGAATGTAGCACGATGGAAATAGATAAGAAATCCTCAACTGAGGTACAACAGAAATGGAATACAAGTATCATCATCTCTAAAATATACAACTCTGAAAATAAAGACAACAGCTAAGCATGAAAAGAAGGAACAGTCTAAGCTAACTACACTATACAAGGTATCATCCTGAGCAGCTGCCTGAACCTCCCCAGGGGTCCAGGTCGCGAGTGTCAACTAGGCAAACTCCAAGTAAGGGTGCAGGGTTCCTCATCATCCTCTGTAAAATTTTCAACAGGTCCAGTCAGGACGGGAGCGAGCACAAAACATCTCACGCAGTTCATATCATGTTAGGAAATATAAAGCATGCAATAGAGTAAGGTACATAAACGCTGAAAGAAAGAAGTGTATGAAAAACAGTAGAGATTTGATAACAGAAACTATCTAAATATGATAAGTAAGAACTGTAAGCCTACTGTGATTTAGAGTACAACATGGTTATGTAAACGGTCTAGGAAAATGCAATGGTAACTCCATTGTACGTGGGTGTACAATAGACATATACAATAGTTATACAATCTTGTACAATAAGATTTGATTACATAACCAATTCTACTCCCCCTCCCCAATTAATATACAAGGATCCACTCCAGTTACGTTATCTTGCACAATAGTGTACAATATTATACAATGGATGTACAATATTATACAATAGGTGTACAATGTTATACAATAGTTGTACAATGTTATACAATAGTGTACAATGGTCTATCCCTGGAACTCATGTGATAATGAGAGTACAATATGCACAATGAGTATACAAGGATATAGGTATTCAGTAAATACAATATGGAAGTGAAAAGCACATCACAATATGTATCTAGTGAATACAAGGGGATAACATCCCAAAAGAAGATCCTTATAGTACCAATCCGTGATAACAATCGTGTCAGCATCAAGTACAGTAATCTAGAGCAAGAATGTAAATCCAGGCAAGTATGAAACGGTCAGAGAATGTACTTGCCTCGTATCTGAATGTCTGAAGTAAATGTACTGCCTGAAGAGAGGTGTCTGTCTCCTAATCAGAGCAACACAAGTTACAACATGTCTAAAATAAGAAAATAGACTGCTACAATGCATCTACATGCTGTCTAGGTCAAACTAGGCTAAAGTCAACACTTGGTCAACTCTAGTCAACTATCTAGTCAAAGCTCGGTCAACTGGGTCAACATAGACTCAATAAAGTCTCACTAGGCCTAACCAGTCTACCCTAGCTAGTACACACCATACAAATCTAAGGCTATACAAGCCAACACAAGTCACATATCAAGATACATCACATTCATGCATATTCAACATTATATATATATATATATATATATATATATATATATATATATATAAGAGAAAAGAACTAACATGTAAAGCTATGTGTGTGTGTGTGAACATGGGGGTGTACATGAAAAGAGAAATCAACACTAGTTATGAGTTTACACTACACATGGCACAAATCTAACCCATCTACATTACACATGTATTATACTTAACATGCATGGCTACAAGTATACATCTATATACATTAGAGTAGAGACTATTTAAGTTATAACTAACATGCATCTATACTTTACATAAATCTATATATATTATAGCAATCATTTAGAGAAGGGTTACATGGCATGGTGGTTGATATAGAGTAGGGTGTCCTTGGGCAGAGGGTGAAGTTCATTCTCAGTTTAGTTCCACATTTACATATAAACTAAAGTGAGCTATCCCATAAACTGGTGTAACTAACCACATAAAATGAACCATGTTATCTAAAATCTACCATTAGGCCAACATCCCATATGCATACAGCTCATGCATTGTCTAATACTGAAATTAACTAACATTTCGAATTAAGGGGTTGAAGGTTAACATTACATTCATAGACATTCCACTATATTGAAAATTGAAATTGGCTTGGCAATAGGAAAAGAAAGGTATATATGCTTACATGGACAGTTCAGTGTTCGAACAACCTAAAATGAACTAACATTCAATCTAAATATCAGCTATGCATTGGTTCTATGTCTACATATGAAATCTGATATTGCATTTACAATATTTATATATTATGCATTCATATCTATCATTGCATATATACCTTGCATTTATATCTAGCATTCATTATATACTTTCATGCATGCATTGTATACCATTCTTTCATTCATGCATTTATGTATTGCTTACATATATTACATTAATTGTATTCCTACATGCTTGCATTCAACCATATATATACATTAATGTAAATAGGATATATATCATATATATATCATTTTATTCATCTAACATATCATGTATTTCATACTCTATATTCATTTAATATCCATACTACATAGGCTCATAGGTTACACAAAATGCATATATCGTATAGACACTCTTTTACTTAAAACCAATACTGTACCAATTGGGCATTCATTAAATTCTAGGATTAAAGTATGTTGTAGTAATTCATGTTAGCTTTCCGAAACTTCAAACGGATCGTATTTTCGTGTCCGGAAGCTCCCGAAATTGCGAAAATACCGAAACACGTTCGTCTTTCGTATAACTGACACTCAAATAATTCTACAGAAAGTTACAGAAAGAATTTGGCTTATTAAAATATATATTTGGAAATCTAACTTCGATACGGTTCTTTTAAAAAAAATGGAAGATAAATCGGAGTTTTAAGCTAAAAGTTATGATATTTCTAAGTTGTTATTGCTACTAAAAACGTGGATAAAAATTATGACCAATTTGGGTAGTTTGAGACAAAAGAACACAAGTATATAACATAATATATCAAGAACTCACTCTCTACACTAATATATATATATATGAGACACTATAGAACACATCTCCAATACAAAAATATGAGATTAAACATGTAATAATTCATTCATACATAACAACAACACATAGTGTGTCCAAATTTGGGATTTTCCCACATGGACACAACTACAACACAAAGGACACTCCTATGACCTCCAAATGGACACAAAATGGACACAAATGGAGATACAACCATGGGGGTCATTCCTATGGGTTCAAAATAGACCTATATGCATGAGAAAATGAAAAGGAGAAGGGATTTATACCTTCCGGTAGATCGAATCGAAGAAAGGCCTTCCCGGAGCGACACCGACACGTAGAGATTCCAAAAGGATACGAACGAACTCCGAATCCTCCCAAACTTGGGTAGCTTCCTCCTTGGCTAGAATGGAGAAGGAAAGAAGAAGATTTGGTGGCGAAATGGAAGGATTTGGTGAAGAAATCGCTAGGGATTACTCTCTAAAAATTTGGGAAAGAACAAGAGAGAGAGTGTGGATGAGAATAATGAAATGAACTTGAGCCTATCCTCTCCCAAAGTGGCTGGCCATATGGGGCTATTTGTCCTATTATGGTAAGGTCCAAAATGCCCCCACTAACCTATTCTATTAGTATTAGGAAAAGGCTAATTGGTTGGGGCTAAATTAGTCATTCTACAGTCTCTAATCACACTAACCTTATCCATAATAATTATTCTAATCTCTAACTAAAATATTTCTATCATGTGGGCCATGGCTAACTAATGTGTGGGTCCACTAAAGTCAACACTACACCCGGGTCCCCGTTTCAAGTCGGATTGAGCTGAAATTCGAACCCGACTCAAATAACCCCAAAACAATATCATAAATAATAAAATAAATTTCAAAAATATTTCAAAAATACAAAATAACAAAAATACCCATGTTTATGAAAACTGGAGGTGACAAATTCCTCGAAATTAAAACCAAACAATAGTAAAATGTCAAAATCACAAGTCATAATTTTAAATAGTTTAAAAATGATTAAAAATTACCAAAAATCATAATTTGAAATAATTATCAATAAATAATAATTATAATTATAAAATTTTAAAATTACCCTCATCTGGAAAAATGGGTGTTACAGTGATCCTCCACAACCACCAACTAGTTCGCAAGTCACAAATGAGCCAATTTCTAATCCAAATTCGAGGCTTGGGGTTCATAGAAAACCTATGAAGCAACGAGCCACTACTAAATCTGCTCAATTGGCGACGTAAATTTAGCGACGTTGGCAAAACGTCGCTAAATTATGGACATTAGCGACGTATAATTGAAACGTCGCTAACAGTCGCTACTAGCGACGTGACAACGATGAATATTAGTTACATGAGCTAGTCGTCGTGAAACGTCGCTATGACGTCGCTAATAGCGACTAATTTAGCGATGTTAGTATGAACGTCGCTAAATTCTAATTAAATTAAATTTTCCCCCTCCCGATTCATTTCCTCCCATCCATTTTACTCTCGCACTCTCTCCCTCCGGTGCTCTCACTCTCACTCTCTCCGGCGCTCTCACTCTCTTCGATGACTCTCACTCTCTCCGGCGACTCTCCTCTGGTACGTGACTCCCTCTCTCTCTCTCTCTTTCTCTATTTTGGTTGTTGGTGGTTGGGGGCGGGTGCTGGTGGCTTGGGGGAGGGGCAGGGGGGTGCGGGTGGTTGGGGGTGAGGAATGGTTGAGGGGTGGCTGGGGGGGTGGGGCAGGGGGGTGAGGGCGACTGGGGGTGAGGAAGGGGGGCTGGGGGGAGGGAAGGGTTAGGGTTCGGGTTAGGGGTGGGTGTGTGCGGGGGAGAGACGGGGGGTAAGGGCGGTTGGGGGGTGAGGGCGGGGGGGTTGGAGGGAGGGGAGGGTTATGGTAAGGGTTCGGGTTATGGTTAGGGGTGGTTGGTGGGGGAGGGGAGCAGGGGGGTGAGGGGGGCTGGAGAGGGGAGGGGGGCTGGTGGGGGAGGGGTTAGGCATAGGGTTCGGGTTAGGGTTAGGGGTGGTGTAGGGGGGAAGGGGTACGGGGGGGTGGGTCAGGGGCACCGATAGTGCCGAAAAATCTGATAGTTTAGTAATAATTATTTGTTTTCCGACACCGAAAAATCTGATACTCCGATTCGAAACCACGTACCGATAGTGTCGATATTTGTAACACGTAGTTTTGTTGGTTGGTTAATGTCGTCGTCTATACCGAAAAATCTGATACTCCGATTCGAAACCACGTACCGATAGTGCCGATATTTGTAACACGTAGTTTTGTTGGTTGGTTAATGTCGTCGTCTATTTTTTTTATTTCGATACTCATAGGAATGGTCCCGAGTCACGGCCGTACGTCGGGTTAGGACCTTCTTGCTGCTCGTGGGGTTGGAAGGGGTCTGCTGCTCGGGGTGGAGCCCCTAGGGGGCTCGCAGTATATATGTATGTATGTAGTATGTAGTATATTCGTTTTTTAGTTTTGAAGTTTATTTATATTTGTAGATATCTAGAAATGGCTATATCCATGTATCGGCTAGACCGTTCGTGGATGTACAACCGCAATCGAGATGACAGGTGAGGTGTGCGAGATGAATACATCGCCGGAGTAGAACAATTTCTCCAATTCGCGAAGGCGTTTCCTCAATCCATGGACGACATGGACATTAATTGCCCGTGTGCAAAATGTCGAAACATGAAGTTTTAACCAGAATTGGATGTGACGTATCACTTATACACAAAGGGTTTCCTTCCGAATTACTACCAATGGACCGCACACGGAGAGCTTGTACCTTTAGCATTCCAAGCGGAGCCTTATATGGAGCCTTATGTTGAGCCTTATGTGGAGCCTTATATGAATGTCCACAACCGAACTAGTGTCGACAACGAGTACGTGAACATGGTCTTCGACGCTGCGGGGCCTAGTTTCGACCCATACAATCATGACGCAGCTGAGGAGGCACCGAATGCCGATGTCGCAAAGTTTATAGAGTTGCTGGAGAATGCAAGGACTCCTTTGTACCCTGGCTATGAGGACCATTCACCGTTAGAGGTGATCACTCGGCTCTTGAGAATAAAGTCTGACTTTAACATGTCGCAAGAATGCTACAATAGAGTGCTCGAGTTGATTACTGATATCTTGCCGGAGGGTGCCAAGTTACCGAAAGACTTCTACCGCTCTAAGAGGATGGTGAGATCCCTCTGGATGGGATACGATGTAAACCCCCTAATTTTAACGACGTATTTTTTTTGGATTGGATTTTTTTGCATATTGTACGTCGCGTTTCATATTTGCTCATCGAGTGCGAATATGTGCGAGCTACACATTTTTTTTTAGAAAAACAGTTTTTATTATAGATTTATTTATGAAGGATAGTTCAATATTTTTATTAAAATTTGTGAAAAGTATCTATCGAGGTTGGCAAAACTTATTATTTTAATTATTTATAAAATGCTATCTTATTTTAATAGTGGTAATTTAGAAAACTAGATTTATGTGAATATTCTACTCTGTAAGCACATGAAAAATTATTTCATGTATATTTTCAAAAGTTATTTTTATTATTTATAATAAATTATTTAGCAAGAAGGTATTTTAAATATTTGAATATTCATGTTTATTTTTGAAATTTTTTTATCTAAATTATTAAAAATGTATTTTAAAGATATTTTCTATTACTATTCAAAATATTTATTCTCATTTTTGAAATTATTTTATTATAAACTTTTATAGCAAATACATATTTTCGATCAAAATACTAATATGAAAGTAAAATTTTGCTTGTTTTAGTCAAAACATTTTGTTATATTTTCTTGTAAAAAAAACTATTTTACAAAGTATGGTTATTAATTTCTAAAAATAATATATTATTTGCTTGTGAGATACATGAAATTTATTCATGTATATATTTTTAAAATTTTCTTTTATTTATTTTTCTAAATTCATTAAAAAGTATCCTGAAGCCATTCTTATTAATATTAATTATGATTTTCGAAATTATGATTATTATTATTAGAAAAATATTTTTTGAAAAATTTATGTAATTAGATATGATAATTTAAATTAAGTTTTAAATTATTAAATTTATTTAACTTATCGATATGAATTATCTAGATATGGATTCGGATCAGATTGTATTTGATTATATTAGTTTTGTATTAATTTTAAATTAAATAGTGAGATATCAAAAAGGGGTATTAAATTTCTAATCCGAATCAAACTAGGAGACCACCTCCTATATAAGGACTCTGTCTCCATATGCTCTCCTTCCCAAATTGTCTTCACAAATTTTTGTCCGCAGAATTCCATCAACAGCCATACATCTCATCGTGCGTGCACTGTGTCCGTGTCCCTATTTTTTTCCTTTCCACCATTTTATTTACATATACATTTCACCTTTTCGTGTCCACATGCCGGACATGATTTCGACACAGAAAACCGAATCCTCTAATCTAAACCCTAAACTAATCCTAAACCTAACCCGACCACCAACAGCCCGGCTCGCTTCTGCCATAGCCTCCTGTCCCCGTTCGACCACCATCACCACCATTGTCACCGACTCCTCATCTTCGACTTCCTCCTCCACCGCTTATCGCCAACACCATCATCCAACATCCTACCAAAGCCAGAACCACCAAAACCCATGTCTTCTCCGAACACGATCATCACCACCACCGTTCCTTCCACCTCGATGGCCCCGCTTCCACCCTGACACCGGCAACACAACAAACCCACCATCACCACCGCCATCAACACGACCATGGTCATTACACCTTTTCCAAATCATCACCACCGCTACCAAACCACCCGGCCAACCCAGGCCGGCGACCACCCGTTGCGCTTGTCGCCGCAGCACCGCTGTCTCCAGCCACCATCCACACCAAAAAAAAGGAAAATAAAGAAAAAGAAACAGAAGGCACTAACCTCCTCGCCGCCGAGGGTTTCCTGCACCAGCCCTCGAGCATGAGCCTTCCAACCGGGGAAGTCCTCTCCGGCACATTCCCTGTCCCTATATACCACTGTACCGAGCTTCCTCGGGCGACGACGACATCGTTGCTGAAAAACCAAACCAGATTTGCCACTACCGTGATCCGCCGCCACCCTCTCTGACGGGTGAGCGTCGTCGTGCTCGCGTCCCTCTCTGGCCGGGCTGCGCGCACGCGCATCTTTTCGGCCAACCGTGCCAGCCACGACCGGAGCGTTGCTAAGCGCCCATCGATCCTCCTCGATCGCGCTTCATGCGTGAGCGCCGCCCCCTCCGTGATCACTCTCCTCCTCACCTCCACATCGTGACCGCCGCCCTTCGCCGTCCTTCCGACCCCAAGCCCCGATCCTCTCCGCCGCCTTCCCTCACCGACGCCGCGCCGCCCCCGTCAGCTCCGATCCCCCGCTCCCCTCGATTCCCTCTCCACTCTTCTGCTCTTCCTCACGCTTCCCCTCTTTTTCATTCTTGATTTCTTCACTGTTCACCTAGGTTCTCTCTCTTTCCGTTTCAACTCTATAAAAGGGAACAGCAGCAGTACACTGTTGTATGTTGTTTAGTTTTTTTTTATATTTTTGTTTTGTTTTGTTATTACGGTTGGTGTTGCTTTGTTTAGTCTGCACTATTATTATTATTATTGTTATTATTATTATTATTAGTATTTTACTACCAATTATTTTTTATTTTTTTATTATATTATTCTGTTTATTTTAAGTAGAAATATAATAAATATTTTGACAAAATCCAATAACCCTAAAGTATTTTTTAGAATGCATTAAATATTTTGACAAATGAAAAGTTAGTTTTCTACAAACATTTGTATATTTTTACGAACTTAAAATCTAGTCTAAAAATGATTTTTTATTATTCTTTAATTTATTTTCTAGACATATATCGTACTAATAAAAATGTATTTTCAAATAACTATCCAAAGTATTTTACTAACAAAATATAGTTCTTATCTAAAAACCTACGTTGACAACCTTAGAGTTTTTGCCTAAAATGACTTTTTGACTTTTCGAGCATTTATTTAAAAGCATATTTTGACTAACAATATTTTTAGTATTATAAAAATATATTTCTAAAAATCTTATATATACATTAATTACCAAATTTCTTCAAATTATCCTTCTATCCGTGACTATTCCTATTATTCATAATCCCCAGCCAAATCCGTAATACTTTACATCAACCCTAACTAATTTGACCCTTCTGGACCCAATGGAACCGACCGTACCGTCACCTGGGGTCACCTTGCATAGTTGTTACACCGAAGTCACAGTCGTGCCACCTTGACTATTGCAGCTCACCAGGAGTCCTACCAGGCAAGTATACCTTGCTAATTTACTGTCATATTATTTATTTTTTGTATTATTTACTTTGTTTCATATTGTTAGTTTCATTTGTCATAAATTGTCCGTCCAAGCCATACTTGGGTGCAAGCCACTCTATTAGTCGTTTTACTTTACTATATGCATGTTAACTTAGTTGTAGCGGACTACCTTCTTGATGGGGAATATCCTTATATCTCCTTGAGCCATGACACTCACACTACACGGTTTGAGACATTTTGCTAGGGGCGCGACTTATGGATTGGCCATCTCTAAAGTCGTGTGACGGTAGATCTTCGTAACTGCTATGACTAGGGTTTTAGAGACTTAAGCAGTTACAAAAACTGGACGAGCCATGGACATGACTTGGTTAGTGTAGAAAATATTGGGGGAGGATAGTCGCTAGTGCGTATGGGAATCCAAACAGGTAAACCACAGTCTCCGGATGGAACTGTGGCGATTTATATTTGTAGATGCCCTCTGACGTTTTGGACCTTACGGACGGATACGGATGACTGGATGCCAGTTACGTACATGTAGCCTAAATCTCACCCATGCGCATGAAAATTGTCCTCTAAATTGTACATTAGACGGTTAGAATTCCCTTTGCATATTTGTGCCTAGGATAGTCTTTTGTATATTATTTTATTATTCTGACAGTTTATATTAGCATGTTCTTCCTGTATCTTGCTACGTCCCTCTGAGGACCTGGTTATTCCCCAGGTGTGTGTTCATGTCTTCCGCAGGTATTGTAACGCCCATGGTTCGTATTACGTATTTTGGTATATGTGTACGTATTTTGTCTCATGTTGCCTGTCTCATTGCATGGTTTATTTTAGCATTTTATTGCTTGGTTCGGCTTGGTTCGGTTTTGCATATGAACCAACCCTACCTACCCCCACCACTAACCCTATTTATATTCCACCTACTTTTCTCTCTCCTCATAACTCAGCATTTACTCCTCCTTCTTCTTCTTCCTCTCTGGCATAGAGCTCCACCTACCCCCTCTCCCACCGGCAAGTGCATCTTGCTTCATGGAGGAACTCAAGTTTTATTGTTCCATTTTCTTCCTCATGAGATTCTAAGACACTTTAGTACTTTGCACTTTTAATTTCCATGGCTCATTTTGTGTAGATCTAAGCTTGTTACATTTTCTAATTTTTTGGGTTTTGATCTATTAAACCTTGTTATTCTTAAGTTTTGATGGTTCCATGTTGTAGAGAATTTTTTTCTGCCCCATTTCGACCTTTGAAAGTTCGAATTCTGACCTTAGATGAAGGAGTATGGAACTTGGAAGGAATGGCTTCATAGTTCTTCTTCTCGGAACAGTGGAGAAGAAGAACAGTGCTTGACCGCATGACTTTTTATGCGGCTAGATTCCCTTGCGGCTCCTATTTGGCCGAATAGGCATCCGAGCCGCATGACCTTGCCCGATTCAGCCGTATGGCTTTTTCATGCGACAAGTCCCCTTTGGCCGTATGGCCCTTGCCGCATGGCCTTCATCCGCATGACTCAAGTTGATTCTTGCCACATGAGCCCCGAGCCGCATGAGCCTATGTTTTTCGAGCCGCATGAACTTGAATTCTCTTAGCCGCATGGCTTTGGTTCCCCGAGCCGCATATGCCCATTTTCCCTGAGCCGCATGAGCTTGTTCCTCTATAGCCGCATGAGCTTGTTCCCCTGAGCTGTATGAGCCTGTCCCCTTCTTGTCGCATGGCTTCTTCTATCCGAGCCGCATGAGCCCGATCTCCCTTGGCCGTATGAGTCCGATCTCCCTTGGCCGCATGAGCCCGTTTCCCCCGAGCCGTATGAGCCTGCTCCCCCTTCCGAGCCGCATGAGCCCGTCCTGCTTAGCCGCTTGGCTCTTTCCATAGCCGTGCACTCCTTTTACCATGTTGAGCTGTTACATTTATGCTTTTGTCTCATGACTCTCTGTGTAACTTGGGTCCCTTAATAGAATGCTTGTACCATGTTAACTCTGAATATGTTCCATGACACGATAGTGACCCATCGTGGTGCACTCTTGACAAGTAACATGACATGATAGTGGCTCAGCGTGGCATGGTCTTGATAAGTAAACCTGACATGATATACCTCAATATGCTGTTGCGACCGCTAGCATGACATGACAAGAATGAATAGCCTGGACACCGAGGACGATTGTGCTTGTATAAATGAACAAGTATTGTCTTACATCATATCTAGGACAGGGTCCCCTGGGTACCACGGTCAGGGGTACCTACTGAAATTTACTAAGACTAATAACTAGAATAATCCAGTAGTCATGAAAAGATTTTCCAGCTACAGGCAATCCCGTTATCTGGGCGCGCAAGTGGACTTGTAGCCTGCCGACGAGTAGGGCACATTTCCAGCACACTGACATGTGTTGCACCCTTCATGAACGGATATTCGATATAGTTAACCTGGATGGTCTGCAGGGCTTGTAGCTGTTGGAATATCTCATTGCATCTTGCTGGTAACTAGGCCTGTGATAACCCTAGTTAGTTAAAGTATCAAGCCATACTCATTGCTTGGCCGTGATTGATTGGATGGAGTCAAAACCAGTCTAGTCTTGTCCTGATCATGTACAAGATTGTAACATGACCTGATTGCTTGTGCTTTACTTTATGGATAAATGGTGGAAAACCAAGTTCTGTTCAGACGAAGGGTTACAATCCCGGTCCTTGTTTGGTTTAAGGGTTATAACTTGTCACCCCCAGTTTTCAGAAACATGAGTATTTTTGTCATTTTATATTTTTGGAAATTTTTGAAATTTATTTTATTATTTATGATATTATTTTGGGGTTAAAATTTATTTTTTTTATTTATGATATTGTTTTGAGGTTATTTGAGTCGGGTTCGAATTTCAACTCAATACGACTTGAAACGGAGACCCGGGGGGTAGTTTGACTCTAGTGGGACCCACACACTAGTTAGGCATGGTCCACATGATATTAATTTTAGTCCACAAGATATTAATTTTAGTTAGTAGTTAGACTAATTATTTATGGATAGGTTTAGTTTAATTAGAGACTTAAAACTAGACTAAATTGACCTCAACCTTTAATCCATTCCTAATTTAAATCAAATAGATTAGTGGAGGGCATTTTGGACATTCAAATAGGGGACACCTCACCCTTTTTGGGCAGCCACATATGGGGGGATAAGGAGTGAGTCACTCCTTCATTCATTTGTTTTCATCCACTTTCTCTCTCTTGTTCTTCCCCAAATTAATTTAGAGATGAACCTCCGTTGATTTCATCTCCAAATCAACCCTTTCTTCCACCAAATCTTCTTTATTTCTCCTCTACTCTATGGTTAGAGGGTGCTAGCCATGTTTGGAAGGATTCGGAGCTCGTTCGTGTCCTTTTAGAATCTCTACGTGTCGGTGTCGTGTCGGAAGGATTTTCCTTTGAATCTCTCTCCCGGAAGGTATAATCTCTCCTCTAATCCATTCCTACATGCATATAGAAATATTTTGAACCCATAGAAATGACCCCCATGGTTGTATCTCCATTTGTGTCCATTTCGTGTCCATTTGGATGTCATAGGAGTGTCTTTTGTGTTGTGGTTTTGTCCATGTGGGAAAACCCCAAATTTGGACACACTATGTGTTGTTGTTATGTATGAATGAATTATTACATGTTTAATCTCATATTTTTGTATTGGAGATGTGTTCTATAGTGTCTCATATATATATATTAGTGTAGAGAGTGAGTTCTTGATATATTATGTTATATACTTGTGTTTCTTTTGTCTCAAACTACCTAAATTCGTCATAATTTTTATCCACATTTTTAGTAGCCAGAGCAAATTTGAAATGTCATAACTTTTAGCTTAGAACTTCGATTTATCTCCCATTTTTTTTAAAAGAACCGTATCGAAGTTAGCTTTCCAAATATATATTTTAATAAGCTAAATTCTTTCTGTAACTTTCTGTAGAATTATTTGAGTGTTAGCTGTATGAAAGATGAACGCGTTTCGGTGTTTTTACGATTCCGGGAGCTTCCGGACACGAAAATGCAATCCGTTTAAAGTTTCGAAAAGCTAACACAAAGGGCTACGACATACTTTAATCCTAGAATTTAGTGAATGCCCAATTGGTACAGTATTGATTTTAAGTAGAAGAGTGACTATACGATATATGTATTTTGTGTAACCTATGAGCCTATGTAGTATGGATATTAAATGAATATAGTGTATGTAATGCATGATATGTTAGATGAATGAAATAATATATATATGATATATATTCTCTTTACATTAATGTATATATATGGTTGAATGCAAGCATGTTGGAATACAATTAATATAATGCATATAAGCAATGCATGAATGAAAGAATGATATACAATGTATGCATGAAAGTATATAATGAATGCTAGATATGAATGCAAGATATATATATAATGATAGATATGAATGCATAATATATAAATATTATAATACAATATATAATGATAACATGTATGGTAATGTAGAGTATATGATGCAAGTATGAATGAATGGAGGAAATACATGTATATAGGTAATATAGAATGTAATATATGAATGCAAGCATGCAAGATAATGTATTGTATCCATATATGATGTATTCAACTTAAAGATAATGTAATATATGAAAGGAATGAATGATAATATATAACATGATATGTAAGGTAATGCAAGGTATGAAATATATGATGTGTGCATGTTTGTATGTCTCTATGTTAATGTATGAAATGATATGAATATACAATGTATTCATATGTATAAAACATGTAGGTAATGCATAGATGCATGAATGAAATGAATGTTTGCAATACGTTAATATAAATACAAGTATCTAATACGCATGAATGATAATATAATACAAGTATACATGTATGTATCATGTAAATGTAATATACATGATATGTATGTATGCATGTATACAAGGTAAGTATTGTTGGCCCATTCCATGGTCACACCCGATTTCGATAATCAACATGCACTTAAGTCAATACACAAAATATACAAAATGCTGCTAATCATTTCAGGATATATAAAATCAATTTCAACGGACGTTGTACTGCATCAAACGAAGCATCAACATCATCAAATCTGGAGATGACTCATTTTATGTTTTATTCTGTATTTTACATTTTATTGAGTCTAGGATTTATTTTGTAAAATCAGTTTTGGTAATACTGGCTTAGGGTATTTCAGTCCACTTTCTAAAAAGCCTATCCATTACCACTCATATTTCTTGTTACACTCATATATCATTTTACAAAATATTCCAAAATACTTTCGAAAACAATTTCTGTTAAAATATTTCGAAAATCTCCTGACAGAACTCATAACCGAGTTCGGCCCGAACTCTGTCCGAGTTCGGTCAGTTTGTATTCAAACTTCTGTTGCCTCCAAATCTGCGAGCAACGTCTCTTTGCGAGATATAAGCATCCGAACTCTGCCCGAACTCTGTCCAAGTTCGGTCCCAGAAAATACCTATAAATAGAGAAGAACTTTTTATCTCAAATCATTCAATTCACTCTTCATCTTCTCTTCTCTACTATTCAAGTGTTTTCAAACGATCCAAGATTTTTAAATCATACCTATACACCTCTTAGCCAAAAGCCAGTACTATCAGAGTTGATTTAGAGTCTTTTGGTATTCCAAGAGTTGTAAAGAGGTCGTTCCAAGTTCAACAACTTTTTTGTTATGGAGCTGGTCGTGCGCTCGTCACCAAGCACGGTGTTGTGAAGCTAGTCGTGTGCTTGTCACCAAGCACGGTGTTGTAAGAGACTGCAAACTCTCAGTTAAAGCTTGTGCCATAGTGGATTAACATCGAGCAAGAGTACTCGAGACTGGATTAGTCCTCTCAGAGGGATACCAGTATATATCGCTGTGTCGCTGAGTTTGAATTCTCTATCTCTTGCTGCATTATATTTACTGTCTCTTATTTTACTGCTATAGTTTTAAAGTTTAGTTTTAATTGGTGATTATTTTCCGCTGCACACACACACTCTATTCACCCCCCTCTAGAGGTGCTCAACGGTCCTACAATTGGTATCAAAGCAGGTTATATTCTTATATAACAAACCTTAGAGAGTATATATGGCAGCCGTGAAATCAATATTCAACGGTGAAGGGCAATCCACAAATAGACCTCCCCTATTTGATGGAACAAATTATACCTATTGGAAAACACGAATGACTTTCTTTCTAAAATATCTTGACTTTGATCTTTGGTCAATAGTCGTTGATGGTTATAAGAAACCAGCACCCACAGTGGTTGAAGGTATTCTTATGGAAAAGCCTCATGACAAATATACCGAAGCTGAAAAAGCTAAGGCTAGTCTTGATGCTCGTGCCATCAATGCACTATTCTGTGCAATTGACAAAACGGAGTTCAACAGAGTTTCAACCTGTAAGACGTCTCACGAAATTTGGAAACTTTTTGAGGTAACTCATGAAGGTACTTCCCAAGTGAAGGAATCCAAAATTAGTAGACTAACTCAGGAATATGAATCTTTCAAGATGAAACCCGGTGAGTCAATTACACAGATGTTTACTCGTTTTCTTGATATAACTAATCCTTTGCAATCTCTTGGTAAGGATTACAGCAATCATAAAAAGATCAAAAAAGTGCTGTGAGCTCTAACAAAAAACTGGAATCCAAAAGCCACAGCAATTATTAAAGGAAACGATATCACCACTATGTCCTTGGAAACACTGATGGGGAAGCTGTTGACCCATGAACTTGATTTGCAAGAGTTTGAGGAAGCAACGCCAAAAGAAAAATCTATTGCCTTCAAAGCTCAAGCAAGAAAATCAACATACAATGACTCTGATGAAGAATCATCAAGTGGTGATGAACATGCCCTACTTGTGAAGAACTTCAGAAAATACCTAAAGTTTACAAGCAGAAAGAAGAAAAATATCCAAGAAAGCAATGAAGATGAAACCATATGCTTTGGATGCAAGAAGTCAGGGCACATGAAGAAGGACTGTCCAACCACTAAGAAAAGCAGTCCATATAACAGATCAAGATCAAGCAGAAAAGCAACAACCGGTCGAAAGTATGCCAACACAAGTATCTGGCATGAAAGTGATGCCAGTAATTCAGAAGAAGAGGATAGACCCTGCGGCAATGCAAATGTCTGTCTTATGGCATTTGATAAGGTATCTTCAAACCCTCTATATGATGACTTTACTTTCGATGAGTTAGAAAATGCCTTTAGCGATTTACTTGAAGAACACAAAAATGTGCTTGACAAGTATAAGCAATCTCGAAAAGAGATTAAGGCATACACAAACGAGTTAGCTAGACTGTCCAATCTTATTGAAGATATTAAAGAGACGTCTACTACCGGTAACACGAAAGAGATAGCCAAACTCAAGGTAGACTATCATGAGGCTATCCTCAAAATTGAAAAGAAAGAAAGAGACTACGTCAAGATGCAAGAACTATATGACATAGAGAAGAAGAAGCACCTTGTAACAGAACAAAGACTCTCAGATATGACTGCTAGATATGAAGAGTCTATTATGATTTCTAAAAAGTTAGAAATCAAGTTAGGCAAACAGGCAATACCTGTGACACAGCCTAAAATTAGTCCTAATGCCAAGCATACACCTAAGAGGACTAAAAACAAGAAAGCACAGAAGAAACACGTATATAATCATGCTTTCACTTATAGGTTCTCCAAACCAAACAAGCATGCAAATACAGTGGTGACCACATCTAGTTCTAAACTGACTTGCACTTATTGTGGTACACACGGTCACATATCACAGTATTGTTTAGCAAGAAAGCTTATTGACAATCACACTTTAATTTGGAGACCTAAAGCTAATCAGAATGGACCCTTCAGGAAATGGGTACCAAAGGATTCATCTACTTGTCTTGTAGGTGGATCCTCAACCCTCTCATACTAGAAGTAAATGGATCCTCGATAGCGGATGTTCGCGATACATGACTGGTGATGCATCTTTATTCTCTACGCTATCGATGAAGAAAGAAGGATATGTCTCCTTCGAAAATAACTTGAGAGGTGATATAATTGGTAATGGTACTGTAGGTATTTTTCCCTATCCAGTAATAAAGGATGTTTGTCTAGTAACAGAATTGAAACATAACCTATTAAGCATAAGTCATTTGACAGATAATGGTTATGGTATCAATTTTGTGAAAGATAAATGTACCATATATGATATGTCATCTGGTGATCCCATATATAAAGGGATTAGAGAAGACAATATTTATGTTTTCTTTTTGGAGAATACTAATAATGCAGGTAGGTGCCTAGTAGCCAATCAAGATGAAAGCTGGCTATGGCACATGAGACTAGGACATACAAACATGGATACTATCTCACGACTAAGTACAAAGAAGTTGGTAAGAGGACTCCCTGAGATTCCATTCAAGAGAGATATGGTATGTGCTGACTATGAGAAGAACAAAGCACATAGGTCTACTTTTAAATTCATCAACGCTATCTAGCGACAGTGATGATAAAGATACACACGTAAGGACTAAGAAGAGTTCTGTAAAAGATCTGACCCAAGATGCAAGAACTGAGAAAAGTTTTGTGAAAGATATGACCCAACAGTTTGAATCATTAAAATTCAAGCCAGATCATCCAGAAACACTCATCATAGGTGATGTATCTAAAGGTGTAAGTACACGTTCATCTCTTAAAAATTTTGATATAGCAGCAAATGTAGCACTCATTTCTCAAATAGAACCTAAGAATGTAGATGATGTTTTTACTGATGAGTTTTGGATTTCTGCCATGCAAGAGAAACTTGATCAATTTGAGAGAAACCAAGTTTGGGAACTCGTTCCTAAACCTATTGGTCAATCGATAATTGGTACCAAATGGGTGTTCCGAAATAAACTCAGTAAAGATGGACAGGTTCTACGCAACAAAGCACGTCTAGTGGCACAAGGTTATAATCAAGAAGAAGGAATTGATTATGATGAGACCTATGCTCCTGTTGCTAGACTAGAAGCCATCCGCATGTTTTGTGCATTTGCATGCTTTAATAATTTTAAATTATTTTAAATTGACATGAAAAAAGCATTTTTAAATGGATTTTTAAAAGAGGAAGTTTTTGTGAAACAACCCCCTGGTTTTGAAGATTTTCAAAAACCTGATCACGTCTTCAAGCTTAAGAAAGCTCTTTATGGACTCAAACAAGCACCTCGTGCTTGTGTAATGCCTGTGGTTCGTATTACGTATTTCTGGAATACGTGTACGTATTTTACTCTGTATTGCATGATTCCTTGTTTAGTTTTCTTCATCGTTTGGCTTGGTTTATTCTTGGCCCGGGTTGGCTTGGTTCGGTTGGGATTATTTTGCTTCATCATGAACCATGGATGAACCCCCTACCTACCACCACCTTTGATATTTATTGCCATTTCTTCTTTCTCTCTCTTCATTACTCATCTTCTTCTTCCTCATTTACTTCCCTACCTACCAGAGAGAGGAGAGAGAGGTCTAGGCAAGTGCATCTTGCTTCATGAAGGAACTCCAATTTTATTACTTTAATCTCTTCCTTACTACATTCTAAAGTACTTTAGTACTTGGCATTTTTACTTTCCATGGCTAGATTCTTGTAGATCTAAGTTTATTTTATTTTCGGAATTTTTTGGGTTTTGATCTACTTAATCTTGTTATTTCCGAGTTTTGATGGTTCCATGTTGTAGAGAATCTCGTTCTGCCCCATTTTGACCTATGGAAGTTCGGATTTGGACTCCGGATGAAGGTTTCATGGAGCTTGGAAGCATGGATTCTTGACGTTCTTCTTCTCGGAAGCTTGGAGAAGAAGAACAGTGCTAGACTTGACCGCATGAATACTTCATGCGGCAAGTGATTCCGAGCCGCATGAGTCCTTGAACTGATCCGGCCGCATAAGGCCTTGCTCCCGAGCCGCATATGCATCAGCACCCTTGGCCGCATGATAATTCATGCGGCAAGTAACTTTGCCGTATGGGACTCTCAGCCGCATAGGCTGGATCCCATTCCTGGCCGTATGAACTTGCTTCCTCCCAGTCACATGAAGCCCACTTTTCTGCTGGCCGTATGAGGCCCAACATCTTGGAGCCGCATGCGCCCCTGCACTTCCAGCCGCATGCGCCCCCTTGTCTTGGCCGCATGGGATCCAGTGACCCGGGCCGCATGTGCTCACCTAATTGAGCCGCATGTGTCTTGTCCTTCTCTTGGCCGCATGAGGTTGAGTCCCTTATCAGTCGCATATGTACCCTTCACTCCCTGCCGCATAAGCAGCCATGTTGACCCAGCCGCATGGGCTTCTATAAGCCGCATGCGCCTCCTTCTATACCCAGCCGCATGATACTACACTTTCCAGCCGCATGGACCTGAACTCCTTCTTAGCCGCATGGGCTTTTCCCTTCCCAGCCGTATGAGATCCATCCTGGCCGCATATGCCTTAGCCACATGGCTCTTCTATAGCCCTGTATATTGATATTTTATTAGATATTTAACGTCCATTTTATATCCTTACGCCTTTTGTCCTGAACTTGAAAATCATGAATTCATTTGTTATGTTTGGAATTGATAATTGAGCCTGACCTGATAGTGACCCATAATGGTGCACTCCTGACACAGTAACCTGACATGACCTGATAGTGGCCCGTCGTGGTGCACTTCTGACTAGTACACTTGATATGATAAACCTGACATGATTATCTCGAATAGCTGTTGCGACGGCTACCTGATATGACATGACTTGTATAAGTAACCTGGACATCGTGGACGATTGTGCTTGTACAAATAATCTAGTCCTATCTTGCATCATGTCTAGGAGGGGACTCCTGAGTACCACGGTCAGGAGTACCTACTAAAATGGACTAAGGTTAATGACTAGTATAATTCATTAGACATGAAGAGATGTTCCCCAGTTACAGGCGATCCCGTTATCCCGGCCGTAAATGTTTGGACTTGTAGCCTGCCGACGAGTAGGGCACATTTCCAGCCCACTGTTATGTGGGGCACTCTTGATTGTCACTTAAATGATTGAACTCCATTGTCACTATAATGATTGCCTGGATAACCTGGATAGCTGCAGGGCCTGTGACTACTTGGAGCATCTCATTGCATCTTACTAGTAACTAGGAATGTGATAACCCTAGTTAGTTAATGTAGAAAGCCGTAGGCAATGATTGGCCGTGATTGATTGGATGGAGTCTAGTCCAGTATAGTATTGTCTAGAAGTGATTGATTGCAAGATTGTACCAGAATGATTGAATGATTGTCACTCTAGATTGTTACTATAACGATTGTACTTTATTGTTACTCTAGTGTATTGCACTCTTTATTGTCACTTTTATCATTGTTCTCTCTCCTTTTCACCTTAATGATTGTCACCTTTAGCAATAAATAATCAGAGACTAAGTTCTGTTCAGGCGAAGGGTTACAATCTCGGTCCTTGTTTGGTTTAAGGATTGTAACCTGGCTTCCGGAATAGTACCTTCGTTTTTTCTTCATATATTGTCCAGCTATATTTTATTTAGCATGATTTTCCAGTTCTTTTATGTCAATGATGCTTTTCTTAATTATTTTCTCTGATTGGGATAAGTGCATTGGTAGTGCACAAACCTCAATCTGTGTTACTTATTGTTGTTTCTTACATGTTGAATGCTAATGATTTGCTGGTTTTAGTTCCTAAGTGAAGCCTCCTTTGTGGCACTTGCCCTTTCTGGAGTCTGACCCAGCTGGTTTTGTATGGCCAGATACCGGAGCAGCAGCAAAGGATCTACCAGTCTTCCAGCCCGATGGTGACCACCAGGCGTAACCAGGGCATCGAGTGGGTTTCTTTTGTTCTCCCACTGTAATATTGTAAATTATTCTTTTGAGGCGTTTAGCCGACGAGCAAGTGTTAGCTCGATTGTACTTACTTACTATCTGCCTGCGGGCTGTAACATGATTGACAAGCCCCGGGGGTTGATCATGTATGACTGAACTCTTGCTAGTCCTCACATTTTGTAACGACTAGCTTCATGATCATCTGGATATGTAATGTTTGGGACGCCTTACAATTGTATATTTGGAGATCTGATATCTTATGATTATTATTAGTTGGTTGAGATTGAGACAATAGGCTATTTTATGACCTTAAGAGACTGATGGATTGTAGTGAAACCCTCACATATCTAGACAGTCGTGATCGTATAGCAGTGTGGATTCTATTCCGTTATACGTAGCTGGCTATGTCTGCCCTCGCTCTCCAGTATTCTGGTTCTGGAGAGTGACATGGTTTAAGTGGTGGCCCATGCAGGTCTTGTAAATCAAGATGTGTGAGGGTTTACCGAATAGATGTCTCAATCAGTACTCGCCCTTGATCTCTGTTCGTATCCTCTTGATTCCTGAAAATTCTTGTCCTGATCACATGCTTGTAATCGTTGATCTGTCATGGTCCTTCCTTATTGTTCCCATGTCGTCTTCTGTAGCGGCATTGAACCTGGACCTGCTGATCAGCAAGGCGGATCACCTCCCGTGGACCAGCTGCAACCAGAAGATCAGGCCCAGCACTCAGCAGCAGCCTCCCGAGCCGTGCCTCCTGGAGAACCAGTACCGCCAGTTCAGCTCGTCCAGCCAGCAGGGTCAGAGGATGGAGGATTGGTAGGACTCATCCGTGAGTTACTTGCGTCCCAAGATCATCAGGGAGATGCCCTGCACCAAGTAGTACAAGATGCTCTGAATAGAAGTGGACCCCGAGGAAACAGTGCGGTCAACAGTTTCAAGCGCCTGAACCCTCCATTCTTCGATGGCAGCGAGGATGCCATTGCTGCCGATGCTTGGCTACAAGATATAGAGGTCATTCTCGAAGCCGCAAAGACTCCAGAAGACGAGAAGGTGGTTGTGGTGCGCCTACAGTTATTGGATCTAGCCCGCAGTTGGTGGGCCGTACAAGCAGTGGGATTGACAACACCTGTCCCCTAGGCAGTGTTCAGCGAAAAGTTCCAGACCAAGTATTATGATGCAGTGGCTCGGTATGACTTGCAGACCAGGTTCAGTAATCTTAAGCAGATGGGGAGGATGGTCGACGGATATGCGGCCGAGTTTTCCAGACTCAGTCGGTTTGCTCCCACCTTGGTGGCGACCGAGTTTGATAGGGCCCAGCGGTTCCAGCAGGGGCTCCACTTGGAGATCTTGTTGGCAGTAGAACAGTTTGAGCACCAGACATTTGATGCAGTATTGAGAGCAGCTAGGAGGCACGAGTATACCTCCCAGAGAATAGTGGACAAGACCGGAGGTCGGAAGCGGTCCCATAGTCAGATGAATCAGTCTTCAGCACCAGTCCCGGCAGCTAGGGCTTTGACTATTGGAACTCCGAGGCAAGCAACCTCAGTTACGTCGGTCCAGTACTCAATCCCGACGTACCCTCAACAGAAACAGAAGCAAGCGCAGCCTTCTGTCGCAGGCTGTTCTTATTGTGGGAAGCCTGGACACGTGGTAGCGGAGTGTCGCAAGGCGCTGGGATTATGCTTGTTGTGTGGGGCATCGGATCATAGGGTGGGGTCCTGCCCTTTCAGAGTTGATTCAGCATCGACAGTATCTAGTCCCTCGGTTAGGGACCAACACCAGTACCAGCACCAGTACCAGCTCCAGTTCACCAGCAACAGCAGTTCCCATTCCTGAGGCCATTGTCGACTCAGGCCCAGACTTTCCAGCAACAGAACCCGCGGCAGTTTGCCCTAGCCCAGGCTCAGGTTCAGAATCGACCGAGAGGTATATGTGTCCTCTCATCTTACTTTTCTACCGTCATTATGCGGGGTGCATGACATATTTCATGTATCCTAATTACAACGGTACATTCCGGACCCGAGCCATATCCTAGGTCATTCGAAACTGGTTATTGGTACCAACCTTTTCGTATGAGGATAGGCCCGTGTCCCTGTTTGACCAAAGAGAGAGACCTCAAGCGCAAGGCTATCAGTTTAGTTCGTGTTGCTTAAGTTCATCGCTCTTTGGGGGAGTCAACGTGGGAGTGTGAGGATGATATCAGATCACGATATCCCGACTTGTTTGACTCGTGAGGTATATTATCATTCTTATGCCTCATGCCTTCGATTCCTTGCTTGAATGAGTGATTGTCTGCCTAGTTATAGCTTGCATGTGATTAATGTAGCTTGTCATTGCTCCTCTAGCCTCTTGATTAAATTCCGAGGACGGAATTCTTTTAAGGTGGGTAGAGTTGTAATGCCTGTGGTTCGTATTACGTATTTCTGGAATACGTGTACGTATTTTATTCTATATTGCATGATTCTTTGTTTAGTTTTCTTCATGGCTTGGCTTGGTTTATTCTTGGCCCGGGTTGGCTTGGTTCGGTTGGAATTATTTTGGTTCATCATGAACCATGGATGAACCCCCTACCTACCACCACCTTTGATATTTAGTGCCATTTCTTCTTTCTCTCTCTTCATTACTCATCTTCTTCTTCCTCATTTACTTCCCTACCTACCAGAGAGAGGAGAGAGAGGTCTAGGCAAGTGCATCTTGCTTCATGAAGGAACTCCAATTTTATTACTTCATTCTCTTCCTTACTACATTCTAAAGCACTTTAGTACTTGACATTTTTACTTTCCATGGCTAGATTCTTGTAGATCTAAGTTTATTTTATTTTCAGAATTTCTTGGGTTTTGATCTACTTAATCTTGTTATTTCCGAGTTTTGATGGTTCCATGTTGTAGAGAATCTCGTTCTGCCCTATTTTGACCTATGGAAGTTCGGATTTGGACTCCGGATGAAGGTTTCATGGAGCGTGGAAGCATGGATTCTTGACATTCTTCTTCTCGGAATCTTGGAGAAGAAGAACAGTGCTAGACTTGACCGCATGAATACTTCATGCGGCAAGTGATTCCGAGCCGCATGAGTCCTTGAACTGATCCGGCCGCATAAGGCCTTGCTCCCGAGCCGCATATGCATCAGCACCCTTGGCCGCATGATAATTCATGCGGCAAGTGACTTTGCCGCATGGGACTCTCAGCCGCATAGGCTGGATCCCATTCCTGGCCGTATGAACTTGCTTCCTCCCAGCTGCATGAAGCCCACTTTTCCGCTGGCCGCATGAGGCCCAACATCTTGGAGCCGCATGCGCCCCTGCACTTCCAGCCGCATGCGCCCCCTTGTCTTGGCCGCATGGGATCCAGTGACCCGGGCCGCATGCGCTCACCTAATTGAGCCGCATGTGTCTTGTCCTTCTCTTGGCCGCATGAGGTTGAGTCCCTTATCAGCCGCATATGCACCCTTCACTCCCTGCCGCATAAGCAGCCATGTTAACCCAGCCGCATGGGCTTCCATAAGCCGCATGCGCCTCCTTCTATACCCAGCCGCATGATACTACACTTCCCAGCCGCATGGACCTGAACTCCTTCTTAGCCGCATGGGCTTTTTCCTTCCCAGCCGCATGAGATCCATCCTGGCCACATGTGCCTTAGCCGCATGGCTCTTCTATAGCCCTGTATATTAATATTTTATTAGATATTTAACGTCCATTTTATATCCTTACGCCTTTTGTCATGAACATGAAAATCATGAATTCATTTGTTATGTTTGGAATTGATAATTGGGCATGACCTGATAGTGACCCGTAGTGGTGCACTCCTGACACAGTAACCTAACATGACCTGATAGTGGCCCGTCGTGGCGCACTCCTGACTAGTACACTTGATATGATAAACCTGACATGATTATCTCGAATAGCTGTTGCGACGGCTACCTGACATGACATGACTTGTATAAGTAACCTGGATACCGTGGGCGATTGTGCTTGTACAAATAATCCAGTCCTGTCTTGCATCATGTCTAGGAGGGGACTCCTGAGTACCACGGTCAGGAGTACCTACTGAAATGGACTAAGGTTAATGACTAGTATAATTCATTAGACATGAAGAGATGTTCCCCAGTTACAGGCGATCCCGTTATCCCGGCCGCAAATGTTTGGACTTGTAGCCTGCCGACGAGTAGGGCACATTTCCAGCCCACTGTTATATGGGGCACTCTTGATTGTCACTTAAATGATTGAACTCCATTGTCACTATAATGATTGCCTGGATAACCTAGATAGCTGCAGGGCCTGTGACTACTTGGAGCATCTCATTGCATCTTGCTAGTAACTAGGAATGTGATAACCCTAGTTAGTTAATGTAGAAAGCCGTAGGCAATGATTGGCCGTGATTGATTGGATGGAGTCTAGTCTAGTATAGTATTGTCTAGAAGTGATTGATTGCAAGATTGTACCAGAATGATTGAATGATTGTCATTCTAGATTATTACTATAACGATTGTACTTTATTGTTACTCTAGTGTATTGCACTCTTCATTGTCACTTTTATCATTGTTCTCTCTCCTTTTCACCTTAATGATTGTCACCTTTAGCAATAAATGATCAGAGACTAAGTTCTGTTCAGGCGAAGGGTTACAATCTCGGTCCTTGTTTGGTTTAAGGATTGTAACCTGGCTTCCGGAATAGTACCTTTATTTTCTCTTCATATATTGTCCAGCTATATTTTATTTAGCATGATTCTCCAGTTCTTTTATGTCAATGATGCTTTTCTTAATTATTTTCTCTGATAGGGATAAGTGCATTGGTAGTGCACAAACCTCAATCTGTGTTACTTATTGTTGTTTCTTACATGTTGAATGCTAATGATTTGCTGGTTTTAGTTCCTAAGTGAAGCCTCCTTTATGGCACTTGCTCTTTCTGGGGTCTGACCCAGCTGGTTTTGTATGGCCAGATATCGGAGCAGCAGCAAAGGATCTACCTGTCTTCCAGTCCGATGGTGACCACCAGGCGTAACCAGGGCATCGAGTGGGTTTCTTTTGTTCTTCCACTGTAATATTGTAAATTATTCTTTTGAGGCGTTTAGCCGACGAGCAAGTGTTAGCTCGATTGTACTTACTTACTGTCTGCCTACGGGTTGTAACATGATTGACAAGCCCCGGGGGTTGATCATGTATGACTGAACTCTTGCTAGTCCTCACATTTTGTAACGACTAGCTTCATGATCATCTGGATATGTAATGTTTGGGTCGCCTTACAATTGTATATTTGGAGATCTGATATCTTGTGATTATTATTAGTTGGTTGAGATTGAGACAATAGGCTATTTTATGACCTTAAAAGACTGATGGATTGTAGTGAAACCCTCGCATATCTAGACAGTCGTGACCGTATAGCGGTGTGGATTCTATTCCGTTATGCGTAGCTGGCTATGTCTGCCCCCGCTCTCCAGTATTCTGGTTCTGGGGCGTGACAGCTTGGTATGAACGCCTAAGTGCCTTCTTACTTGATAATGGTTTTTCAAAAGGAAAAGTTGATACTACTTTATTTATCAAATCCTTGAATGATGATATCCTTCTTGTGCAAATTTATGTAGATGACATAATATTTGGTTCTACTAATGAAAAACTCTGTCAAGATTTTGCTAAGTGTATGCAGAGCGAATTTGAGATGAGTATGATGGGAGAGCTAAACTTCTTCCTAGGACTTCAAATCAAATAGCACTCAAAAGGAACATTCATTAACCAAGCTAAGTACACGAAGGACATACTGAAAAAGTACGACTTCGAGAATGTAAAGCCAATCGGGAGTCCTATGGCTACATCTACAAAGCTTGATGCTGATGAAAGTGGCAAACCTGTCGATCAGCGTAAGTATCGAGGTATGATTGGTAGTTTATTATATTTAACTGCTAGTCATCCTGATATTATGTTTAGTATTTGCATTTGTGCACGTTATCAGGCAAATCCTAAGGAATCACATCTTAGTGCCGTTAAGCGTATCTTCCGATACCTTAAAGGAACTTCCACAGTCGGCTTATGGTATCCTAAAACCAAATCCTTTGACCTGATAGGTTACTCGGATACGGATTTTGCAGGATGCAAAGTAGACCGTAAAAGTACCAGCGGCACATGTTATTTCCTAGGAAAGGCCTTAGTCTCCTGGTTCAGTAAAAAGCAAAATTCTGTAGCATTATCAACTACTGAGGCTGAGTATATCGCCGCAGGTCGTTGCCGTGCTCAAATTTTGTGGATGAAACAAACCCTGGAAGACTACATTCTGCACTACACTAATGTTCCTATTTATTGTGACAACACTAGCACTATTAATCTGACTAAGAACCCTATCTGTCATTCACGCACAAAGCACATAGAGATAAGACATCATTTTCTTCGTGGTCATCAACAATACGGGGATATTTTCTTAGAATTTATTGACACACATCATCAACTAGCAGATATATTCACAAAACCATTGGCTGAAGACCGTTTTAACATAATGAGGCGTGAGCTCGGTATACTTGAATTTTCAGATTCATAATGCAATATGGTAATTAAAATTAATTTCATGACTTACAACTTTGGAATTTATTTAACGAAAATTATTTTTGGACACAAACCAAAAAAGGGTATGTCTGTCACCGCGACTACGGTCGAAGCAAAGCGGTACTTAAGAGTTCTCCGGTGAACCTCCGTTAGCTGGGACAACCCCTACAGTTAACCCATAAATAACGTAAGTTATTAAATACTAGAGTCAAAAGTCATAAAGTTACTTTTTAACCAACCAGAACTGCATTTACTGTCTCGGGAATACAAGTGACCGAACTCAGGCCGAACTCTGACTGAGTTCGGACCGAATTCGAACCGAGTTCGGTCGGCGCTGTTATGGTTCCATAAACGAACAGCCGGCCCTAGCCCCTTTATAAACCCCTCTTTCTCCACTCTTTTTCACTCACCAACTCAAGATTACTCCTCCTTTCTCCTAGAAAGTTCTTCCTCCTCCATCCTAGCAAGGAATCCAAGAGATCTGGTGGGCGTTTCGAATTCTCATCTTCCTCCTTTTTTTCAAAAAGGTAATCTACTTCCTATCCTTCAATTTCTTTCAATGGCTCCTAAGCGTCATAGATCATCTTCCCAAGGTGCCTCCTCCTCTTCGGATTATACACCTGCTAGCCTTTTTAGTCCAGCACGACCAATGGATGCAGAAGACTATGACTCTACTTTGTTTCCGGACAAAGAGTTTTCTGATCTTTGGTTCGACTCTTTTTCTGGCCGTAGGATTTGCAATGGAGCTTTTGTAAATTTTACCATATTTTCTGAATATGCTCCTACTTTTGACCACTTAGGATACCGATATTTTTTTGAGGTATCAGAAAACATTTTTGACAATACCGTCCGAATGTTTTACTGCAATTTGCAAGTAAAACCTAACGAAAATTTCTATTCTTGCGTTGCTGGGCAAGAACTAGAATTCAGTACTACCGATATCAGTGAATTTTTCCATGTTCCTGATCTTGGTGACGCTTTGGTTGACATTACCCATATCCAGTTCCCTGCTGATGTTACTCTTGCCTCTTTTAGGGAACTTATTTGTCATCCAAACCCTGTTCCTCGTAGGGTTTATTCAAAGAACTTGAACCAATCTTTTTATGAACTTCATCGCATGATTTTCTCTGTCCTTCTTCCAAACAAAGGATCCACAGATGAAGTGACCTTCTTGGAACTCTCTGCTTTATATCACATTCATTTTGGCATTCCATTCTCTATTCCAAAGACCATGATGTCCTGGATGCTGAACTGCAGAAATGCAGGAAGGAATCTGGTATATCCTATGCATTTGGCGTCTATCTTTCGCCGTTTTGAGATTGATCTTCAGACATGTGCATTCTCCTCTACTCCTATCGAGCTTACCAGATCTCAACGATTTCCTGCTCCACTTCTGCCTCCTGGAGCTCAGTCTGCTCCAGCTGCTGATGCTGAGGTTCCTGATGCTCCTGCTCCTGCTCCAGCCCCTGCCCCGGGATTTGATCCGACTTTCTACCAGCGCTTTGATGATTTTGTTGCTATATCTGCGCAACGTCATCAAAGTTATCTGGATTCGGAGTTCCGACACATCACTCAGGCTCAGGTGCTGAGGAATGGGATATCTGATCTCCACTACAGCCTAGCCCATGATCCAGTCCATCCAGTCACCATCCAGCCTCACCCAGGCTTTCCGGGTCCTCGGTTCACAGATGAGGTTTCCTTCCAGCACTTTGACCCCACTGCAGCCTACTTTCTTCCAGAGGCTCCTGGTGCTGACGACCCCACTATGTGACGTGGATTCAGCTTTTGGATAGTGGATATTTGTTAGATGATGATCTTTTATGCTTTGATGTAGTTTTTTTTATGTCTAAACTCACTAGTTAGACATTTTCTGATGATTGTACTCAGCACTTATTAGTATGATATTTTTTATTTCCAGTATTTTCTTTCCATTGTAGCTGTTTTATGCTGTGATTATGTCTCTTTTACTTCACTTTGTCTTTTGTTTCCTATTGTTGGCTTCACACATTACGGGGGAGCCAAGTCATTTTACTATTTGACAAAGGGGGAGAAAAAGAGTACCATACCAAAAAGCATACATATCTACAAATCGAAAAACAAACTCTACCATTTTTTCAGGTATACTTGTATTTTATTTTATTTTATCAAGATATATTTTGGTATAGACTCAAGTTTGTCAATTATCAAAATAGGGGAGATTGTTGGCCCATTCCATGGTCACACCCGATTTCGATAATCAACATGCACTTAAGTTAATACACAAAATATACAAAATGCTGCTAATCATTTCAGGATATATTAAATCAATTTCAACGGACGTTGTATTGTATCAAACGAAGCATCAATATCATCAAATCTGGAGATGACTCATTTTATATTTTATTCTGTATTTTATATTTTATTGAGTCTAGGATTTATTTTGTAAAATCAGTTTTGGTAATACTGGCTTAGGGTTATTTCAGTCCACTTTCTAAATAGCCTACCTATTACCACTCATATTTCTTGTTACACTCATATATTATTTTACAAAATATTCCAAAATACTTTCGAAAACAATTTCTGTTAAAATATTTCGAAAATCTCCTGACAGAACTCATAACCGAGTTCGGCCCGAACTCTGTCCGAGTTCGGCCCGAACTCTGTCCGAGTTCAGTCAGTTTGTATTCAAACTTCTGTTGCCTCCAAATCTACGAGCAACGTCTCTTTGCGAGATATAAGCATCCGAACTCTGCCCGAACTCCGAGTTCGGTCCCAGAAAACACCTATAAATAGAGAAGAACTTTTCATCTCAAATCATTCAATTCACTCTTCATCTTCTCTTCTCTACTATTCAAGTGTTTTCAAACGATCCAAGATTTTCAAATCATACCTATACACCTCTTAGCCAAAAACCAGTACTATCAGAGTTGATTTAGAGTCTTTTAGTATTCCAAGAGTTGTAAAGAGGTCGTTCCAAGTTCAACAACTTTTCTTGTTGTGGAGCTGGTCGTGCGCTCGTCACCAAGCACGGTGTTGTGAAGCTAGTCGTGCGCTTGTCACCAAGCACGGTGTTGTAAGAGACTGCAAGCTCTCAGTTAAAGCTTGTGCCATAGTGGATTAACATCAAACAAGAGTACTCGAGACTGGATTAGTCCTCTCAGAGGGATACCAGTATATATCGCTGTGTCGCTGAGTTTGAATTCTCTATCTCTTGCTGCATTATATTTACTGTCTCTTATTTCACTGCCATAGTTTTAAAGTTTAGTTTTAATTGGTGATTATTTTTCGCTGCACGCACACACTCTATTCACCCCCCTCTAGAGGTGCTCAACGGTCCTACAAGTATGTATGTATGTATGTATGTATTTCTATAAACTGAGTTAACCTATAACCTTTTACACACATGCATTCATACACCCTTTGACATCATGTATCCCATGTCACATACACCTACCTATCACTAAATTTTATAACATTAACACATATCCTTTCACACACATGCCAAACACACACATACTCACTTACTCTTTTACCTCTCTTTCTCTCTCTCTATATATATATATATGTATGTGCCTGTATATATATAGCTTTTCTATATATATCTATGTATATGAATATGTGAATGTGAATAATATATATACATTATATGACTAAGTTTGTGTGCCTTGTTAGCTTATGGTTTAGTTTTGTGCTTGGTTTAGCAAGTGACTTAGGCTATGAGTTAGTAGCTATCTTGGATACTTGATTTGTATATACTTAGTTTGTTTAGACCTAGAATAACTTGTTTGACCTAATTTAGACTTGTTAGACCTAGTTTGACCATAGTTGACCTAGGTTTGACTTTTAGAGTTGACCAAGTTGACCAGGAGTTGATTTTGGTCTAGATTGACCTAGAATCATGTAGAATGCATAGTAGAACTTCATATTGCCATTTTAGACTTGTTGTGACTTGTGTTGTTCTGATTAGGAGCCAGACACCTCTCCTCGGACAGTATATTTACTTTGGACATTCAAACACCAGGCGAGTACATTCTCTGATTATTTCATAACTTGTTTAGAATTATATTCCTGCTCTAGTTTACCTTATTTGATGCTGTCACGATATTATCACGGATTGGTACTATATGGATCCCTACATTGAGTTGTTATCCCCCTCGGGAGCATCGAATACATTATGTCATGTATTTCGTGTACATCATGTATTCCTCGCTCTCATGTTATTCATGTTTCTCATGTGCTTCATGCTCGTTCATGCATGCTCGTGTACTCTCATGTGCTCTCATGAATCGGTCATGTTTTCCATGTATCTCATGTATAACCTATATTGCATGTGCACTCATTTATGAGCCTTCATGTGAATTTCATGTGCACCCATTTATGGGCCCCCATGTGAACTTCATGTGCACTCATGTATGATCTCTCATGTATACTTCATGTGCACCCATTTATGGGCTTCATGTGAAAACTATGTACGTAATATAACTTGTCTGGATCCTTGTGTATTGATTGGGGTATGGGAGAGTATAAATAGTCATATGAACAATTCCAAAGTAGAATAGCCATGTATGCCTCTTTAGTATAGCCATGTGCAAATCAAGCCGTTCACATATCGACTTTATACTCTAAATCACTAGTCACTGGTAGCTCTCTACTTATAGTAGATATTTCTATTACAGTTTCCTATCTGTTTACATCATGTACTTTCTTTCAGTTTCATGTATCGTACTCTCTTGCATGTTTATATTCTCTAACCTGTTATGATCTGCGTAAGATGTATTGTGCTCGCTCCCGTCCTGACTGGACCTGTTGATAAATTTTACAGATAGCCTGGAGATTGCCTGCTAGCTTAGAGGAGACACAGTAGAGGTTGTATAGATAGCTAGGGTTTTGCTTATAGCTTATTTTCAGTTGTCTTGAGTTGTATTTATGGGTTACTGTTTTGAGATTTGAGATATTTCTGGGTTGTGTATCTTAGACACTTAGACTTCTATCTGATGTATCTCTTTGTGGATTTCATATTTTATCTATCTTCCATTATGCTCTACCTTAGATGTGATTGAGTTTACATTCTGCTATGTCACCCCCATTCGGGGAGTACAAACTGTTTAGCCTTATACTGTTAGATGCATGAGACCTAGGACAGCGTTCTACCGTCGACACTACGACGTAGGCTGGACGTACCCACGTCTCGTATCCTTACTCTAGGATGGGGGTCGTGACACGTTTTTAGTGGTGGCCCATATAGGTCGAGTTTGTGTAGTGGTATTCGAACTAGAGTACCACTACAGCCTGCAGTAGGATTAGGATATATTTTGAAGGCACTCAATCACAGTTAGGATCCCTTGAGAGATTCCTGGGACGACCCTTGAGAATCTTATTTTAACTTCGATTTGAAAACTCTTCTTTCCTTGATTTGATGTATCTTTATTTTCTGTTGTTGAACTTGATTTTGATGGATTATTGTTGAATTTGGGTTTGTAGTTATTGATTTTGATGATGATTGTTGAGTTTTGGATCTTGATGTTAGCTGTTGCATGCGAGTTTGTATTTATATGACTTGATCGATTTTTGTTCATTTTTGAAGCTTGATGTTCGTTGATAAATTTGATTTTTGGGTATTCCTTGTTGATTTAATTTTAATTTTTGTCAAGATGAAATTATATGGGCTAGGTCATCTAAGTTTTGGAATCTAGTCTTCTATAGTCACATTAGCCAGCATGGTGAGAACATATAGTCTGATTTTGGATATATTTCTCGGGTGTGGGAATTTAAGGTTTTCGCAACCAAGCTAGCGGCATCGCGAAAATGTTAAATACCATGATTCTAGAGGTATGTGTCCAAGTCGAGGACTTTGTGATTATCGTAGCCTTGCTTACTAGTATGACGAGGATTTAGAGTACCATAATTTTGGATAGACGCATATGATTATCAGATTGTACCTTAAAAGTTTTCGAACATATTTTCTCTACTTTTGTTCCAGTCCTTCAAAAAAAGAATTATTATTTGTTTGTTTTGTTTTGTTTCTTATTATTTAACTTAGGAGTAGGTTTAGTTATTTTATAAACCTTTGTGTAACGTCTTACTATAAATTTCTTCTTAATACAATGAATTGATGATTTTTGCTAGACCTTATCTTGGATTTGATATTTTAACTCTAGGTTTCAAAAGGGTTCCTTCTTTTAAACAAATAAGCAGAACAGATTTCATTATTATTCCTTCTTGCTACTATCCTTGTATTAAATAATAATGACAATAATAAAACTGTCTTGATTACACCAATCACCTACTTTGTAATATTGGTAGGAATCTAAATGTTGGTCTTAACGTAGAATTAAATTTTTATATTGGGACATGAGAATATATATGAATATATATATATATATATAGCAGACACTTGCCTGATACGTATGCATGCTACACTTTGATTTCCAACCTATCTAAATACATATTAATATGTTGTTGATGTTTAAATTGTCAAAACCCCAATATTTTTGGTTCTCTGCTTTTTCCAGCTTAAACTCGTAATTTAAATATAAATTTTATGTTATTAGTTATGTTTACATCACTGCACATGTATGTTATACATAGGGTTTCAATTCAAAAAAAAAATTTAGTTGAGTTTTGTGTTTAAAATTATCAAATCTAAGACTGTGTGCATATTAACCCTTAATACAGGATTCCAAATGTTTAGTTCAATTTGCTGTTTTATTTTTTTAAAATATAATATTTTGAGCTATATACATTGTGGTATGTAGGAATATAAATTTAGGTTTCATATTCTTACATGTTAGGTTGTGATAAATATTGGGTTGGTTGGTGTTCAAATTTCTCCAAATCCTAAAACTGAATACATGTTAACATTCACATTGATTTCCAATGTTTAGTTAAATTTCAGATTTAATATGTAATATTGAACTGTATGCATAGCTAAATGTATGGATAGTATGTTAGGGCTTCTTCTCTATCATGTTAGGATGTATTGGAAGCATTGAGTTGGTTGTAATGTTTCAAACCCCTAAAATTTGAAACTGCATTATGTTAATATACACTGGTTTAAATGTTAGCTTATTTTCAAATTTTGTATGTAAATGCTGAACTAAAACTGGGTTTAACCTTTCAATACTAAAGCTATAACCCTGTACAAGGACACACACACCCTAACTTGGTATACACTGCCAAGTAAACCTAACCTTTCCTCTCTATGTTATGTTCATATATCTATATAGATATATATAGAGTTTATGCATACATGTTATAATATATATATATACATTATATCTATATAGATATATATAGAGTTTATGCATACATGTTATAATATATATATATACATAACTAAATCTCTACATCTTTATATAGATAAGTATATGGTTAGCTATGCATGTTATGAGTAAATGTGTTGTGTATTGTAGATTGTTTAACCAATATGCCATGAGTAGTGTAACTTGATAGCTATTATTTCGAAACTCAAATCCTCCTATACTCTTCATGTATATTTCATATACACACATGCCTACTACCTAACCATATGAACATGTCCACATACACCCATACGTACACGAACCACATAACCTTACATAATGCTAGATTTTCCTTCTCTAACACTATATATATATATATATATATATATATATATATATATATATATATATATATATATATATATATTGTGATTGGATTTCAATGCAATTGACTTTCATTCTTTAACTTTTGATTGTGATTTTCTTTGAATAGTACCCCTTTATAGATAATTGGTAGTCATCTTTATTTATTTTTGATAAGTACCAGTTTCATATAAGATGGTAGACTGTCTTACAGTTTTGATGATTGTTATTTCTGTATCTTTTCTAGTTTAGCACCCTAGATTGCTTGTGTGTTTTGATACCCTATGACCGTTTTGGTTAGCATGACTAGTATACCTAGATGAGACTTCACTACCACCGTATGTCATGATCCTGTATGTCATCCTTTTAAATCATATGATTTGTTTAAGTTCTGGGACTTTGATTGTGGGGGTTTGACCTAGAAGGAGTATGATTATTTTAATTTCGAGGACGAAATTTTTTTAAGGTGGATAGATTTGTCACCCCCAGTTTTCAGAAACATGGGTATTTTTTCATTTTATATTTTTGAATATTTTTGAAACTTATTTTATTATTTATGATATTATTTTGGGGTTGAAATTTATTTTATTATTTATGATATTGTTTTGGGGTTATTTGAGTCGGGTTCGAATTTCAACTCAATCCGACTTGAAACGGGGACCCGGGGGGTAGTTTGACTCTAGTGGAACCCACACACTAGTTAGGCATGGTCCACATGATATTAATTTTAGTCCACATGATATTAATTTTAGTTAGTAGTTAGACTAATTATTTATGGATATGTTTAGTTTAATTAGAGACTTAAAAACTAGACTAAATTGACCTCAACCTTTAACTCATTCCTAATTTAAATCAAATAGATTAGTGGAGGGCATTTTGGACATTCAAATAGGGGACACCTCACCCTTTTGGGCAACCACATATGGGGGGATAAGGAGTGAGTCACTCCATTCATTTGTTTTTATCCACTTTCTCTCTCTTGTTCTTCCCCAAATTAATTTAGAGATGAACCTCCATTGATTTCATCTCCAAATCAACCCTTTCTTCCACCAAATCTTCTTCATTTCTTCTCTACTCCATGGTTAGAGGGTGCTAGCCATGTTTGGGAGGATTCGGAGCTCGTTCGTGTCCTTTTAGAATCTCTACGTGTCGGTGTCGTGTCGGAAGGATTTTTATTTGAATCTCTCTCCCGGAAGGTATAATCTCTCCTCTAATCCATTCCTACATGCATATAGAAATATTTTGAACCCATAGGAATGACCCCCATGGTTGTATCTATATTTGTGTCCATTTCGTGTCCATTTGGAGGTCAAAGGAGTGTCCTTTGTGTTGTGGTTGTGTCCATGAGGGAAAACCCCAAATTTGGACACACTATGTGTTGTTGTTATGTATGAATGAATTATTACATGTTTAATCTCATATTTTTGTATTGGAGATGTGTTCTATAGTGTCTCATATATATATATATATATATATATATATATATATATATATATATATATATATATATATATATATATATATATTAGTGTAGAGAGTGAGTTCTTGATATATTATGTTATATACTTGTGTTTCTTTTGTCTCAAACTACCTAAATTCGTCATAATTTTTATCCACGTTTTTAGTAGCCAGAACAACTTTGAACTGTCATAACGTTTAGCTTAGAACTCCAATTTATCTCCCGTTTTTTTTTAAAAGAACCGTATCGAAGTTAGATTTCCAAATTTATATTTTAATAAGCCAAATTCTTTCTGTAACTTTCTGTAGAATTATTTGAGTGTCAGCTGTACGAAAGATGAACGCGTTTCTGTGTTTTTGCGATTTCGGGAGCTTCCGGACACGAAAATGCGATCCATTTAAAGTTTCGGAAAGCTAACACAAAGGGCTACGACATACTTTAATCCTAGAATTTAGTGAATGACCAATTGGTACAGTATTGATTTTAAGTAGAAGAGTGACTATACGATATATGTATTTTGTGTAACCTATGAGCCTATGTAGTATGGATATTAAATGAATATAGAGTATGTAATGCATGATATGTTAGATGAATGAAATAATATATATATGATATATATTCTCTTTACATTAATGTATATATATGGTTGAATGCAAGCATGTTGGAATGCAATTAATATAATGCATATAAGCAATGCATGAATGAAAGAATGATATACAATGTATGCATGAAAGTATATAATGAATGCTAGATATGAATGCAAGATATATATATATATATATATAATGATAGATATGAATGCATAATATATAAATATTGTAATACAATATATAATGATAACATGTATGATAATGTAGAGTATATGATACAAGTATGAATGAATGGAAGAAATACATATATATAGGTAATATAGAATGTAATGTATGAATGCAAGCATGCAAGATAATGTATTGTATCCATATATGATGTATTCAACTTAAAGATAATGTAATATATGAAAGGAATGAATGATAATATATAACATGATATGTAAGGTAATGCAAGGTATGAAATATATGATGTGTGCATGTTTGTATGTCTCTATGTTAATGTATGAAATGATATAAATATACAATGTATTCATATGTATAAAACATGTAGGTAATGCATAGATGCATGAATGAAATGAATGTTTGCAATATGTTAATATAAATACAAGTATCTAATATGCATGAATGATAATATAATACAAGTATACATGTATGTATCATGTAAATGTAATATACATGATATGTATGTATGCATGTATACAAGGTAAGTATGTATGTATGTATTTCTATAAACTGAGTTAACCTATAACCTTTTACACACATGCATTCATACACCCTTTGACATCATGTATCCCATGTCACATACACCTACCTATCACTAAATTTTATAACATTAACACATATCCTTTCACACACATGCCAAACACACACATACTCACTTACTCTTTTACCTCTCTTTCTCTCTCTATATATATGTATGTGCCTATATATATATAGATTTTCTATATATATCTATGTATATGAATATGTGAATGTGAATAATATATATACATTATATGACTAAGTTTGTGTGCCTTGTTAGCTTATGGTTTAGTTTTGTACTTGGTTTAGCAAGTGACTTAGGCTATGAGTTAGTAGCTATCTTGGATACTTGATTTGCATATACTTAGTTTGTTTAGACCTAGAATAACTTGTTTGACCTAATTTAGACTTGTTAGACCTAGTTTGACCATAGTTGACCTAGGTTTGACTTTTAGAGTTGACCAAGAGTTGATTTTGGTCTAGATTGACCTAGAATCATGTAGAATGCATAGTAGAACTTCATATTGCCATTTTGGACTTGTTGTGACTTGTACTGTTCTGATTAGGAGCCAGACACCTCTCCTCGGACAGTATATTTACTTTGGACATTCAGACACCAAGCGAGTACATTTTCTGATCATTTCATAACTTATTTAGAATTATATTCCTGCTCTAGTTTACCTTATTTGATGCTGTCATAATATTATCACGGATTGGTACTATATGGATCCCTACATTGAGATGTTATCCCCCTCGGGAGCATCGGATACATTATGTCATGTGTTTCGTGTACATCATGTATTCCTCGCTCTCATGTTATTCATGTTTTTCATGTGCTTCATGCTCGTTCATGCATGCTCGTGTACTCTCATGTGCTCTCATGAATCGATCATGTTTCCTATGTATCTCATATATAACCTATATTGCATATGCACTCATTTATGAGCCTTTATGTGAATTTCATGTACACCCATTTATGGGCTCCCATGTGAGCTTCATGTGCACTCATGTATGAGCTCTCATGTATACTTCATGTGCACCCATTTATGGGCTTCATGTGAAAACCATGTACGTAACATAACTTGTCTGGATCCTTGTGTATTGATTGGGGTATGGGAGAGTATAAATAGTCATGTGAACAATTCCAAAGTAGAATAGCCATGTACGCCTCTTTAGTATAGCCATGTGCAAATCAAGCCGTTCACATGTCGACTTTGTACTCTAAATCACTAGTCACTGGTAGCTCTCTACTTATAGTAGATATTTCTATTACAGTTCCCTCTCTATTTACATCATGTACTTTCTTTCAGTTTCATGTATCGTACTCTCTTGCATGTTTATATTCTCTAACCTGTTATGATCTGCGTGAGATGTATTGTGCTCGCTCCCGTCCTGACTGGACCTGTTGATAAATTTTACAGATAGCCTGGAGATTGCCTGCTAGCTTAGAGGAGACACAGTAGAGGTTGTATAGATAGCTAGGGTTTTGCTTATAGCTTATTTTCAGTTGTCTTGAGTTGTATTTATGGATTACTATATTTGAGATTTGAGATATTTCTGGGTTGTTATCTTAGACACTTAGACTTCTATGTGATGTATCTCTTTGTGGATTTCATATTTTATCTATTTTCTATTATGCTCTACCTTAGATGTGATTGAGTTTACATTCTGCTATGTCACTCCCATTCGGGGAGTATAAACTGCTTAGCCTTATACTGTTAGATGCATGAGACCTAGGACAGCGTTCTACCGCCGACACTACGGCGTAGGCTGGACGTACCCACGTCTCGTGCCCTTACTCTAGGGTGCGGGTCGTGACATAACTCGGTTATATGAATAGTCCCGTAGTTATCTCATCGTATATCGTCATGATTTTATATATTACCATTCTTTTATTATGTAATTATAGCTTGTACTAATTACTGGTTTTAATTCTTAAGTGAAGCCTCATTTTTGGCACTTGCTCTTTCTGGGATATGACCCAGCTGGTTTTGTATGGCCAGATACCAGAGTAGCTCCAGAGGATCTTCCTACCTTCCAGCCAGATGGTGACCACCAGGCGTAACCAAGGCAACGAGTGGGTTTCCTTTTTGTTCTCCCATTTTATTGTAAAAATTATTCTTTTGAGGTATTTAACCGACGAGCATATGTTAGCTCGTATTGTACTTTACTTACTGTCTGCCTACGGACTGTAACATGATTGACGAATCTTAGGGTTGATCATTTATGACTAAGACTCTTGCTAGTCTTCATATTTTGTATGACTAGCTTCATGATCATCCAAATATGCAATGTATGGGACGTCTTACTATTGTATATTTGATTCTCTAACATCTTGTAATTGCTTTTACTTGCTTGAAATTGAGACAATAGGCTTGTTCATGACCATAAGAGACTGATGGCTTGTAGTTAAACCCTCATGTATCTAGACAGCCGTGACCGTATAGCGAGGTGGATTCCATTTCAATATACGTAGCTGGCTATGTATGCCCCCGCTCTCCAGTATTCTGGTTCTGGGGCGTTACATGGATTAAGTGGTGGCCCATGCAGGTCTTGTGAATCAAGATATGTAAGGGTTTACCGAATAGATGTCTCAATCAGCACTCGTCCTTGATCTCTGTTCGTATCCTCTGAATCCCTAAATTCTTGTCCTGATCACATGCTTGTATCTTTGATCTGTCCTGGTCCTTCCTTATTGTTCTCTGTGTTAGCTTCTTCAGCGGTATTGTTCTTGGTCCTACCGATCGGCAAGGCGGAGCACCTCCCGTGGGCCAACAACAACCTGGAGATCAGGCCCAGCATTCAGGAGTAGCCTCTAGAGTCATGCTTACTAGGGGTCAAGAGCTACCAGTTCAGCCAGTCCAGCCTGCAGAGCCCGATGATGGCACCTTGGTAGGTCTCATCAGGACATTGTTAGCATTTCAAGATCGTCGGGGCGATGCCCTGCACCAGGCAGTACAAGATGCTTTGAACAGAGGTGGTCATCAAGGGAACCAGGCAGCCAACAGCTTCAAGCGTTTGAACCCTTCCTTCTTCGATGGTAGTGAAGATGCTATTGCCACAGATGCTTGGCTGCAGGATACAGAAGTGATTCTAGAAGCGGCAAAGACGCCCGAGAATGAGAAGGTAGCGGTAGTACGCCTACAGTTATTGGATCTTGCCCGCAGCTGGTGGGCGGTGCAGGCCGTTGGATTAGTGGCACCTGTTGCATGGGTAGTATTCTGTGACAGATTCCAGACCAAGTACTTCGATTCTGTAGCTCAGTACGATCTACAGATGAGGTTCACCAATCTGAAGTATATGGGCAGGATGGTCGACGGATATGCGGCCAAGTTTTCGAGACTTAGTCGGTTTGCTCCCACCTTGGTAGCGACCGAGTTCGACAGAGCCCAGCGGTTCCAGCAGGGGCTTCATCTAGAGATTTTACTGGCAGTGGAGCAGTTTGAGCATCAGACTTTTGATGCAGTATTGAGAGCAGCCAGGAGGCACGAGTATACCTCCCGGAGGATTGAGGATAAGACCGGAGGTCGGAAGCGATCTCACGGCCAGATGAACCAGTCTTCAGCACCAGCCCCGACAGCTAGGGCTTTGACAATTGGAACCCCGAGACGGGCGGCCTTAGTGACGTCAGTACAGCATTCAACCTCGACGAACTCTCAGCAGCAGAAGCAGAAGCAGTCTTCCGTAATAGGTTGCACTCATTGTGGAAAGCCAGGGCATGTGGTGGCAGAATGTCGCAGAGCACAGAAATTATGCTTGGCTTGTGGAGCACCGGACCACATGGTTGGGAACTGCCCGAACAGGGGGACGTCCTCTTCTTCGACCTTTTCTAGTCCTTCGGTGAGAGGACCAGCACCAGTCCAGCAGCAGCAACAGTTTCTGAGGCCCTTGACGCCTCAGTCCCAAGCATTTCAGCTGCAGAACCCCCAGCAGTATGCACAAGCCCAAGCCCTGATTCAGAGCAGACAGAGAGGTTATCAGCAGAGGGGACCCATACCCAGAGAACATGGTCAGGCGATGGCAATGACCGTAGAAGAAGGATTGGCACCAGGTGAGGTAGTGGGAGGAACTATTCTCGTCAACTCCTTTCCAGCATCAGTATTATTTGATTCTGGTGTATCGCATTCATTTATGTCTGCACGATTCACAACACAGATAGGACTGGAGCCCGAGTCATTATCAGTAAGGCTCAATTTACTTACTGGTAGCGGTCTTGTGGGAGCAGATAGAGTGTTTTCCTCATGTCGGATCATAGTTAGCGGTAGAGAGTTCCCCGCTAGATTGATAGAGTTTTCGATGGCCGATTATGATATGGTCTTAGGGATGGATTGGTTAAGGGACCAGTATGCTAGAATAGACTGCCATATTGGCATAGTTTTTTTTAGTATTCCAGACGAGCCAGAGTTTTCCTTTTCCCGAGGGAAAGTTGAACGTTCTCCTCCAGTATTGCGGATCGCAGTAGCAGCAGTGTAGTTACCCTGGATAGTCGAGGAGTTTCAGATTTTTTCCAAAGGAGCTTCCAGGAATGCTGCCAGAGCGAGAGATCGAGTTTACTATCGACTTGATCCCAGGGATAGCCCCGGTGTCGGAGAGAGTCTACAGGATGGCGCCGTTAGAGTTAGAGATATTATACAAGATGATTGAAGAACTCAGGACCAAGGGATTCATTCGTACAAGTGGATCGCCTTGGAGAGCCCCGATGCTTCTTATGAAAAAGAAGGATGGTACGTCCAGATTATGTGTAGATTATCGTACCTTGAACTCAGTGACAATCAAGAACATATACCCTCTCCTGAGGATAGATGACTTGTTTGATAAACTCAAGGGGGCATTAGTATTCTCAAAGATTGACTTGCGGTCAGGATACTATCAAATCAGAGTCAAAGAACAGGATATCCTGAAGACAGCTTTCAGATCTAGATATGGGCATTGGGAGTTCCTTATTATGCCCTTTGGAGCAACCAATGCGTCGGCTATATTCATGGACCTCATGAATCGTATCTTCATGCCTTATTTGGATTAGTTCGTGATTGTGTTCATAAACGACATCCTGGTCTACAGCAAGAGTGTAGTGGAGCATGAGCAGCATCTCTGTGTGGTTCTTCAGATTCTCAGAGAGCACCAGTTATATACCAAGTTCAGTAAATACGAGTTCTGGCTCGATCGTATTTCATACTTGGGTCATATCATCACCAGAGGAGGAGTAGAAGTGGATCCCCAGAAGATCGTGGCTATTGAGACATGGCCAATACCCAGCACAGTCGCAGAAGTTCGCAGCTTTCTTGGTTTGGCCGGCTATTATCGGCGGTTTGTTTCAGATTTTGCTCAGATTTCAGCGCCTATGACCCAGTTAACCCGCAAGGATGTGCAGTTTGTTTGGACGGCCAAGTGTCAGGAACTTTTAAGAAGTTGAAGCGGGGCTTGATGACGGCTCACATTCTTACGCTTCCAGATGGGACCGGAGGATTTTTAGTATATTGTGATGGTTTAGGCAGAGATTTAGGATGTGTTTTGATGCAGCATAGGAAGGTAATAGCTTATGCATCACGTCAACTTCGTGATCATGAGAGAAATTATCTAACCCATGACTTGGAGTTGGCAGCAGTAGTGTTTGCACTTAAGCTTTGGAGGCACTACTTGTATAGAGATAGGGTGGAGATTTTCACCGACCACAAGAGCCTGAAGTATGTATTCACTCAGAAGGATCTCAACATGCGTCAGAGGAGGTGGCTAGAGCTACTTGTGGATTACGATATCAACCTGCAGTATCATCCTGGGAAGGCCAACGTTGTTGCTGATGCATTGAGCAGGAGAGCCAGAGTTTATTTTCTAACAGTGCAACCAGAGTTATTAACAGATCTTCAGAAGATGGGTATAGAAGTTGTCCTTCCTACCAATTTGGTATTGATGGACAGTATGCAAGTTCAGTCCACTATAGTCGAGAGGATCCGGATGGCACAGTCGACAAATTCTAAGCTTCAGCGACTCAGAGCAGAGTGTGAGACAGGACGAAGACCAGAGTTATGTATCCATGAGGACGGTACACTTCGACATGAGAGGCGTCTTTGTGTACCCAGTGGAGATATCAGACATGAGATCATGGCAGAAGCTCACAGTTCTCAGTATTCCATTCATCCCGGTAGCACGAAGATGTACCGTGAAGTCCGTCAGCACTTTTGGTAGAATGGCATGAAGAGGGAGATAGCCCGATTTGTCTCTCGGTGTTTGGTTTGCCAATAAGTTAAAGCTGAGCATCAGAGACCGGCTGGACTTCTTCAGCCCTTGTTGATTCCAGAATGGAAGTGGGAGCATATCACCATGGATTTCGTGACTGGATTACCTAGGTCTCCGCCCAGTAGAGATGCTATTTGGGTTATTATAAACAGGCTCACGAAGGTGGCTCACTTTCTTCCGTTCAGAGTTGGTCAGTCGACGGCTCAGCTAGCAGAGATGTACCTCAGGTAGATTATCAGATTTTACGATGTTCCAGTCAGTATCACCTCGGATAGAGATTCAAGATTTACGTCGCACTTTTGGCGTAACCTACAAGAGAGTTTGGGAACTCACCTCCAGTTCAGCTCAGCTTATCATTCGCAGACAGATGGTCAGTCAGAGCGTACCATACGAACCTTGAAAGATATGTTGAGATCTTGTACGCTCGACTTTGGTGGTTCGTAGAAAGATCACCTATACCTTGTGGAGTTCTCGTATAACAACAGTTTCCAAGCCAGTATCCAGATGGCACTGTTCGAGGCACTGTATGGTAGGAAGTGCAGATCTTCGCTAGAATGGGACGATGTTGGAGAGAGACAGATGCTCGGTCCGAAAATGATTACTCAGACAGTTGAGGTGGTCAGAAGAGTCAGGGATTATCTTCGCGTCGCACAAGATCGCTAGCGTCATTGGACCGATTCTCATCGGCGTCCCATTGAATTTTCTGTCGGCGACCATGTATTCCTTAGGATCTCGCCTAACCGTGGCGTCATTCATTTTGGCGTACGGAGAAAGCTCAATCCTGGGTATATAGGGCCGTTTGATATTCTGGAGCGAGTAGGAGATGTGTCCTATCGTCTCGCTCTCCCACTGTCGTTGCATGAGGTGCATGATGTCTTCCATGTATCCCAATTACGACGGTAGATCCCGGATTCGAGTCATATCCTTGATTATTCAGAATTGGTTGTTGGTACCAACCTTTCGTATGAGGAGAGGCCCGTATCCATATTGGACCAGAGAGAGAAGATACTCAAGAATAAGACTATTAGTTTAGTCCGTGTTGTTTGGGGTCATCACTCTCTAGGTTAGTCAACATGGGAGCGTGAGGATGATATCCGATCGCGATATCTCGACCTGTTTGACTCGTAAGGTATAATGTCCTTCTTATGCCTTATACCCTCAGCTTCCTTGATTCCCTGAATGATTGCTTGATTCATTGTCTAGTTATAACTTGCTTATGATTAGTATAGCTTGTCCATGTCTCTCTAGCCTCTTGATTAAATTCCGAGGACAGAATTCTTTTAAGGTGGGTAGAGTTGTAACGCCCATGGTTTGTATTACGTATTTTGGTACACGTGTACATATTTTGACTCATGTTGTCTGTCTCATTGTATGGTTTATTTTAGCATTTCATTGCTTGGTTCGGCTTGGTTCGGCTTGGTTCGGTTTTGCATGTGAACCAACCCTACCTACCTCCACCACTAACCCCATTTATATCCCACCCACTTTTCTCTCTCCTCATAACTCAGCATTTACTCCTCTTTTTTCTTCTTTCTCCCTGGCATAGAGCTCCAGCTATCCCCTCACCCACCGGCAAGTGCATCTTGCTTCATGGAGGAACTCAAGTTTTGTTGTTCCATTTTCTTCTTCACGAGATTTTAAGACACTTTAGTACTTAGCACTTTTAATTTTCTTGGCTTATTTTGTATAGATCTAAGCTTGTTGTATTTTCAAATTTCTTGGGTTTTGATCTATTAAACCATGTTATTTTCAAGTTTTGATGGTTCCATGTTGCAAAGAATTTCTTTCTGCCCCATTTCGACCTATGGAAGTTCGGATTCTGACCTTAGATGAAGGAGTATGGAACTTGGAAGGAATGGCTTCATGGTTCTTCTTCTCGGAATAGTGGAGAAGAACAGTGCTTGACCGTATGACTTTTTATGCGGCTAGATTCCCCTGTGGCTCCTCTTTGGCCGCATAGGCATCCGAGCCACATGACCTTGCCCGACTCAGCCATATGGCTTTTTCATGCGGAAAGTCCCCTTTGGCCGCATGGCCCTTGCCGCATTGCCTTAGCCGCATGACTCAAGTTGATTCTTGCCACATGTTTCCCGAGCCGCATGAGCCCATGTTTTCCGAGCTGCATGAACTTGAATTCTCTTAGCCGCATGGCTTTGGTTCCCCGAGCCGCATATGCCCGTTTCTTCCGAGTCGCATATGCCCGTTCCTCCGAGCCGCATGAGCTTGTTCCTCTACAGACGCATGAGCTTGTTCCCCCGAGCTGCATGAGCCTATCCACTTATTGCCGCATGGCTTCTTTTATCCGAGCCGCATGAGCCCGATCTCCCTTGTCCGCATGAGCCCGATCTCCCTTGGCTGCATGAGCCCGTTTTCTCCGAGCCGTATGAGCCTGCTCCCCCTTTCGAGTCGCATGAGCCCGTCCTGCTTAGCTGCATGGCTCATTCCATAGCCGTGCACTCCTTTTACCATGTTGAGCTGTTACATTTATGCTTTTGTCTCATGACTCTCTGTGTAACTTGGGTCCCTTAATAGAATGCTTGTACCATGTTAACTCTGAATATGTTCCATGACACGATAGTGACCCATCGTGGTACACTCTTGACAAGTAACATGACATGATAGTGGCCCGTCGTGGCCCGTCATTGCTTCTCAATATAACTAATATACATATGCTTCGTTGCTTTTCAGCATGTTTAAGGATGAGGTAACGTCCAACAATCCGTACGCAACCGAGGAGGAAGTAGAACAGTAAATGAGACTTCATTTTTCTTTTTAGTTGAGTACATATGTACGGATATCTTCATAATTTACTTTTTTTGTACGTTTATACTTGCACATAATAATTAAGTTAGCATCATTTATTTGGTATTTAGGTTGATCATCCGGAGGCAATCCTTGAGAATGAGTATATTAAAACTCTAGCCAAGGGACCAATTTATCAAGTAAAGACCTAGCAAAGTTACTGCGTAAATGGCTTCAGGTTCAAGTCAACAAATGCTCGAATAAGAGACGACTTCTTGGATTTGAATTCTACGAAGAATAGCTATTTGTGCAAAAAATCTTCAAATTACAAAGACGTCGACCCAAGCAATGACTTCTTTGGCGTCTTACGGGAGATTGTAGAACTGACATACAATTATGCTATAGAACCTTGTAAGATCGTCTTGTTCAGATGTGACTGGTTCGATCCGATCCAAGGTCGAGGTTGGAGAGTTGACAAACATGATCTTGTTGACATAAATTATCGCTGTCGATATCAAGCTTATGAGCCGTTTGTTATAGCAAACCAGGCTCAGCTAGTTTAATTTACCAGCTATCCAAAATGAGGAGCCGGGAGATCAGATTGGTGGGCAGTCTATAAGACTAAAGCTTGGAATACCTTCGATGTCAACGAGATAGCTTATCAGGAAGACGAACTACCTCTTATTACAAATATTATCGATGTGGACTCAACGGAAGTTCCTCATGGCATGTTTCATCAATTGGAAGAGGTAGAAGTATCAGAAGAGGAAGAGGAAGTTGATAGGAGTGAAGAGGAAGATGAAGAGGAACAAGATGAATTTTCAGAAGAGGATTAAATATGTTTAATTTTCAGATGTAGTATGGTTTACTTTTATTTTTTCCAGATGTAGTATGGTTTACTTTTGTTTTAGCGACGTTAATAAGCGACATTTTTAGATGTAGTATGGTTTACTTTTGTTTTTTCAGATGTAGCATGGTATACTTCTGTATTTTTTCAGATATGGCTCAACGTGGATCGTTTGGTTTCGGTGCTGGTGGGAGTCGACGAGCCCGACAGTCTCCATCTACCACTCTTCCTACCGACTCCTCATCCTCCCGCACACCAGTATACACTAGCGGTCTAGTTGCCGGCAGTGTCTCCATACCCGGCTCTAGCTGTTCGAGGCTAGGGCCTTCTTTTTCTATGCAGCCTGTACCGTCGACTATTTCAGAGGTCGACCCCACTACTGAGGAGCAGGCCAAGGCCGAGGCCCACGTCGAGGTCGAGGGCGATGGCGAGGCCCACGTATGGGCAGGGGGCAGGCTGCAGCTCCCATTTGAGACAGATCCTCCGTGTCGCCCGGAGGAGGATATGAGGTTAGAGATTTGGGCCTGTACTCGGACCAGGCGGTAAGTAAAATTGTTGCATTTAATTTGTTTAAATTTATTATAAACTTGTTTAATAAATTTTAGGCAGTCCAGTCCCGGAACTCTCACCAGCTTTAATCCGCTATTTAACCAAATAGTACACACGAGTTTGGATCCGAAGAACTTGCCAACTTCAACACGAGTTTGGATCCGAAGACTCGCCAACTTCTACACACGAGTTTTCTTACGAAGGCTCGCCAACTTCAAACAAAAGAGAATGATAACTTGTTGATCTTCTAAACACGTGAAGATCGAAATGTACAACTCTTTAATACTCTAGCACTTTGGGAGAGGATGACAATAAAAAGCTTGGAAGAGTATTAATGGTGGCGCTCTTGGTTGTTGGAAAATTTATGGTAAGAGTTGGTGAGAAAGCTCAAGAGAGAGAGCTTTATTTTATAGAAGAACCAAGAGTTGGTGGCATTTAATGCTCTGAATATAGACAGACCGGCATGCCGTCGGTATGCAGCGGCATACCGTCGGTATACAGGTCAAATAGTAACGGTCATATTAATGACCGTTTGAGAGCATTAAATGCTGCCATTAATGCTAGTCAGGGCAATTCGAAAACCAAACATTTGAAATGCGGTATACCGCCGGTATGTCGGAGCATGCCGCCGGTATGCCGACAAAAGGTCACAGCAAGTTTTGGGTTGCTCAAAACGGTATACCGCCGGTATGCCGGAGCATGCCGTCGGTATGCCGATAATTTGTCACAGCAACTTTTGGGTTGCTAAAAACGGTATACCGCCGGTATGCCGGAGCATGCCGTCGGTATGCCGATAATTTGTCACAGCAACTTTCTGGACATAAAAATCGGTATACCGCCGGTATGTCGGAGCATGCCGCCGGTATGTCGACAATTCGTCACAGCAACTTTCTGAGCTCTAAAAACGGTATACCGCCAGTATGTCGGAGCATGCCGCCGGTATGCCGCTATGTATGTATTTGATTTTTGACTTGTTCTTTTTGCTTGTCATCCGTCCTTAGGTGTTTACAAATATACCTAGACTTGTACAGACACAGAGACTCTAAGCAGGAAGACGCCGTCTTATGCAGGGAACGCCGGAAACTGCTTCAGTCTTCAATGTAAAAGAGATTACGCTTGAACGGAAGAACTTCATATAGTAGATCTTCTGAGAATATTTGAATCTGAAGAACAGAAGACTAAACTACGAAGATGTTGTTAATAATCAACATAAAATGTGCCAACAAACTCCCCTATTTTGATAATTGACAAAATAGAGAGATAGCATCTTCAGGGAGTAGCTCCCCCGTAGGTAGACAGCTCCCCCTCAATACGATTTCTCCCCCTTTGTCACTTAGTCAAGGATGGGGATAATAATAGAAAAAGTGCATCATGATAAGAGTATATAAAGAAAAGCATGTATTAATATTTTGAAGTGAAAAGTGAATACATGCCCGACACACGCATAGCATAAGGTAAAAAAAAAGACTCTCCTCAACGAGAGCCGGATACTAGAGATAACCACAGATAAAGTCCCCGAAGGACTGCAAATGACTGGTACCAACCACACACCGGTCCCCGAAGGACCACAAAAGACAACACAAAAACAAACACATAAAACTAAAACACGCATAAAACGAGACCATCATCCAAAAACGAAGCCGTCACTATTCATCGGCCGGATCGTCGCCATCACCCTGAGCCTGCTGGAAGGTGCCAAAAGGATCAATGCCGTCAGGGTACATAAACCCATAGGCATTGGGATCAGAGAAGCGCGGTGCCCGGTACATAGGATCCTGAAGATTAAGATCCAGAAAAGCATCCCGGTCCTGAAGAGTGCGCTGAATAAAGTACCCCTGATCGTGGAAACGGGACTGGATCAGGGCGCCAAGGCCACGAGTATTGGCCCGCATCTGCTCCTCTGCTTGGGCCATCCGCATATCAAAGTGCTGCTGAGTCAGCGGCATATAACGGCCCGAAGCGGGAGGAGTAGGTGTGGGAGCAGCAGGAGAGGATGCCGGTGGCTCTTGGGAAGACGAGGCACGAGAAGTAGAGGCGCCACCAAGGGAACGGAAGACAGCAAGATAAGAAGGGACGCCATCCGATGAGCAAAGAGATAGGTCAACTTGCCGGGCTTCCAGAAGCAGAGTGATAAATGAGCCGTAGTATAGGTTCGGCTTTCCCGCGGGCATGACACGCCGGAAGAGCAGAAGGAGAGTCTTCGGGAAAGAGAAGGGCTTCCGGGCATAGAGATAATACATGCAGACGAGGGCATCGCCGGTAATGGCGTCGTAGTTCCCACCCTTAGGAAATAGTGTATGGGACACTATCCTATGGAGCTCGTAGTAAAACGGCTCCAGCTGTGCAGAGAGGGCCGGGATGGCAGGAGGGTTGGGGCCCTTGCAGATGATACGACAGAACTCGTCAAAGGGTGACGCCGCCGAGGAATGAAGAGCAGCCAAGGATGGCAAGGCTTCCCCTTTGTCCGGGATGTCAAAGATGTGCCCGATGTCCCGAGAAGTGAGACGGAAGTGACGGTCATTGACCATAGATTGAATGGCGTGGTTATCGTCGTCCCCGACCAAGTTGCAATAGAATAGTCGGACAGCGGCGGGGTAGACGGGTATTTGGCGCCGAAGTAGAGAGGAGAGTCCGGCCTCATCAAACAAGGAGACGTGACCGGGGAAGAGGTTCCAGTTTATCGCCCGTCCTTTGAAGATATTGTGATGAACGAAGTGCTGGAACCATAGCTCAGCCGCCAAAGAGTTGGAAAAGATCCGTTGGTCGTACCCGTGAGGTTGGGCCATCGGGATGAAGGGGTTGAACAAGGAGGAGGAGGAGGAGCAGGGACGCTTAGGGTTTGCCATGAGGAGAGAGTAGAGTTTTGGAGTGGATGAAGGAGGAGTAGGGGAAGTAATGGAGGAAGGAGGTTTTTAAAGATGAGGAGGAAGATGAAGAGATGGAGTTTGAAAGGGTGGAGAGGGTGGGAACGGTTGTAGAGGAGGTTTAAAGAGGGGAGTTAAAAAGAAAGTGGGTTGGAATTTATGAGGGTGGAGTAAAAAGAGGAGTGAAAGGTGGGATGTGAGAGGAGAGTAATAAATGAGATGGGAGGTGAAGAGATGGGTAGTTAAGATAGATTGGATGGATGAGAGGGAATAAAAGTAGTTTAATAAAGAATAAAGGAAGTAGAGAAGAAAGGTGGGCCCGAACCCTGATTTGATGTCCTGTCCGCCACGGACCGACATACCGTTGGTATGCCGGCATATACCGACGGAATGCCGATTGTCGAGATAGAACCAAATTCTGAAACGAAAAACGGCATGCCGCCGGTATACCGCCGTATACCGCCGGTGTGCCGATCAAAGAACAGTTTTAAGGGTCAAAGGATAAGATGCCTAATTCTTGGCAAAGAAAGAAGAAGCGATCTTCCGGGAGTGGTTTGGTGAAGATATCGGCTAATTGAGAATTGGTCTCAATAAACTCAAGACGGATGTCTCCCTTTTGTTGATGGTCATGAAGAAAACGGTGTCTAATTTCAATGTGCTTCGTGTGTGAGTGACAAATCAGGTTTTTCGTGAGATTAATAGAGCTAGTGTTATCACATTTAATAGGGGTACAAGAATGAGATATGCCATAATCTAAAAGTGTTTGTGACATCCAAAGAATTTGTGCACAACAACTACCAGCCGCAATATATTCTGCCTCAGTGGTTGAAAGAGCAACAGAATTTTGCTTCTTACTAAACCACGATACCAAAGACTTTCCGAGGAATTGACATATGCCACTAGTGCTTTTTCGGTCTATCTTGCATCCGGCAAAATCCGCATCCAAAAAGCCGTGAAGCTCAAAGGATGAGGATTTCGGATACCAAAGGCCCATGTTAATGGTGCCTTTGAGATAACAAAAAATGTGCTTAACGGCACTCAAATATGATTCCTTTGGATTGGCTTGATATCGTGCACACAAGCAAATACTAAACATGATATCGAAATGGCTAGCAGTTAAATAAAGTAAGCCACCGATCATACCTCTATACTTACGAATGTCAACCGAGGTGCCATCTTCATCATTGTTAAGCTTTGTCGTTGTGGCCATAGGAGTCCTCATTGATTTGGATGAGTCGAGGTCAAAACGCTTGAGGAGGTCCTTTGTATATTTTGCTTGATTGATGAAGGTTCCTTTGGGTCCTTGCTTGATTTGTAACCCCAAGAAGAAGGAAAGTTCACCCATCATACTTATTTCAAACTCTTCCTGCATAACTTTAGCAAATTCTACACAAAGTGTGTTGTTAGTAGAACCAAAAATAATATCATCGACATAAATTTGAACCAACAAGAGAGTCCCATCATGGGATTTAATAAAAAGTGTTGTGTCAACTTTTCCCTTTAAAAAATTGTGAGAAACAAGAAAAGAGCTAAGACACTCATACCAAGCACGGGGAGCTTGTTTGAGGCCATAAAGGGCTTTATGGAGTTTGAACACGTGATTAGAAAAATGAAAATCTTCAAAGCCGGGAGGTTGTTTAACATAAACTTCCTCTTTAATAATACCATTTAGAAAAGCACTCTTAACATCCATTTGAAATAGCTTAAAGTCATTAAAATAAGCAAAAGAACAAAGCATACGAATGGATTCAAGACGTGCAACCGGAGCATAGGTTTCGTCGTAGTCAATGCCTTCCTCTTGGTTATAGCCTTGAGCAACCAATCGGGCTTTGTTACGAGTCACTAACCCATCTTCAATAAGCTTGTTACGAAATACCTATTTTGTTCCAATAATGGGATGATTGCTAGGTTTTGGGACAAGTTTCCAAACCTTGCTTCGCTCAAATTGATTAAGCTCCTCTTGTATAGCTATCATCCAAAACTCATCAAGGAAAGCATTATTAACATTTTTAGGCTCTATTTAAGAGATAAAAGCCACATTTGCACAAAGATCACGAGTGGCGGATCTTGTGCTAACACTGGAGGAAGGATCCCCAATGATAAGCTCCTTAGGATGATTGGTGACAAATCTTCATTCTTTTGGGAGATCCTTTTGAGGAGGCTCGAGAGGAGGAGACTCTTTTGATGGGGTCACAACTTCATTGTTAGATGAAGAAGGACGATCCTCAATAGAGGAGTTCTCCAACCCAAACGAGATGTCATCAATATCCTCGGAAGAGGAGAATGTAGAAGAGTTGAGTTCATTAAAAGAGACATTGATTGATTCTTCGACAACAAGACTTCTTTTGTTAAAAACACGAAAACCTTTACTATGAGTAGAGTATCCAAGGAATATTCCTTCATAGGCTTTTTCTTCAAACTTGCCTAGGTTATCCTTGGTATTCAAAATAAAATAATTGCAACCAAAAACTTTGAAATATTCAATTGAGGGAATTTTGTCAAACCAAAGCTCATAAGGAGTCTTCTTAGAAATAGGTCTAATTAAGACTCTATTTATAACATGACAAGCCGTATTAACGGCTTTCGCCCAAAAATATTGGAGGAGCTTATATTGGTTTAACATAACCCGGGCCATATCGCCAAGGGTTCTATTCTTTCTCTCCACAATACCATTTTGTTGAGGAGTACGTGGGCAAGCAAAATCATGTCCAAAACTATTCTTTTCACAAAATCTTTTGAAATCGGCATTATCAAATTCCCCTCCATGATCACTCCTAATTTTGTTGATAGAAAAACCTTTCTCATTTTGAACACGTTTACAAAAAGCAACAAATTCACGAAAAGTATCACTTTTGCAAGCAAGAAAAATAACCCAAGTAAATCTCAAAAAATTATCAACTAAAACAAAAGCATAAAGCTTGCCTCCGAGGCTAGCAACTCTACTAGGCCCAAAAAGATCCATATGAATAAGTTGAAGGGGTCTAGAAGTACTCACAGAGTTGATTGATTTGAAGGATGACTTGGTTAACTTACTTTTCTCGCATTCTTCATATACCATATCCTTTTTGAATGGGATACTTGGGAGTCCTCGTACAAGCTTCTTGGAGGCGAGACGAGAGATGGTATCCATGTTGGCGTGTCCAAGCCTCATGTGCCAAAGCCAACTCTCATCGTTCTTTGCAACTAGGCATCTGTCATTGTTAGTACCTTCAACAAGATAAAGAACATAAATATTGTTTTCTCTAATGCCTTCATAAACAATAGTTCCATTAGAACTATCGGTAATGTAGCATTTGAGTTTAACAAACTTGATATCATAGCCATTATCGGTAAGATAGCTAATACTAAGGAGGTTATGCTTGAGATTAGTAACAAGACATACATTATTAATACAAGGATAAGGAGGAGAACCGATATTACTATTTCTAATAATATAACCTTTAAGATTGTTACCGAAGGAGACATGTCCTTCCTTCTTCATCGATAGCGTTGTAAAAAGTGAAACATCACCGGTCATGTGCCGTGAACAACCGCTATCGAGAATCCACTTGCTTCTAGCATGAGAAGGATTCATCACCTACAACATAAGTTGAAGATGAACGTTTTGGTACCCATGATTGTTTGGGTCCTTGATTGTTAGTTCTAGGAACCCATTTAAGAACTTTCATGTCAACTTGTTTCCTTGTATAACAAAAATTATAAGTATGTCCGAGCAAACCACAATAATTACACATCAAAGAAGATTTAGAAGAAGAAGTATGAGTGTTGTGCATATGTGAGTTTCTAGTGTGAGAAGTTCTACCATGAGTGTTATGATGATAGTAAAATGCAAGATGTGAGGTATTCTTCTTAACAAAAGGTCCTTTTCTTGTGTTAGAAAAGAAGTTGTGTGTAGTGTTCATGTAAGGGTTATGCCTAGCATTGTGATGAGTGTGGGGGTGTCTTGGAGCATGCATGTGAGTGGTATTCTTATTACCTAAATTCTTACTCCGTGTAAGAAGATCATTATACTTAATAGAAGTGTCATATTCTTTTCTATTAGCATCTTGACATTTGCGCATAGCAAATTCATAAGAACTTCTCATGGATAGAATCTCATCATCCCTTTTTTTGATGGTATCAAGAGATTCTTGAAACTTGAGTCGTAAAGACTCTATTTCATCCGTGTCAGAAATAGGAGATTTTCCCTTCACATCAATAATGATGCTTGAGAGCCTCTCTACTTCAAGTTAACGAGCATCAACCTCTTTAAGAGATTTCTTGTATTTATTCCGAACACCTTTGTGTTCTTCATGTAATTCAAGAATGGCTTTCTCCAAATCATCATAGGTAAGAGTGTTTAAGGAAAGATCATCAAGTACCTCATCGGTTGCCATGAGACAGACGTTGGCATTGTGTTTGTACTCATTGTCGTTGTCGGAGTTGCTTGCATCACTTTCACACCAAATGCTTGTGTTGGCGAACTTTCTGGAGGATGAGCTTCCCTTGCTAGGCTTTTCGTACTTGCTTGAGTCTTTTCTTATCATCGGACAATCCCTTTTGATGTGTCCGGGTCTTCTGCATTGATAGCACGTTGGATCTTCTTCATTGTCCTGTCTAGAGCGATTGGCCTTGTTGAATTTTAGGAACTTCCGGAAGTGCTTAGCTGTGAGAGCTATTTCTTCATCGTCGTCCGACTCATTGTCGTCGGAGCTATCCTTGGAGTAGGACCTTGTTGCTTTGAGAGCAAGAGTCTTCTCCTTCTCTTTGGTCTTCTCTTTCTCCTTCTTTTGAATGGAGGATTTCTCTTGATCCTTCATATCGAGCTCGTGAGTCATTAGCTTGCCTATGAGAGTCTCAAGGTTCATGACAGTCAAGTCGTTCCCCTCAATGATTGCGGTAGCTTTAGGACTCCAAACTTTCGTCAATCCTCTAAGGATTTTTCTGATCTTTTCATGAGCCGAATATTCCTTACCAAGAGAGGAGAGAGGATTAATAATATCACCAAATCGAGTAAATATAGAAGTAATAGATTCATCATGCTTCATTTTAAAAGACTCATATTCTTGCGTGAGTCTACTAATCTTAGACTCCTTCACTTGTGAAGTTCCCTCGTGTGTGACTTCAAGTAATTTCCAAATCTCATTGGAAGTCTTGCAAGTAGAGATTCGGTTGAATTCACTACTGTCGAGAGCACAATAAAGAGCATTCATTGCCTTGGCATCTCGACTTGCAAGCTTCTTGATGTTTTCAGAAAGAGTGTCCCGAAGGGTGTCAGAAGCAATATCCTCAATAGCTCTGGAAGGAGTAGGAAGACCATTTATCACGCAATCCCATAAGTCGAAATCTATGGACTTTAGATAAATGCTCATCCTAATCTTCCAGTAGTTGTAGTTGGTACCATCAAATAGGGGAGGCCTATTTGTAGAGTGCCCCTCATTGTGAAACGTGTTGATACTAGGGTTAGAGGCCATGGATCACTCAAGGGTGTAAATCCAAATCAAGAGAACAAAGCTCTGATACCAATTGTAGAACCCTAGAGGGGGGGTGAATAGGGAAATTAAAAATTAACTACAACAATTGATGCAATAAAGACAATTGAAAGTAAATAGTAGAAAGATCAAACGCAAGGATGTATCCTGGTATCCTCTTTTGAGGCAGTCCAGTCCCGGAACTCTCTCCGGCTTTAATCCACTATTTAACCAAATAGTACACACGAGTTTGGATCCGAAGAACTCGCCAACTTCAACACGAGTTTGGATCCGAAGACTCGCCAACTTCTACATACGAGTTTTCTTTCGAAAGCTCGCCAACTTCAAACAAAAGAGAATGAAAACTTGTTGATCTTCTAAACACGTAAAGATCGAAATGTACAACTCTTTAATACTCTAGCACTTTGGGAGAGGATGACAATGAAAAGCTTGAAAGAGTATTAATGGTGGAGCTCTTGGTTGTTGGAAAATTTATGGTAAGAGTTGGTGAGAAAGCTCAAGAGAGAGAGAGCTTTCTTTTATAGAAGAACCAAGAGTTGGTGGCATTTAATGCTCTGAATACAGACAGACTGGCATGCCGTCGGTATACAGCGGCATACCGTCGGTATACCGGTCAAATAGTAACGGTCATATTAATGATCGTTTGAGAGCATTAAATGCGGCCATTAATGCTAGTCAGGACAATTCAAAAACCAAACATTTGAAATGCGGTATACCGCCGGTATGCCGGAGCATACCGCCGGTATGCCGACAAAAGGTCACAACAAGTTTTGGGTTGCTCAAAACGGTATACCGCCGGTATGCCGGAGCATGCCGTCGGTATGCCGACAATTTGTCACAGCAACTTTTGGGTTGCTAAAAACGGTATACCACCGGTATGCCGGAGCATGCCGTCGGTATGCCGATAATTTGTCACAGCAACTTTCTGGACATAAAAATCGGTATACCGCCGGTATGCCAGAGCATGCCGCCGGTATGTCGACAATTCGTCACAGCAACTTTCTGAGCTCTAAAAATGGTATACCACCAGTATGCCGGAGCATGCCGCCGGTATGCCGCTCTGTATGTATTTGATTTTTGACTTGTTCTTTTTCCTTGTCATCCGTCCTTAGGTGTTTACAAATATACCTAGACTTGTACAGACACAGAGACTCTAAGCAGGAAGACACCGTCTTATGCAGGGAACGTCGAAAACTGCTTCAGTCTTCAATGTAAAAGAGATTGCGCTTGAACGGAAGAACTCCATGTAGTAGATCTTCTGAGAATATTTGAATCTGAAGAACAGAAGACTAAACTACGAAGATGCTGTTAATAATCAAAATAAAATGTGCCAACAGAGTATGCTCTTGATCATCTTTATGGTCCTGAGAAGAGCGATTTCATGAAAAATAAAGTGAAAGTTGTTGCCTCCTCTTTGTTCAATGAGTAAAAAAGTATGAGTGCTTCTCAAATTGGTGGTGCTAGTACTACTATTGAAAGAGTTGAACCTTCTACCGAAAATCAACCGGTGCATTGAAAAAGTTCATGAAAGCCCAATTCAAGAAACACAAGATAGAGTTGGGTGGTGGTGATTCAACGTCGGAGCTCGATCGTTATCTAGAAGAGAGTACCGTAGATGATGATGATGATTTTAATATATTGGGATGATGGAAGCTTAATTCTCCTCATTTTTCTATCCTTTCAAAGATGGCTCGGGATGTGTTGGTCATTCTCATATCTACCGTGGCATCTGAGTCCACTTTTAGTACGGGTGTTCGTGTCCTTGATGCGTATAGGAGTTCTTTGACTCCAAAAATTGTTCAAGCCCTTATTTTTTGTCAAGATTGTTTCTAGGGGCCATCCGATCGATCCATAGTATCTATTATTGAAGAGGAGTTCGAAGACGTGTACCAAGTTGAAATGGGTAATATGGTTGATTTTGAATTTTATTGCATTACTTTTGTATATAATGTTTTTTGTTATAACTTCGTTCGTTGATTCTTAAATTTTGATTTGGGTAACTTAACGGTAGAATCAACGTCAACAAGCAAGGTTTGAGACTTGCTAGACTTGTTGTCACATTTTTATTTTGTGCTACACTTGAAATGGATAAAATGCTTATTGTTCTTACTGTATTCTGGAGTTGGACTTGCTGTTCTACTTGCTAGACTTGTTGCTGTCACATTGGTATAAGTATTTTATAATATGTTGGACTTGCTACTTTCTAGTTTCTACTTTCTGACTTTCTGTTCTTACTGTATTTTGGAGTTGGACTTGCTGTCACATTATTATTTTGTAATATGTTCGAGTTGGACTTGCTACTTTCTACTTGCTAGACTTATTGTTGTCACATTTGTATTTTTGTAATCAGTTGGGGACTTGCTGTTACATTTTGGACTTGCTACTGCTGTCACATAATCACATTTTGTACTTTCTACTTTCACTTGCTATTACATTTTGGACTTGCTACTTTCACTTGTTCGAGTTGGACTTATTGGACTTGCTAATTTCTAGTTGCTGTAACATAATCACATTTGCATTTTGGAGTTGGACTTGTAGCATCCACTTTTCATAGAAGGGTATTTCAGTCATTTCAGCCATTTTGACCTTTATGTGATTTCCTGAATATGTTGACTCTTGTTTGTGCTAGCAACTGGTTTAACCCTAATTGACTTATATAGGGGCCTAAACATGCATTAGAATTTTTATTTTCATTTTTAGAATTTATTTTGTGTATTAGATTATTTTTAAGGCTTTTATTTATTTATTTAGCCTTTTTGCATGTAGGCCTTTGAGCTTTTTGACTTGGGCTCATTTCTAATTGAGTAGGAGATGGCCCAAGTGAAACCCTAACCCCTAGACACCCCCTTGGCCGCCCAACACAGCAGCATCCCCTCCTCTTTTTATCATTTGTGAAAATTGTGAGCCTCCACGAAGAAACTCTAAGATCCATATCTCCAAAACACCTTTTTCCTTCATTCGGAGTCCGTTTCTTCCCAAACGAACTCCGTTGCGCTTGTCGAGGAGAGGAAGATCTCCTGGAGCATTTCTGGAGTGGAGACGGAGGTTTTTGTTGGAGGAAAATCGGCCGATACGACAACCGAGGAGCCCCGATCATTGGGTTTTGACACTCAATAGGTAAAACCTTAACCTACCATTGCAAATCTAGTTTTTTTTCTTCATTTTTGTATCCGTATAGGTGCCCTAGCCTTGCCCATGAAATTTGGTGGGATTTTGACTCCGTTTGATGGAGGTATCGAGCCCGTGTCGGTACCCTACGGCACGTGTTCGACGAAATGCCGCTTAGGATAGAAAGTTGTTGTTTTTCATTTCTGTCTTCATGGATATTTAGATAATATGATTTTAATAAACTTTCGTGAAGACGGTTTTGGGTTTGACATCGTTTCAGCGGCGTTTCGGGCAAAGGACGTACGTGCACGGATCACGTGCACGAGGCTGTGTGTGCCCTGCTGTCCGCGTGTGATTGCACGATGCACAAAGCATATTTTTGCGTGAAAATTTGTGAGCACGTGGGGGCAACCTCTTCCCTCATGCTCGTAAAATTTCATGACAGTTCGTTGAGCGAGCGCGGAGATATCGTGCGTGCACCGCTCAGCCACTGTGCATTCAGACCTTCATTTTTGTCGCGGAAACGGACTTTGTGCGCGCACACGACGCAGCGAAGACCCGTTCCAGGACCCGAAACATGTTGACCTAGACCTAGACGACCCGTAGGACGAATCCCAAGTCGCGGCGTGGCCCGACGAGGGAGCACCAAGGCCGGCACAACGCGCACGAGGGCGCACGGGCGCACGCACAGCAGGACGCGCGGGTGCGTGGGTCTGCATGCGCTGTTTCGGGCAGCGTGTTGCCGTGTCATCATGTCCTAGACCTACCCCAGGACCCCCCCAGCTATGTGCACAAACACGTGGCGTTTCGTTGCGTGTGCGACGCTCAAACGAGCGAGAACGCACGCGTACCACGCGGTATCAGAAAATTCCGATACACGTTCTGTGGACACGACATGGACACATTTTCGAACCCGAGAGTATACGAATGCATCACGTGGGTCGAGGCCAATGTGTATGCCAAATTTCGCTGGTTCGTTTGGTGTATTTTGGATTTTGGGTTGTTGGGTGAAATTGGATCGTTTTCTTTAATTTCGATTTTTAGTTGATATGTGATATTTTGATTTCCAACATTTTAGCTTCTAAATTCTGAGTTTATAGTATGTATATGATATTTCAAATATGTGAGAACCAACTTTTGGTTTTGTTTGACAGTTTTCCATCATTTTTGGGTATATGTGCTTTCTATATATAGCTTTATGCATATATTTAACTATATATATATGTATAACCCCATTGAAATCCATTCCTAACACATATACGTGGAGAATGGGTCGAGGGGGAGTTATTCCAAATTTTAGACTTTTATGTATCTCGCATCATTGCGTATCTTTCCATTTGAGCTTTTGTATATATATAGATATATATATAAGTAGTTTCTTACTTTATATAAATGTATATAATAGTATAGTAATTTGGTAATACCATGATTATGTTTGAATGTTATTAATCTCAGATTTTACCCTATTTTTAGTAAGCACCAGTACATACACACGCACACACCACTTTTGTTAGATTTGGGTTTTGTTTGTTTGTATATACACATTTGTGTATATACCTATATGTATATATATATAATTTCTTGTTAATTCTCTTAGATTAGATTGTAGTTGTGTATAGGACTATAGGAGCCCTAGGACAGTTTTAGTTTATCATTTCGAGCTTAGTTTAGTCGAATTGGCTGACAAGTTGACTAAATTGACAAAAGTCAACTTTGGGTCAAACTTGATCCAATTCAACTCAAACAAACTCCAAATGATCTAGAATTTTGTGTATGAACTAGAATTTAGTAGACGGACCAGTTGACCCAGATTTGACCAGGTTTGACCAGCGTTGACCAGGTTTGACCAGAGTTGACCGAGGGTTGACTTTGACCAAAATGGACCTAGAAGCATGTAGTCTTGCATTGTAGCTATTTCTCTTGATATTGTGGACTTGGTTGTGACATGTGTGTATTTTAAATAGGTTTAGATTGCCCCAGTTTAGTTACACCTCATCATCAGCAGTTCAATTTGCTAGGCGAGTACATTCTTTGATCTTTTCATACTTTTTTGGATGTGTTCTCTTGTTATAGACTAGTATACTTGATGCTGACACGATGTTCACACGGATTAGTACCCTCTGGATCTTTCCATGCGATGTTATCCTCTCGGATACATCGAGTATGTCATGTTCATGTACTTTATCATGGCCATCATGTACTCCATGTATTCATATTTATCCATGTGCACTCATATGTTATTCATGTACACTCATGACCATATGAGCTCCATGTATACAGTAGTTGGTATCCATATGCAATAACATAACATGTATTGATCCTTGTGTATTGATTGGGAGCAGGAAGAGTGTAGTTGGTTATGTGAACATTATCCTCAGTAGGTATCCATGTGCACTCCATAGCTGTATCCATGTGCAACCCAGACCGTTTATATAACCAATTCATGCTCTAATTCACGTAGAAGGTTATATTTCTCTATTTTTCTATTATATCTCATTTTATATTCTCTTTCTCTCTTGTTGATTTCCTTTACAGCGATTCATGTATAGTTTTCTATAGCTTGCTTTATATGTCCATTCCTGCTATGAACTGTTGTGAGAGATATGTGCTCGTTCCGTCCTGACTGGACATGTTAAAAATTTTACAGGTATGATGAGGAGTACTGTCCTACCTATTATGGCATTGGCTTAGATGACACTGGCGACGTGGACCCTCAGGAGGATCCCACAGTCGCTGAGGAATTGCCTTTAATCTAGCTGAGACTTAGTACTTTATTTGTATTTTCTGTTTGAGATTTTATGAGTTGTACTTTTGTACTTGAGATTTATTCTGGTAGTTTACACCTAGACTTTTTATCTGTCACTCACTTGAGATTTATTCTTCTATTCCATCTTAGTATTGTGATTGAGTTACTTATTATTATACTCTCCATTCGGAGCTTATTTTAGACTGTGTTAGATATTGTGACTCAGGACAGTGTTCTACCGCCGATACTGTGGCGTAGGCTGGGCGTTCGTTACTTCTCGTGCCCTTTCACTGGGTGCGGATCGTGACACGTTTTTAGTGGTGGCCCATGCAGGTCCAATCACAACTAGTGTGATTCGTAGTGGTACTCGAACTAGAGTATCATTACAGCCTACTGCAATAGGATATAGGATAAGTTAAGGTACTCAATCACATTAGAAAAAACTCATATCAATTCTTGCTGTTAATTATCTTCTTTTGAAAACAAATGTCCTTCTTTGATAAATTCGCTTCTTTTTCAGCAATTGATTCCTTTTTGATCTGTCTTCAGGATGGTGGAGACACGATCGCAGTGCTCTGGTCATAGGGATACCACTGTGTAATGCTTGTGGTTCGTATTACGTATTTTGGAATACGTGTACGTATTTTATCTTGTATTGCATGATTTCCTTGCTTAGCTTTTTCTTCATGGTTTGGTTTATTCTTGGTTGGGTTCGGCTAGGCTTGGTTTTCTTTGGTTCATCATGAACCAAGGATGAACCCCTACCTACCACCGCCTTTAGTATTTATTACCCATTCTTCCTTCTCTCTCTTCATTACTCTTCTTCTTTCCTCCATTAGCTTCTTCACCTACCAGAGAGAGAGGGGTCTAGGCAAGTACAGCTTGCTTCATAGAGGAACTCTAATTTTATTGTTCCATTCTCTTCTTTGCAGCATTTTAACATACTTTAGTACTTGGCATTTTTACTTTCCATGGTCTGATTCTTGTAGATCTAAGTTTATTTTATTTTCGAAAATCTGGGGTTTTGATCTACTTAATCCTGTTACTTCTAAGTTTTGATGGTTCTATGTTGTAGAGAATTTCGTTCTGTCCCATTTTGACCTATGGAAGTTCGGATTTGGGCTCCGGATGATGGAGTTATGGAGCTTGAGAACTTGGCTCTCATGGTATTCTTCTTTTCGAAAATTTTGGAGAAGAAGAACAGTTCTCTGGCCGCATGGCAGTACTTGACCGCATGAACATTCATGCGGCAAGTCACTATCAGCTGCATGCGCCCCTTGTATTCTAGCCGCATAGACTTCTCCCCACTCAGCCGCATGACCCCCTTGCCTATGCAGCCGCATGTGTGCCCGCCATGTTTAGCCGCATGAATACGAACTCATTGACCGCATAAGTCCTTAGTTCCTTCCAGCTACATGGGGTCCAACTCGCCCTCAGCCGCATAAGTCTACTCCCTTCTTGGTCGCATACAACCCTTCTTATTGGCCGCATGGAGCTTCGATCCGCGCCAGCCGCATAGGCTCGCTTCCCGTCTGCCGCATGCGCTCGCTCATTCCTAGCCGCATGAATCCCACTCTTCGGCTAGCCGCATGTGCGCCCATCACTCCTGGCCGCATATGTCGCCGTCCTCCTTTAACCGCATTGACTTGCCTCCCGAGCCGCATGCGCCCTTGCCTTTCTAGCCGCATGCCCCTGTCCTTACCAAGTCGTAAGCGCTCTTCTTACTGACCGCATGAGTTCTAGTGACCCTGAGCCGTAGGGCTCCTTCCTGTGCCTTGCCCTGCTATTTAAATTATTATTATTATTATTAATTCATGTCTTATAACCTCAGATTAACTTGGGTCCCCTGATTGAATGCTTGCACTATGATGCCCTGCACATGTACCTGAACACGATAGTGACCCGTCGTGGTGTACTCCTGACAAGTAAACATGACATGACCTGATAGTGGCCCGTCCTGGTGCACTATTGACCAGTAAACTTGACATGATAACCTGACATGATATACCTTGATAAGCTGTTGCGACGGCTACCTGACATGACATGACCTGTATAAGTAACCTGGATACTGTGGACGATTGTGTTTGTACAAATAATCCAGTCCTGTCTTGCATTATGTCTAGGAGGGGACTCCTGAGTACCACGGTCAGGAGTACCTACTGAAATGGACTAAGGCTAATAACTAGATTTATATATTAGTCATAAAGAGATCTCCCAGCTACAGGCAATCCCGTTATCTGGGCGCGCTTGGGATCTGTAGCCTGTCGTCGAGTAGGGCATATTTCCAGCACACTATCATGTATTGCACCCTTCAAGCTACCTAAGGGTACATGCATTTCCTGGACGATGTACCCACCTGAATTCAACCCTAATTTTCGACCTGGGTAACCTGGATGGTCTGCAGGACTTGTGGCTGTGGAATAATCTCACTGCATCTTGCTAGTAATTAGGCCTGTGATAACCCTAGCTAGTTAAAGTATCAAGCCGTACTTATTGCTTGGCCGTGATTGTTGGATGGGGAATTATCAGTCTAGTCTTGCCTTGATCCTGTATAGATTCTTGCATGCTCTGACTTCTTATATTATCTTGCTGATAAATGGGAGAAACCAAGTTCGGTTCAGACGTAGGGTTACAATCTCGGTCCTTGTTTGGTTTAAGGATTGTAACCTGGTTATCTGAATGGTCCCATGATTATCTTACCATATATCCTCGTGATGTTATATTTTCTCCAGTTTTGCTATATATTATTATCTGCTGTGCTAATTGCTGGTTTTAGTTCCTAAGTGAAGCTTTCCTTGTGGCACTTGCTCTTTCTGGGGTCTGAACCAGCTGGTTTTGTATGGCCAGATTTCGGAGCAGCTCCAGAGGATCTACCGACTTTCCAGTCCGATGGTGGCGACTAGACGTAACCAGGGCAACGAGTGGGTTTATTTTTGATCTCCCACTTTGTAAAAATATTCTTTTGAGGCATTTAGCCGACGAGCACCTGTTTAGCTCGATTGCACTTACTTACTGTCTGCCTACGGGCTGTAACATGATTGACAAATCCTAGGGTTGATCATGTATAACTAAAATTCTTGCTAGTCCTAACATTTTATAACGACTAGCTTCATGATCAGCTGAATATATAATATTTGGGATGCCTTATTATTTTATATTTAATGATCATACATCTTATGACTTTACTTACTTGCTTGTGATTGAGACACTAGGCTTGTTCATGACCATAGGAGACTGTTGGCTTGTAGTAAACCCTCATGTATCTAAACAGCCGTGACCGTATAGCGAGATGGATTCCATTTCATATACGTAGCTGGCTATGTCTGCCCCCGCTCTCCAGTATTCTGGTTCTGGGGCGTGACATGGTTTAAGTGGTGGCCCATGCAGGTCTTGTAAATCAAGATATGTGAGGGTTTACCGAATAGATGTCTCAATCAGTATTCGCCTTTGATCTCTGCTCCTATCATCCGAATCCCTGGAATCTTGATTTGATCATATGCTTGTATCGTTGATCTGTCCTGGTCCTTCCTTATTGTTCCCCATGTCATCTTCTTCAGCGATATTGTTCCTGGACCTGCCGGTCAGCAAGGCGGAGCATTTCCTGTGGACCTGCCGCAACCAGGAGATCAAGCCCAGTATTCCGGAGTAGCCTGTAGAGTCGTGCCTTCTGATGGAGAGCCACCAGTCCAGCCAGTTCAGCCTGCCGAGCCTGATGATGGCACTTTGGTAGGTCTCATCAGGACCTTGATAGCTTCCCAAGATCGTCGTGGAGATGCCTTGCACCAGGCAGTGACGGATACTTTGACCAGGGGCGGTCATCAGGGTAACAGCACGGCCAACAGCTTTAAGCGCTTGAACCCTCCCTTCTTCGACGGTAGTGAAGATGCTATCGCTGCAGATGTTTGGCTTCAGGACACAGAGGTGATTCTAGAAGCAGCCAGGACCCCAGAGAACGAGAAGGTAGCCGTGGTGCGCCTACAGTTATTAGATCTTGCCCGCAGCTGGTGGGTGGCTCAGGCCGTTGGATTAGCAGCACCCATTGCTTGGGCGATGTTCAGAGAGAGATTCCAGACCAAGTATTTTGATGCTGTATCTTGGTACGATCTACAGACGAGGTTCACCAATCTAAAGCAGATGGACAGAACGGTCGACGGGTATGCGGCCGAGTTTTCGAGGCTCAGTCGGTTTGCTCCCACCTTGGTGGCAACCGAGTATGATAGAGCCCAGCGATTTCAGCAAGGGCTTCACCTGGAGATTTTGTTGTCAGTTGAGCAGTTTGAGCATCAGACTTTTGATGCAGTCTTTAGAGCAGCTAGAAAGCATGAGTATACCTTCCAGAGGATTGTGGATAGGGCCGGAGGTCGGAAGAGATCCCACAGCCAGATGAATCAGTCTTCAGCCCCAGCCCCGGCAGCCAGGGCTTTGACTATTAGAGCTCCGAGACGAGCGGCCTCAGTGACGTCGGTTCAGCATTCAACCCCGATGTACCCTCAGCAGCAGTATAAGTAGAAGCAGTCATTCGCAGTGGGATGTTCTCATTGTGGGAAGCCAGGCCATGTAGTGACAGAGTGCCGCAGGGCACAGGGATTGTGTCTGGCTTGTGGAGCAGCAGACCATAGGGTTGGATCCTGCCCAAATAGGGGTGGTTCGTCATCGTCCAACCTTTCTAGCTCTTCGATGAGAGGACCAGCTCCGGTCCAGCAGCAGCAGTATCCATTGCCGAGGCCCCTGCCTCCTCAGTCCCAGGTGTTCCAGCAACAACACCCCCAGCAGTATGCTCAAGCCCAAGCCTTGAGTCAGAATAGGCAGCAAGGATTTCAGTAGAGGGGACCAGCACCCCGAGGGCATGGTCAGGCTATGGTGATGACCGCAGAGGAAGGATTAGTACCAAGAGAGGTAGTGGCAGGTACTATTCTCGTCAACTAATTTCCAGCTTCAACTTTATTTGATTCTGGTGCATCGTATTCTTTTATGTCTGTACGATTCGCGACACAGATAGGATTGGAGCCCGAGTCATTATCAGTAAGGCTCAATATACTTACTGGTAATGGACTTGTGGGAGTCGATAGGGTGTTTTCCTCGTGTCGGATCGTAGTTAGCGGTAAGGAATTTCCCGCTAAATTAATAGAATTCCCGATGGCCGATTATGATGTGGTCCTAGAGATGGATTGGTTGAGGAACCAGTATGCCAGAATAGACTGCCATATTGGTAGGGTTGTTTTTAGCAATCGAGGAGAGCCAGAGTTTTCCTTTTCTCGAGGCGCAGTTGAGCCTTCTCCTCCAGTATTGCGGATGGCAGTAGCAGCAGTGCAGTTGCCTCGGATAGTCAAAGAGTTTCCAGATGTTTTTCCAGAAGAGCTTCCAGGTATACTGCCAGAGCGGGAGATCGAGTTCACCATAGACTTGATTCCCAGGACAATACCAGTATCAGAGCGAGTCTACAGGATGGCGCCTTCAGAATTGGAGATCTTGTACAAGATGATTGAAGAACTTCGAACCAAGAGATTCATTCGTGCTAGTGGATCGCCTTGGGGAGCCCCGATGCTTCTTGTGAAAAAAAAGGACGGTATGTCCAGGTTATGTGTTGATTATTGTACCTTGAACTCAGTGACAATCGAGAACGAATACCCTCTTCCGAGGATAGATGACTTGTTTGATCAGCTCAAAGGGGCAGCAGTATTCTCGAAGATCGACTTGCGCTCAGGATATCATCAGATCAGAGTCAGAGAGCAGGACATCCCGAAGACAGCTTCAGGTCTAGGTATGGGCATTGGGAGTTCCTAGTGATGCCATTTGGAGGGACCAATGCGCCGGCTGTATTCATGGATCTCATGAATCATATTTTTATGCCTTATCTGGATCAGTTTGTGATTGTGTTTTTGGATGACATCCTGGTCTATAGCAGGAGTGAAGCGGAGCATGAGCAGCAACTCCGTGTGGTTCTTCAGATTCTCAGGGAGCACCAGTTGTATGCCAAGTTCAGTAAATACGAGTTCTGGCTCGATCGTATTTCGTACTTGGGTCACATCATCACCAGAGGAGGAGTAGAAGTGGATCCCCAGAAGATCATGGCCATTGAGTCATGGCCGGTGCCCAGTACAGTTGTAGAGGTTCGCAGTTTTCTTGGATTGGCCGGTTACTACCGGCGATTTGTTTCAGACTTTGCCCGGATCTCGACGCCATTGATCCAGTTGACTCGCAAGGAGGTGCAGTTTGCTTGGACAGCAGAGTGCCAGAATTCATTTGAGAAGTTGAAGCGAGGCTTGATGACGGCTCCCATTATCACGCTTCCAGATGGAACTGGAGGATTCTCAGTATATTGTGATACTTCAGGCAGAGGTTTAGGATGCATTTTAATGCAGCATGGAAAGGTAATAGCTTATGCATCACGACAACTTTGTAATCATGAGAGGAATTACCCAACCCATGACTTGGAGCTGGCAGCAGTAGTGTTTGTACTTAAGTTGTGGAGGCACTACTTGTACGGAGATAGGGTAGAGATTTTCACCGACCATAAGAGCCTGAAGTATGTTTTCACCCAGAAGGATCTTAACATGCGTCAGAGGAGGTGGCTGGAGCTTCTTGTGGATTATGATGTCAACTTGCAGTATCATCCCGGAAAGGCTAACGTTATTGCAGATGCATTGAGCAGGAGAGCCAAAGTTTATTTCCTAACAGCGCAACCAGAGCTGTTAGCAGATCTTCAGAAGATAGGTATTGAAGTTGTTCTCCCTTCCAGTGTGGCATTGATGGCCAGTATGCAAGTTCAGTCCACCATAGTCGAGAGGATCCGGATGGCGCAATCAGCAGATTCCAAGCTTCAGCGACTCAGAGCAGAGTGTGAGGCAGGACGAAGACCAGAGCTGTGTATTCATGAAGACGGTACACTTAGGCATGGTAAGCGTCTTTGTGTACCCAGTGGTGATATCAGACGGGAGATCATGGCAGAGGCTCACAGTTTACAGTATTCCATTCATCCTGGTGGCACGAAGATGTACCGAGATATCCGTCCGCACTTTTGGTGGAATGGCATGAAGAGGGAGATAGCCCGGGTTGTCTCTCGTTGTTTAGTCTGCCAACAAGTTAAGGCTAAACATCAGAGGTCCACTGGACTTCTTCAGCCCTTGCCGATTCCAGAATGGAAGTAGGAACATGTGACCATAGATTTTGTGACTGGTACCTAGATCCCCAACTGGTCGAGATGCTATTTGGGTTATAGTTGACAGGCTTACGAAGGTAGCTCACTTCCTCTCGTTCAGAGTCGGTCAGTCGACAGCTCAGTTAGCAGAGATGTACCTCAGGCAGATTGTCAGGTTGCACGAAGTGCCAGTTAGTATCACCTCGGACCGAGATTCGAGATCCACGTCGCACTTTTGGCGTAGCCTACAGGAGAGTTTGGGAACTCATCTCCAGTTCAGTTTAGCATATCATCCGCAGACAGATGGTCAGTCGGAGCATACAATCCAGACTCTTGAAGATATGTTGCAGTCCTGTACACTTGACTTCGGTGGTTCGTGGGAAGATCACTTGCACCTGGTGGAGTTCTCGTACAATAACAGCTTCCAAGCCAGTATCCAGATGGCACCGTTCGAGGCACTGTATGGTAGGAAGTACAGATCACCGCTAGCATGGGATGATATCGGAGAGAGACAAATGCTCGGCCCAGAAATGATTACCGAGACAGTTGAAGTGGTCAGAAGAGTCTGAGATCATCTTCGAGTTGCCCTAGATCGCCAGCGCCATTGGGCCGATTCTCATCGGCACCCTCTCGAGTTTTCTATCGACGACCATGTATTCCTGAAGATTTCGCCTAACCGTGGCGTCATTCGTTTCGGCGCACGAGGAAAGCTTAGTCCTAGGTATATAGGGCCGTTCGATATTCTGGAGCGAGTAGGAGATGTGTCATATCGTCTCGCTCTTCCGCCGTCGCTAAGCGAGGTGCATGACGTGTTCCATGTATCCCAATTGCGACGGTATATCCCGGACCCGAGCCACGTCCTGAATCATTAGGAATAGGTTATTGGTACCTACCTTTCGTATGAGGAGAGGCCCGTGTCTATATTGGACCAGAGAGAGAAGATACTCAAGAACAAGACTATCAAGTTAGTCCAAGTTGCTTGGGGTCATCACTCTTTGGGTGAGTCAACGTGGGAGCGTGAGGATGATATCCGATCACGATATCCCGGCTTGTTTGACTCGTGAGGTATAATGTCTTCCATATGCCTCATGCCTTCGGTTCCTTGCTTGAATGAGTGATTGCTTGCCTAGTTATAGATTGCTTGTGATTAATATAGCTTGTCCTCGTTTCTCTAGCCTCTTAATTAAATTCCGAGGACAAAATTCTTTTAAGGTGGGTAGAGTTGTAATGCTTGTGGTTCGTATTACGTATTTTGGAATACGTGTACGTATTTTATCTTGTATTGCATGATTTTCTTACTTAGCTTTTTCTTCATGGCTTGGTTTATTCTTGGTTGGGTTCGGCTAGGCTTGGTTTTCTTTGGTTCATCATGAACCAAGGATGAACCCCTACCTACCACCGCCTTTAGTATTTATTACCCATTCTTTCTTCTCTCTCTTTATTACTCTTCTTCTTTCCTCCATTAACTTATTAACCTACCAAAGAGAGAGGGGTCTACGCAAGTGCAGCTTGCTTTATGGAGGAACTCTAATTTTATTGTTCCATTCTCTTCTTTGCAGCATTTTAACACACTTTAGTACTTGGCATTTTTACTTTCCATGGCCTGATTCTTGTAGATCTAAGTTTATTTTATTTTCAGAAATCTGGGGTTTTGATCTACTTAATCCTGTTACTTCTAAGTTTTGATGGTTCCATGTTGTAGAAAATTTCGTTCTGCCCCATTTTGACCTATGAAAGTTCGGATTTGGGCTCCGGATGATGGAGTTATGGAGCTTGAGAACTTGGCTCTCATGGTGTTCTTCTTCTCGAAAATTTTGGAGAAGAAGAACAGTTCTCTGGCCGCATGGCAGTACTTGACCGCATGAACATTCATGCGGCAAGTCGCTATCGGCCGCATGAGACCCTTGTATTCTAGCCGCATGGACTTCTCCCCACTCAGCCGCATGCGCCCCCTTGCCTATGCAGCCGCATGTGTGCCCGCCACGTTTAGCCGCATGAATACGAACTCATTGACCGCATAAGTCCTTAGTGCCTTCCAGCCGCATGGGGTCCAACTCGCCCTCAGCCGCATAAGTCTACTCCCTTCTTGGTCGCATACAGCCCTTATTATTGGCCGTATGGAGCATCAATCCGCGCCAGCCGCATAGGCTCGCTTCCCGTCTGCCGCATGCGCTCACCCATTCCTAGCCGCATGAAGCCCACTCTTCGGCTAGCCGCATGTGCGCCCATCACTCCTGGCCGCATATACCGCCATCCTCCTTTAACCGCATAGACTTGCCTCCCGAGCCGCATGCGCCTTTGCCTTTCTAGCCGTATGCCCCTGTCCTTACCAAGTCATAAGCGCTCTTCTTACTGATCGCATGAGTTCTAGTGACCCTGAGCCATAGGGCTCCTTCCTGTGCCTTGCCCTGCTATTTAAATTATTATTATTATTATCATTATTAATTCATGTCTTGTAACCTCAGATTAACTTGGGTCCCCTGATTGAATGCTTGCACTATGATGCCCTGCACATGTACCTGAACACGATAGTGACCCGTCGTAGTGCACTCATGACAAGTAAACATGACATGACCTGATAGTGGTCCGTCGTGGTGCACTCTTGACCAGTAAACTTTACATGATAACCTGACATGATACACCTTGATAAGCTGTTACGACGGCTACCTGACATGACATGACCTGTATAAGTAACCTGGATACCGTGGGCGATTGTGCTTGTACAAATAATCCAGTCCTGTCTTGCATCATGTCTAGGAGGGGACTCCTGAGTACCACGGTCAGGAGTACCTACTGAAATGGACTAAGGCTAATAACTAGATTTATGCATTAGTCATAAAGAGATCTCTCAGCTACAGGCAATCCCGTTACCTGGGCGCGCTTGGGATCTGTAGCCTGCCGTCGAGTAGGGCACATTTCCAGCACACTATCATGTGTTGCACCCTTTAAGCTACCTAAGGGTACATGCGTTTCCTAGACGATGTACCCACCTGAATTCAACCCTAATTTTCGACCTGGGTAACCTGGATGGTCTGCAGGGCTTGTGGCTGTGGAATAATCTCACTGCATCTTGCTAGTAACTAGGCCTGTGATAACCCTAGCTAGTTAAAGTATCAAGCCGTACTTATTGCTTGGCCGTGATTGTTGGATGGGGAATTATCAGTCTAGTCTTACCTTGATCCTGTATAGATTCTTGCATGCTCTGAATTCTTATATTATCTTGCTGATAAATGGGAGAAACCAAGTTCGGTTCAGATGAAGGGTTACAATCCCGGTCCTTGTCTGGTTTAAGGATTGTAACCTGGTTATCTGAATGGTCCCATGGTTATCTTACCATATATCCTCGTGATGTTATATTTTCTCCAGTTTTGCTATATATTATTATCTGCTGTGCTAATTGCTGGTTTTAGTTCCTAAGTGAAGCTTTCTTTGTGGCACTTGCTCTTTCTGGGGTCTGACCCAGCTGGTTTTGTATGGCCAGATTTCGGAGCAGCTCCAGAGGATCTACCGACTTTCCAGCCCGATGGTGGCGACTAGACGTAACCAGGGCAACGAGTGGGTTTATTTTTGATCTCCTACTTTGTAAAAATTTTCTTTTGAGGCATTTAGCCGACGAGCACCTGTTTAGCTCGATTGCACTTACTTACTGTCTGCCTACGGGCTGTAACATGATTGACAGATCCTAGGGTTGATCATGTATAACTAAAACTCTTGCTAGTCCTAACATTTTGTAACGACTAGCTTCATGATCAGCTGAATATGTAATATTTGGGACGCCTTATTATTTTATATTTAATGATCATACATCTTGTGACTTTACTCACTTGCTTGTGATTGAGACACTAGGCTTGTTCATGACCATAGGAGACTGTTGGCTTGTAGTAAACCCTCATGTATCTAGACAGCCGTAACCGTATAGCGAGATGGATTCCATTTCATATACGTAGCTGGCTATGTCTGCCCCCGCTCTCCAGTATTCTGGTTCTGGGGCATGACATGGTTTAAGTGGTGGCCCATGCAGGTCTTGTAAATCAAGATATGTGAGGGTTTACCGAATAGATGTCTCAATCAGTATTCGCCTTTGATCTCTGCTCCTATCATCCGAATCAGCAGAGGTCTTTCCAGCAGCAGAGGCCATTCCAGCAGGCACAGCAGAGACAAGGTCAGCAGGTACCGAGATAGCAGCAGGCCACTACTTGTGACTTCTGTAAGAAGCCAGGGCACAGGTGGAGTGAGTGTAGAAAGAGGCTAGGCAAGTGCCTACTCTGTGGTTCATCAGAGCATCAGTTGAGGGACTGTCCTGAGGCTTTCGGGCGTAAAGGACAGAGAGCAAGGACCAAGGCACCAGTGGAGCAGCAGAAGGGACCCTTACCGACTCAGCAACAAAAGTTTGTTCAGCACCAGCAGCAGACTAGAAGGGGCCAACAGGGGTGAGCTTTCGCCATGGCAGCGGAGGATGCCGAGGCAGTAGGCGATCTGATAGCAGGTTTTGTTCTTATCGACTCTTTTCCCGCATTCGCATTATTTGATTCTGGTGCTTTCCATAGCTTTGTGTCTGTATCTTTTGCCATTAGACACCAGCTTTCTTCTGAACCTTTGCCTAGGACTTGCAAGATCACGACTGGGGGTGGTATTATCCTCGTCAGTAATGTTTGCAAGGATCAGAGAGTAGTTTTGGGAGGCCGAGAACTGGATGTGTGTCTGTTCGTGATGCCACTACCGAACTACGATATTGTACTCGGTATGGATTGGATGAGCAGGCACCATGCCAGTATAGATTACCGCAGGGGTAGAGTTCTTTTCAGCATGCCAGGAGAGCCAGAGTTCGAGTTCACCAGGCGGGAGTCAGAGCAGAGCAGCGGAGTTTTCTGCGGAGCTTCAGCAGAGGAGCAGGGCGTGCCACATCCACTGATAGCTGAGTTTATGGATATGTTTCTGGAGGAGTTGCCAGGGTTGCCTCTAGACAGGGATGTAGAGTTCTCTATAGACTTGGTACCCGGCACAGAGCCGATATCTCAGCATGTTTATAGAGTGAACAACAGTGAGCTAGTAGAGCTGAAGAAGCAAGTGGATGAGTTGCAGGACAAGGGTTTCATCCGATCGAGTTCTTCACCATGGGGTGCGCCAGTACTCTTTGTACCGAAGAAGGATGGGTCGGTACGGATGTGTATCGACTACAGGGCACTCAACAGCCTCACGATCAAGAACAAGTACCCATTGCCGAGGATCGATGACCTGTTCGATCAGCTGAACGGAGCGAAAGTATTTTCCAAGATTGATCTGAGGTCAGGGTATTATCAGGTGAAGGTAAAGAAGGAGGATATTTCGAAGACAGCTTTCAGGACTCGGTATGGCCAGTTTGAGTTCATGGTGATGCCGTTTGGGTTAACTAATGCCCAGACGGTGTTCGTGAACTTAATGAACATGGTATTCCATCAGTACTTGGACAAGTTTGTGGTGGTGTTCATCGATGACATTTTGGTGTATTCGAAGACCCCAGAGGAGCATAAGGAGAATTTGAGAGTGGTTCTGGAGACTCTCAGGAATAGGGGTGAGCATTATTCGGTTTTGGACCGAAAACCGAACCGAACCGAGCCGAATAAGAGATTCGGTTCGGTTTAAAAAATATTCGGTTCGGTTTCGGTTTTCAAAATACAATAATTTCTTATTCGGTTTCGGTTTCGGTTTTAGGTTTCGATTTCGGTCCAAACCGAAAACCGAATAAGAATTAAACAAATATGTAAATATTCTCAATTTAAGAAAATGTATATTTTGAAAATAATAATTCTATGTATGTGTTTTCAATTCTAATATTGATAATTTAACAACTAGCCCAACTTTGTACATAATTTCGAAATTCAACAAATATGTGTATCAAAATTATAATTTTTAGTATAATTTAACCACGATTCCAACATTGGGTCCGACCCATTAATTCGAACCGAACAAACCGAATAAACCAAATTTTTTATTCGGTTCGGTTCGGTTTCGGTTTTAGCTAATTCGGTTCGGTTTCGGTTTTGCATTTTTAGAATTTCGGTTTATTCGGTTTTGACTAATTCGGTTCGGTTTAAACCGAATAAACCGAACGCTCACCCCTACTCAGGAAGGAGCAGCTTTACGGTAAGCTCTCGAAGTGTGAGTTCTTCTTGGATCGAGTTGATTTCTTAGGTCATGTGGTGACTGGAGATGGGATCTCAGTCGACCCGAAGAAGATCAAATCAGTTGAGGCATGGACAGCACCGGGTTCGGTCGCAGAGATCAGGAGCTTTCTGGGATTGGCAGGATACTACAGGAGGTTTGTTCAGGATTTCTTCCGGAATGCAGAGCCATTGACTAGGCTGACCCGAAAGGACGCAGAGTTTGTCTGGTCAGATGAGTGTCAGGTTGCTTTTGATGAACTGAAGAAGCGACTGACGAAAGCCCCGATTTTGACGTTGCCATCAGGATCAGGCGGGTTCACTATCTACAGTGACGCCTCAGGGAAGGGTTTGGGTTGTGTCTTGCAGCAGCATGGGAAGGTGATTACCTATGCATCCAGGAAGTTACGTCCGCATGAGAAGAACTACCCTATCCATGATTTGGAGTTGGCGGCGGTTATCTTTGCTCTAAAGCTGTGGAAGCACTATCTATACGGAGAGCGTGTGGAGATCTTCACAGACCACAAGAGCTTGAAGTATATGTTTACACAGAAAGATCAACATGAGGCAGCTTAGATGGTTGGAGTTGATGAAGGACTTCGATATTTTATTGCAGTACCATCCAGGGAAGGCCAACATGGTTGTCGATGCCTTGAGTAGGTATCCGGTAGCTATGTGCTTGACGATGGATCGTTATCTATTAGCAGATTTGGAGAGTTTGGGGATCGAGGTGATCGTGCCAGGAGTTCAGATGCAGATGTGGGGCCTGCAGATTCAGTCAGACTTGATGGAGAGGATCAAGTCAGCTCAGTTTGACGATGTTACTCTGAGGTGTATCCGAGAGCAGGTTCGAGCAGGATTGGCATATGCGAAGTTCATTATTACGGAGGACGGCACATTGAGGTACGGTTCCAGACTGTGTGTGCCTAGCGGAGAGCCTCGGGAGCAGGTTATGCAGGAGGCCCATCGCTCTCAGTACACTATGCATCCAGGTGCCAATAAGATGTATAGAGACTTGAAGGAGCATGTATGGTGGTATGGGATGAAGCGGGAAGTAGCACGCTTCGTAGCCAGGTGCCTAGTCTGTCAACAGGTTAAGGCAGAGAGGCAGAGGCCAGGAGGACTGTTGCAGCTATTGCCTATTCCGGAGTGGAAGTGGGAGCACATCACGATAGATTTTGTTTCGGGATTGTCGCGTTCATCAGGAGGGAAAGACGCGATTTGGGTCATCGTGAACAGGTTAACCAAATCGGCCCACTTTTTACCATTCAAAGTGGGTACATCTACGGAGAAGCTAGCAGAGTTGTATATGCGGCCGATTGTCAGGATACATGGAGTTTTGGTGAGCATTGTCTCGGATCGAGATAGTCGCTTTACTTCCCATTTCTGGCAGAGTTTGCAGACTAGTTTGTCACTCGGCTCAAATTCAGTACTGCATACCACCCTCAGACGGACGGACAGTCGGAAAGGACTATTCAGACTCTCGAGGACATGCTGCGGACTTGTGTTTTAGATTTTGGAGGATCATGGGAGGATCACCTGCACTTGGTAGAGTTTGCATACAACAACAGTTACCAGGCCAGCATTGGTATGTCACCATTCGAGGCGATGTACGGGCGTAGGTGTCGTACTCCCTTGTCTTGGGACGATGTTGGAGAGCGAGCTTTATTGGGACCTGAAATGGTTGTGGACGCAGCTGAGAAGGTAAAGCTTATCAGGGATCGACTTCGCATGGCGCAGGACAGACAGCGGCATTGGGCCGACAGCCACCGGAGACCTTTGTAGTTTGAGGTATAGCTTAGACCTAGGATTAGAATCTTGTCTGTTTGTGTTTTATTGATTGTGTGATTGTTTTAGTTAATTGAGACCATGCTTGTGCTAGGTTGGAGATATGGTATTCTTGAGGATTTCACCGACTCGAGGCACTATTCGATTCGATGGAGGAGGGAAGCTTAGCCCACGCTATGTCGGACCTTTCGTTATCAGCGGAAGGGTCGGTGATGTGTCATACAGACTGGACTTACCTTTTTCCATAGCAGGAGTCCACAATATATTTTACGTATCGCAGTTGAGACGGTATGTGGCAGATCCTAGCCATGTACTGGACCATTCTGAGATTGAGGTGGGACTACTCTCAGTTATCCAGAGCAGCCTGTTGAGATTCTAGACCGACGGAAGAAGGTGTTGCAGAACCAGTCGATACCCTTAGTTCGCGTAGATTGGAAGCATCACTCTCCAGGAGAGTCCGCCTGGGAGAGAGAGGATGAGATGCGCGAACGTTACCCCTATCTTTTCCAGTCTTGAGGTATGATTTTGTTCTTTCTTAATCATGCATTTTGTCTTTAATTTTGAGGACAAAATTATTTTAAGGGGGTAGATTTGTAGCATCCACTTTTTCATAGAAGGGTATTTCAGTCATTTCAGCCATTTTTGACCTTTATGTGATTTCCTGAATATGTTGACTCTTGTTTGTGCTAGCAACTGGTTTAACCCTAGTGGACTTGTATAGGGGCCTAACCATGCATTAGAATTTTTATTTTTATTTTTAGAATTTATTTTGTGCATTAGATTATTTTTAAGGCTTTTATTTATTTATTTAGCCTTTTTGCATGTAGGCCCTTGAGCTTTTTGACTTGGGCCCATTTCTAATTGAGTAGGAGATTGCCCAAGTAAAACCCTAACCCCTAGACACCCCCTTGGCCATCCAACACAGCAGCACCCCCTCCTATTTTCATCATTTGTGAAAATTGTGAGCCTCCACGAAGAAACCCTAAGATCCATCTCTCCAAAACACCTTTTTCCTTCATCCGGAGTCCGTTTCTTCCCAAACAAACTCCGTTGCGCTCGTCGAGGAGAGGAGGATCTGCTGGAGCATTTCTGGAGTGGAGACAGAGGTTTTTGCTGGAGGAAAATCGGCCAACACGACAACCGAGGAGCCCCGATCATTGAGTTTTGACACTCAATAGGTAAAACCCTAATCTACCATTGCAAATCTGGTTTTTTTTTCTTCATTTTTGCATCCATATAGGTGCCCTAGCCTTGCCTACAAAATTTGGTGGGATTTCGACTCTGTTTGATGGAGGTATCGAGCCCGTGTCGGTCCCTTACGGCACGTGTTCGACGAAATGCCGCTTAGGATAGAAAGTTGTTGTTTTTCATTTCTGTCTTCATGGATGTTTAGATAATATGATTTTAATAAACTTTCGTGAAGACAGTTTTGGGTTTGACATCGTTTCAGCGACGTTTCGGGCAACGGACGCACATGCACGGATCTCGTGCACGAGGCCGTGCGTGCCCTGCTGTCCGCGTGTGATTGTGCGATATACAGAGCGTATTTTTGCATGAAATTTGTGAGCACGTGAGGGCAACCTCTGCCCTCATGCTCGTAAAATTTCACGACTGTTTGTTGAGCGAGCGCGGAGATATCGTGCGTGCACCGCTCAGCCACTGTGCATTCAGACCTTCATTTTTGTCGCAGAAACGGACTTCGTGCACGCACACGACGCAGCAAAGACCCATTCCAGGACCCGAAACATGTTAACCTAGACCTAAACGACCCGTAGGACGAATCCCAAGTCACGGCGTGGCCCGACGAGGGAGCAACGAGGCCGGCACAACGCGCACGAGGGCGCGCACGTGCGCAGCAGGCCGCACGGGTGCGTGGGTCTGCGTGCACTATTTCGGGCAGCGACTCACTGTGTCGTCATGTCCTAGACCTACCCCAGGATCCCCCTAGCTATGTGCACAAGCACGTGGCGTTTCGTTGCGTGTGCGGCGCTCAAACGAGCGAGAACGCACGCGTACCACGCGGTATCGGGAAATTTCGATACGCGTTCTGTGGACACGACACGGACACATTTTCCAACCCAAGAGTATATGAACGCATCACATGGGTCGAGGCCAACATGTATGCCAAGTTTTGCGGGTTCGTTTGGTGTATTTTGGATTTTGGGTCGTTGGGTGAAATTGGATCGTTTCCTTTAATTTCGATTTTTAGTTGATATGTGATATTTTGATTTCCAACGTTTTAGCTTATAAATTCTGAGTTTACAGTATGTATATGATATTTCAAATATGTGAGAACCAACTTTTGGCTTTGTTTGACAATTTTCCATCATTTTTGGGTATATGTGCTTTCTATATATAGCTTTATGCATATATTTAACTATATATATATTTATAACCCCATTGAAATCCATTCCTGACACATATACATGGAGAATGGGTCGAGGGGGAGTTATTCCAGATTTTATACTTTTATGTATCTCGCATCATTGCGTATCTTTCCATTTGAGCTTTTGTATATATATAGATATATATATATGAGTAGTTTCTTACTTTATATAGATGTATATAATAGTATAGTAATTTGGTAATACCATGATTATGTTTGAATTTTATTAATCTCAGATTTTACCCTATTTTCAGTAAGCACCAGTACATACAAACGCACACACCACTTTTGTTAGATTTGGGTTTTGTTTGTTTGTATATACACATGTGTGTATATACCTATATGTATGTATATATATATATATATATATATATATATATATATATATATAATTGCTTGTTAATTCTCTTAGATTAGATTGTAGTTGTGTATAGGACTATAGGAGCCCTAGGACAGTTTTAGTTTATCATTTTGAGCTTAGTTTAGTCGAATTGACCGACAAGTTGACTAAATTGACAAAAGTCAACTTTGGGTCAAACTTGATCCAATTCAACTCAAACGAACTCCAAATGATCTAGAATTTTGTGTATGACCTAGAATTTAGTAGACGGACCAGTTGACCCAGGTTTGACCAGCGTTGACCAGGTTTGACCAGAGTTGACCGAGGGTTGACTTTGACCAAAATGGACCTAGAAGCATGTAGTCTTGCATTGTAACTATTTCTCTTGATATTGTGGACTTGGTTGTGACATGTGTGCATTTTAAATAGGTTTACATTGCCCCAGTTTAGTTACACCTCATCATCAGCAGTTCGATTTGCCAGGCGAGTACATTCTCTGATCTTTTCATACTTCTTTGGATATGTTCTCTTGTTATAGACTAGTATACTTGATGTTGACACGATGTTCACACGGATTAGTACCCTCTGGATCTTTCCATGCGATGTTATCCTCTCGGATACATCGAGTATGTCATGTTTATATACTTTATCATGGCCATCATGTACTACATGTATTCATATTTATCTATGTGCACTCATATGTTATTCATGTACACTCATGACCATATGAGCTCCATGTATACAGTAGTTGGTATCCATGTGCAATAACATAACATGTATTGATCCTTGTGTATTGATTGGGGGCAGGGAGAGTGTAGTTGGTTATGTGATTATTATCCTCAGTAGATATCCATGTGCACTCCATAGCTGTATCCATGTGCAACCCAGACCGTTTACATAACCAATTCATGCTCTGATTCACGTAGAAGGTTATATTTCTCTATTGTCCTATTATATCTCATTTTATAGTCTCTCTCTCTCTTGTTGATTTCTTTTACAGCGATTTATGTATAGTTTTCTATAGCTTGCTTTATATGTCCATTCCTGCTATGAACTGTTGTGAGAGATATGTGCTCGTTCTGTCCTGACTGGGCATATTGAAAATTTTACAGGTATTGATGAAGAGTACTGTCCTACTTATTATGACATTGGCTTAGATGACACTGGCGACGTGGACCCTCAGGAGGATCCCACAGTCGCTGAGGACTTGCCTTTAGTCTAGCTGAGACTTAGTACTTTATTTGTATTTTCTGTTTGAGACTTTATGAGTTGTACTTTTGTACTTGAGATTTATTCTGGTGGTTTACACCTAGACTTTTTATCTGTGACTCTCTTGAGATTCATTCTTCTATTCCATCTTAGTATTGTGATTGAGTTACTTATTATTCTACTCTCCATTTGGAGCTTATTTTAGACTGTGTTAGATATTGTGACTCAGGACAGCGTTCTACCGCCGACACTGCGGCGTAGGCTGGGCGTTCGTTACTTCTCGTGCCCTTTCACTGGGTGCGGGTCGTGACACATTTTTAGTGGTGACGCATGCAGGTCCAATCACAACTAGTATGATTCGTAGTGGTACTCGAACTAGAGTATCATTACAGCCTGCTGTAATAGGATATAGGATAAGTTAAGGTACTCAATCATATTAGGAAAAACTTTTATCAATTCTTGCTGTTAATTGTCTCCTTTTGAAAACAACTGTCCTTCTTTGATAAATTCGCTTCTTTTTCAGCAATTGATTCCTTATTTGATCTGTCTTCAGGATGGTGGAGACACGATCGCAGCGCTCTGGTCACAGGGATACCACTGAGAGGTCGGCTACTTCTCGTCCGACCCAGCAGGCCCCAGGGACCACAGTGCCTCTTATTCCAGCTCAGATGGGCCCATCTGCTACTTTTGGGGGTGCTCCTCCACCAGCTCCGAGGACTACCCTAGGAGTACAGGGGATGCTACCACCACCGCCCCAGGGGACGATTGATGTGGCACAGTGTTTCACTTTTATTCAACAGATAATGGAGATGCATCGACGTCAGTCAGAGGACATGAGATAGGGCATTGATAATGCCCACCAGTTAGCGATGGTGGCAGTGGAGAGGGTGACTGCCCAACCTTAGGAAGGACAGATTCAGCCATACCAGTCGAGGACTCCAGGTATTCAAGAGTTCCAGAAGATGAAGCCATGGGACTTCAAGGGTACGGAGGGTATCCTTTACGCGGACGACTGGATTGAGCATATAGAGGTAATTTTCCGTCTCGCTGAGATACCGACTAGACTCCAGGTAGAAGCAGTAGGCAGTATGATGCAGGATCTTTTCCGCACTTGGTACCAGACCGACCCCAGGGTTGGTACTACAGGGAAAACTTGGGAGGCTTTTAAGAAACTTTTCAAGGAGAAGTTCTTTCCTGATACTGTACTTGGCACGTTGGAGACACAGTTTGAGAACCTGGTTCAGAGGAACCAGACTGTAGAGGAGTACGCCGGGGAGTTCTATCGCCTGAGCAGATTTGTGGAGGGCCTTAGCGAGACAGCGAAGGCTAGGAGATTCAAGAAGGGTTTGGTTAAGGAAGTCAAGTCCTTAACCAAGAGCAACAGAAATGCTATATTTGAGGAGATTTTGATGGGAGCCATGGCAGCAGAGGATGATTTGGAGCTAAAATAGAAGAGCGACCGTGATTCCCATACAGCCGGCAGCAGTGGAGGACCGGCCAAGAAGTCCCACTTTCAGCAGCAGCATCAGCAGAGGTCTTTCCAGCAGCAGAGGCCATTCCAGCAGGTACAGCAGAGATAGGGTCAGCAGGCACCGAGACAGCAGAAGGCCACTACTTGTGACTTCTGTAAGAAGCCAGGGCACAGGTGGAGTGAGTGCAGGAAGAGGCTAGGCAAGTGCCTACTCTATGGTTCATCAGAGCATCAGTTGAGGGACTGTCCTGAGGCTTTCGGGCTTAAAGGACAGGGAGCAGGGACCAAGGCACCGGTGGAGCAGCAGAAGGGACCCTTACTGACTCAGTAGCAGAAGTATGTTCAGCACCAGCAGCAGACTAGAGGGGGCCAGCAGGGACAAGCTTTCGCCATGGCAGCGGAGGATGCCGAGGCAGTAGGCGATCTGATAGCAAGTTCTGTTCTTATCGACTCTTTTCCCGCATTCATATTATTTGATTCGAGTGCTTTCTATAGCTTCGTGTCTGTATCTTTTGCCATTAGACACCAGCTTTCTTCTGAACCTTTGCCTAGGACTTGCAAGATCACGACTGGAGGTGGTATTATCCTCGTCAGTAATGTTTGCAAGGATCAGAGAGTAGTTTTGGGAGGCCGAGAACTGAATGTGAGTCTGCTTGTGATGCCACTACCGAACTACGATATTGTACTCGGTATGGATTAGTTGAGCAGGCACCATGCCAGTATAGATTGCCGCGGGGGTAGAGTTCTTTTCAGCATGCCAGGAGAGCCAGAGTTCGAGTTCACCAGGCGGGAGTCAGAGCACAGCAGCGGAGTTTTCTGCGAAGCTTCAGCAGAGGAGCAGGGCATGCCACATCCACTGATAGCTGAGTTTATGGATGTGTTTCCGGAGGAGTTGCCAGGGTTGCCTCCAGACAGGGATATGGAGTTCTCTATATACTTGATACCCGGTGCAGAGCCGATATCTCAGCATATCTATAGAGTGAACAGTGAGCTAGTGGAGCTGAAGAAGCAAGTGGATGAGTTGCAGGACAAGGGTTTCATCCGATCGAGTTCTTCACCATGGGGTGCGCCAGTACTCTTTGTACCAAAAAAGGATGGGTCGGTACGGATGTGTATCGACTACAGGGCACTCAACAGCCTCACGATCAAGAACAAGTACCCGTTGCCGAGGATCGATGACCTGTTCGATCAGCTGAGCGAAGCGAAGGTATTTTCCAAGATTGATCTGAGGTCAGGGTATCATCAGGTGAAGGTAAAGAAGGAGGACATTCCGAAGACAGCTTTCAGGACTCGGTATGGCCAGTTTGAGTTCATGGTGATGCCGTTTGGGTTAACTAACGCCCCGGCGGTGTTCATGAACTTGATGAACAAGGTGTTCCACCAGTACTTGGACAAGTTTGTGGTGGTGTTCATCGATGACATTTTGGTGTATTCGAAGACCCCAGAGGAGCATGAGGAGCATTTGAGAGTGGTTCTGGAGACTCTCAGGAAGAAGCAGCTTTACGGTAAGCTCTCGAAGTGTGAGTTCTTCTTGGATCGAGTTGATTTCTTAGGTCATATGGTGACCGGAGTAGTTCTTGCATGGATCCTTGGTCGGTAAACATGCAATTTTGTTTCTATCTACTGTATTGGTTTGTAAACTAGAAAGCGAGACTTATTAAGTGGCTTAGAATAGTATTGGAATTATTTTATGGAATTGGGAAATTGTATTATTTTGTGGACTGTGTAAATTTGCTTGAGTGGACTCATTTGTGGACTCTTTTACAGTATTGAATGTACTCTTTTGTTGGCCTCAGAAATTGGCATCTGTAATTTATTATTGTATGGACTCTTTTGTGGATTCTTTTATATGGGCCATGTTTTATTAGAAATTGGATTATTTTGTGAACTCTGGCAGACCAGACTGGAACTGAAAAATTATTGTACGGGTTAAATTTGTCTACTCTTGTCCATAAATTAATTTTCTGGGTTAAATTTGTCTACTCTAGCCCATAAACCAGCCTATTAAAAGCAAGGCCCAAGAACTGAATTAACTGAACAAATCGAACCAATTTTGAACGATTCGGTTCAGTTCAGTTTTGGACTAAAACGGTTCGGATCGGTTTTCAACTATTTAGGTTCGGTTTAGGTTCGATTTTACGAATCACGGTTCGGTTTGAACCGAATCGACCGTTTGCTCACCCCTACCCAAATGTCCTCAAAAGAGCACTATTGGGTCTATCTTTTTGGACCCTACAGATTAGTTCCTTAACTATCCAATTTCTGGCAACATTTTTAATTACTAATGGAAAAGAAATATCTAAAGACTGTTATTTTTGAAACATTAAAAATATTTAATAGCGGGGATCCTGATCAGGGGTGTTATAACTTAGATACCTACTCCCTATATTAAAAGCAGTAGTTAAGAATTCTTTATATAACTTCACTCATCTTCTACTATATAATGCATCTTCGAAATGGCTCAAAAATGAGCCATCTAAGCCGTACATATATCATCAACCATTTAGTTTAAAAAAATTATGAAAAATTAAAATTAATCAAATTTATAACAAAAATTTACTTTAGCCGTACGTATATCATCAACCATTTAGTTTATTCACATATATCCATAACAAATTATAATCAAATTTAAATTTAAACATATCTTAATTTAATTTTAAATATTTAAATTATATTTTGATAATATTAGAAAGAACAAAAATTATTTTACGTATAACACACGTGCTTTTACTAGTTTGAAATATAAGCTTCTATAGTTGATCATTTATTCATCTTTGCCTCTCACTAAATTAAATCACCTTCTTTCCTCCTCTATCCTGTACTCCCCCCTATCGTGTACTACCTCTCTCTCCTCCTTTCTTGATCCTTTTTCTTTAAGGACTGTTTGGTTCAAGCTTTACAGGCATGAAAAATAGATTTTGGTTACTTATCCATGTTTGATAAGTGTGGGATTGGGGATTGTGAGGGAATACGAGGGTTTTAGATTCCCACATATGTGGGAAAGAAAAATCCAAGCTCCCTTGAGAATGTTTTTGTTTTTCTGAAAATGTTGATTGGGTGCATTAAGTATTATTTTTTTTGGACAGTAATATTCTTAATGACACCAACTGAATTTAGGTAAGAGGTAGCATCATAAAATCAATGAAAGAGTATTTATGAAAAATTAAACAAATTAAGATTCATATTACTATCTGAACCAGACATGGGCTAATTTTTTTTTTACCTTTTTTTGCTATAAAACCTTCATCAAAACGTCACCTTCGGGGTTGTTTGGTTCAAGTAAGGCTTGGAGATGGATTTTGGATTCCTTATCCATGTTTGGTAAGTGTGGGATTAAAAATTGGGAGAGAATATGGGTGCTTTATATTAGGAAAATAAATCCCAAGCGCCCCCTTGAGAATATATTTACTTTCCTGGAAATGTTGTTAGGTATATTAATTATATTATTTTTTTGACGATAATACCCTCAATGACATCAGAATAACATACTAAAATTAATAAAATAAATATATGAAAAACTAAACAAATTAAGTTTTTTATTCATGTTTGAACCAAATATAAGAATGAAAAAATTAAAAAAATTTGCCTACATATTCTCAACTTAACCAAACATGGATATAAAGAAGAAAAATTGATTCTAGAAATACAAAACCTTATCTAAATTCCTTGTGTCTGCTAGGTAACAGTATTTTCACCAATTTTGGGATATTTTTGAACCGACCGATTATGAAAACCTCTACTTGATATTTTTTTGTGGCACTAGTTTTGGTCGCCTCAAAAACCTCCCAAAGTCGGTGTAATGTAATTTTTGGTGGCTTTATGTCACTCCCCGTTCCCGAAATATGTAATTTTTTTACTTTTTCATGTATATGGTATCTGGCACATGTATCTTGATTGCATGTATCATGTATTTATAACTGGCCATGGCATGGAACAGTATCTCGTCGCGGATTAGTGTGCCACCCCTTGTCCTTGTCTGGTTGTAGGCGTAGCTCACTGCTTCGATGATAAGATTTTTAGACTGTGTTGTGGTTAGGATTTTATTTATTTAATTAAATTAATTAGTTGTATCATGTAGCATTTAACATGTCATTAGTCATATGGTTAGGTAATGTTAGGATTAGGGTTTAGTTGAACCAACCCATCCTACTATATATATTCTCTTCCTCTCTCTCTCTCTCTCTCTCTCTCTCTCTCTCTCTCTCTCTTTCTCTCTCTCTTCTCAAAACTTTTCATTTTCTTCCTCAAAACAACTTATAGGCAAGTACATCTTGCACAAATGAGAGACCACTTGTATTTTTTATTTCTTGTTATTACTTTGATATTATTAGTCTAAATTGTTCCTCTCTTCATTCTCTACAAGTTTAGTTCTTGGAGTTTTTAATTTTAATGGCTAATTTGTGTAGATCTAAGTTTCTAAAACTAGGATTTTATGGATTTTCATGGTTTTGATCTATCAAACTTGGTTGTTTTTAAAAACTAGTTGTTCCATGTTGCAGAGAATTTGATTTCATCCAATTTTGGCTTTTGAACCGCTTGATTTCGACTTAGTATGAAGAAGTTATGCCATTTTTCGTGTTCATGGGTTCCCCATACCTTTCGGTGTTGTCGGGACGATGACAGTGCCGTGCGCAGCATTTTTGCCGTGTGCTATCCTTGCTCCATGGGCATTTTTGCTCGCGCGCGCAGCGTATCTCGCACGCCGTACGCCCACGATTTTTTGCCTCGCGCCCGCGCGTCGTGCTTGCGTGCACCTTGCGCCGTAGGCATTTTGGCCCGCGCGCGCAATGCATCTCGGGCGCTGCCTGTCCGTGCAATTTTCTGCCACGCGCCCGCGCGTCATGCTTGCGCGCACCTTGCACCGTGGGAATTTTTTCCCGTGCGCGCAGCGCATCTCGCGCGCCGTGCACCCGCACGATTTTTTGTCGCGTACCCACGTGCCTTGCTTGCGCACACCTTGCACCGTGGGCATTTTTGCCCGCGCACGTAGCGCATCTCGCGCGCCGTACGCCCGTGCGATTTTCCGTCGCGTACCGAGCTTGCACGCACCTTACGCCATGGGCAGTTTTGCCCGTACACAGTATATTTTGCACATAGTGCGCATACCGCACGCCATGCATGCACACACCGTACGCCATAGACAGTTTTGCCCGCGCGCGCAGCGCACCCCTGCACGAATCACCCTAAATGACTGTTTTTGTCCATTTGAGCTGTTTTATAGCTAGAATCTTGTAAAACTCAAAACGTGAAAGTTGTAAATCTTTGTCTTGGCTTCAAGAATCTTCATGTCTCACTATATTAGATGACCTTGACTTCTTGTCCTGACCTTAGTGTGCCATGAATGTCTGAGACTTGCGTGTCCTATGTGACTTCTATGTCACGAGGGGTCCATGTGACTTCTGACTTGACCATGTTCTTGACTTGATTACCTGTATACGTGCTGGTACCTTTTCTAAGTTTGTTTTGAGTACAATATTAGTGTGCACCGCGGTGCTATTTAATGAGTGCACTGAGTCTGACTCTGCGTGCTAAGTGATCATTCGTGTTATATGTCAATACATGCGTACTTTCCAGCACAGTCATAGTAATTGGTCAGTAATAATTTTGTGGTATATTGATTGTTGTTTGATGTATTACACTAAACATGGATCTAGATTTGGGACTCCTTGAGCTGATGTAGATTTATACTTAGTGTACACGTACTATGGTACAACATATAGAAGGGTGACCATGTGACCACAACATGTAATTCCAAGATCAAGATAGGGTTAATCTAAGCAACTTAAATCGGTAGAAGCATTGGAAGAAAACAGAATCTCGAGATCGTACATTACCAGCCACCCTAGGTCCTGTCCTAACGTGTCGGGTTGGCCACCACGGATACGGTTTCATCCGCCTATAGTGGATGACTATATCCGACTCCTACGTGCTATGTGTTATATGTTTTAGCACGGTAGCCTTACGGGGGACCGGTGCATATTCAAAGTGCTACGTGTATATATATATAATGGATTGGCTAGCCCTGCTTGGATACGATATGATCTGAGGATTCCTATATATTTGCATTACTGGGATAGCCCAGACAAATCGTAGAAAACCATCGGATTCATTGGTCGCTTATAAACTGACTTGCTTGTGATATGTTCCTTCTGTTAGTAACTGAGGAACATGGACTATTGTGGTGCATGGTCCAACCCATGTCCTTGTTTAGTTATTGGGTTGGGCTATTGTGCTACGATAGGCTATGGACCGAGGTTACGACCAGAAGCCCTTAACCTGGCCATGGTTATAGGATGTATCTTATCCCGGTACACTATTGGCACCGTTTGTCTATGTTTGGTTGTAAGGGTGCCGTATTGCCTCGATGATATGGTATTTTTGCAAAAACAAAAGTTGATTACAAACTAAGAAAAGAGTAAAATAGTACAATTGATTTCTGGGGAAGTATAACTATAGGAATCTGATCAGAAGAAGATCACTTTATCCCTTGGACGATGTGATATCGAAGACACGAGCCTCTGGAAGATACAATAACACTTTGTCAGTAGATTATGATCATTAGTGATGCTTGTGAACTAATTTGAAACTCTATTTATAGAGTTCTAGAAATAACTGTTAAGTAGTTATTCTGAGTGGAGCGCACTTCAGGTTGCGTGCCTCTTGTCCGGTTGTGCGAGCAGTTACTTCAACTGCTAGGGGCGCGTGGCATCATTTGAGTAAGATGCACGTAGTTGTGGACAGTATAGTGGGCACGTTCTTCGAGATTAGTGGCATGTGTGCCACATCATCCGGCTTCTGGACATCAAATTTGATCAAGTGGCGCCAACTAGCCAGGTTGCGCGCGGGTACAACTCAACAACTGGCGCCTCTGCCTGAGTCTTCTGTACTGTATTGATTAATTCGCGCACCACTTGACAACTTTTGTGGGCCAGCTGTCAGAATTAATTATATGACGACAAAATCTTCTCGAGCGCCATATTGTGCGGGATTCGAATGGATATTCTTCGATTTTCGTGCTGTCAGAGCTGTCAGTATTGATGAAAGCTGTTACAGCTTCTCGAGGAGGCTTGCCACATGGCGCCATGCACCTTGGCTTTGGCGCAACCTAATACTAGCGCAACTTAATGATCTGGCGCCACTTGATGATGGCACACTTTAATAAGTGGCAACCCTTGATTTTTAGCTTCTACAAGACCCCTTCAAAGTTTTCAAAGTTTGAAAGATTACAAAATTTTGAAATACTTTGAATTATAAGAACTTAAAACGGGTTGCACCAGTCAAATGTTCAACAGATTCCGAATTTTAAGTACCAGTTGTGCAACAGTTTCGAAAAGACTTTTAGGCTATAAATAGCTGTCCAAAGAGAATTTTTTTAACTTTTTATCGAAAGTTAATTCTCTTAAACTCTTTCATCTTCTTCTTCCCAACTCTCGAAGCTCTTCCGACGCTCGTCAATGGCCCCAAAGAAGTCTGCCGTCGTCAAGGGAAAGGCCATTGCTGGGCCTTCATCTCGTGCACCGCCAATGAGAGCGCCTCAACACGCACCACCGTCATCAAGAAATGAGAGAGCCAACCCAACACTCGAAGGTGATTCTTCGAGAATGGACTGAACATCGACTGGATCGACTAACTCTTTTTAGGGTTTTGGTCGATTCGCGCGTTTTACAACATGTGCCACCTCTTTTTAGAGTGTAGGCATGCTTCACAACTTGCGCCTTCTCTGATTAGAGTTTGGTTGCTATCCACACACTGTTCATTTTTACGAACTGTGTTGTACAAGTTTCAAATTTGTGCTTTCTGATTTTGTGCGAATGCGCATATCAAAGTGGTGCAACTTGAAATCACACACAATACAGATGTCGCGCAGCGCAGATACTGCACAACCAGATGTCATGCAACATGGATGTCGCACAACAAGGATGTCGCACAACACGGATGTCGCGCAACCTGGATGTCATGTAACACGGATGTCGCGTAATACGGATGTCGCGCAACCTATAATTTTGTGTATTCTACTTCATAGAATAAAACTCTTTTTGAGGCTAACTTTTGTTTGTTCTTCTTTTTTTATAGTTGATCTTAGGGAAGACCCTGATGCTGAGAAATATGCTTCAGCTTTCAATGTACCATAATATAAAGAAGACTTATCTCATGTCTCATATCTACAATATGATGCACCTGAATCTAGAAGGGCCATACTCACTACTCAAGAAAGTAACACTTTATTATGTCTGATGAACGGTGAACCTTTGAAGAGTGTAGACAATGTGGTTCATAAGAAATCGGCCTCCTTATTTGGAGATGCAGTCAAGAAGACATCTCAACCAAAGACCAAGAAAGAAAAAAGGATTTATCAATGTAAGGACATATTTATGTATCTCACTGAGATGTCAAGACACTTGTCCGTGTCCCGATATGAATTCTCCAGTCACCCTCGACGGATGGTATGGGACATGACTCCGATTCAGCAAGCCAGAGTCGGGAAAATATGTTACAAGTTAGGTCCGCAAAGCAAGGACCTATTTTATAGTACTTCAGATAGGTACAGCTCCCATCTAAGGGGTTTGAAGCCGAGTTGTATACCTCTAGAAGATTTATCGATGCTTCTTCTCGTCAGGGTACCCATTTTTGCGAACACATTTGCTACAGCTGAAGGAAGATACCCAGATCAGGCCATGCGTTTGATAGGCCAGTGAACCCTAACATGAAACGTTGGAGCAGCTTAGTGATTTGGATTCTGGATCAGTTCAAGGACAAACTCCTCGAACTAGAACTTTATGAGGCCATCTGGACTACTGTTCACAGCTTTCGTCTAAATGCTCATATGTTCTTGGCTCTGATTGAAAGATACAATGACAAAACCGGTACCTTCATGACCCCTCACGGGGAAATTGGTTTTGCACTTCATGAGATGAAATATCTCTCACATCTTCCAATGGGTAACAACCCATATGAAGAATATATTCCCACTAATGAGGAACTGGATATTCTGTCTACAGAGAACCCTCAGATGGTGGTTGTGTTTGAGGAGCTTCTGTGTCATTATAAGATATACTCCCTTTATTACAAAAGCGCTTCCACAGGGACTTGTTATACAACCAAGTGGTTGTCGTATTTGTTTTTAGGCCATATCTTTGAAGACAAGATAGTCGAGAGTCAGGCTTGCGATCCTTGCTTCTTCAAACCGCTCAACCGTAGCGACATAGAAAAACTGATGGAAAAGTCCAAGCATACCGATAACATCTTCGATGTGGACTAGCACCCATTTAAGGCTGGTGCTAATATTGAGAGTTATCCCAAGCAGGATTACAAACCCATGTCAAAAGAAGCCCAGTTGGCGGGTTTTCTTTCTTTGTGGCTGCGGCGGTTTGTAGTTCCCGGGGCAGGTATAGTCGATAGATTTCATCGAGGCATATTATTTTCTACTGTTTGTCTAGTATTTGGCGACAAGATGGACATTCCTTCAATGATGACTCGTCGCCTGAATGCAGGACGGCGTTCTTTGTTGACACTATGTTGTACGATAAGGCTGCTCGGTTGGATTTTCCCCGCCCCAAAATGCCTTATACTTATTTGTTTTGGTGGTTATTGCTACACCATCCCAGCTTGATGGACCCTGATATGGGTGAAGTTGGAGGCAACTTTATCAGGCGTTATTCCATTGCTCGATGGAATATAAACGCACTTTCAGAATGCAGAAGAGCTTTGAACCGAGGATCTGGATGGAGATTTCAATGTGTTCCTCCTTGTCACTACCAAATTTTAGTCTTGAGGGTATTTTGGTTATTTTGGTTTTTGTGAATTATTTTATTATTTATTGCATTGGTGTGTGATTTTTGACTTTTGCTAGTTGTGACTTTGGAGACTAGCCTAGAGTTTGACTTTGACTTTAGTAACTTAGTTAGCATGGTGTGGGACCCTAATGTAACTTAAGTTGGTCTTAGTTGACTTGAGTGTGGCTAGGGTTCAAGAGAGGATTAGGAGAGTTTTGTATTTGGACTTATGGCTAAGGGGTTGAGCTAACTAGCTAATGATCTTGGCCTAAAGCCCATTCACATAAAACCCTAACCCTAATCCCCTATATGGTTGGCCACCACAGCCCAATTATAACCTAATTTCAGCCTATATAATATCTCTTCATAACCACTTGCCTCTTTTAGAAATTCCCCTTTAGGAAACCCTAATTTCTTTTCCCTTTCATCATTCCTCCACCAAATTGATCTCAATCTTTTGCATTTGATTCCAAATTTGGAGTAGAAGTTGAAGGAGGCTAGCTTGCAAGGAGGGGAGCTCATTGGGACATTGCTTGAGGAAGGAGACTTCACTATTTGGGACTTTTTCTTGGAGATTGGCTCTCTATAGGTAATCCCTTAAAATCACCTTAAAATCTTAATTTCTTTCCATAGATGCATCCATCTAGGTGTCCCCTAGCTGTAGAAAAAGTTTAGTGAAAATTCGTGTTGATTTGATGTCCGAATCGGACACGTATCAGTATAGGCTTATAGGTGTTTGATGAAATACCTCAATGACAATTTTATTTTTATTTTTGAAATCTTTTTGAACAAATTTGTAGTGCTACATGTGCTCTTGGATTTCGTGCATGATTGAGTCGATCATCGGCTTTGCGTCGTGTCGAATGAGGGGCTGGACATGCCGCACAGACCATGCGAGCAGTGCCCTACTACCCGACACTGATTTTGGACATGACACGACACGTGGTGTCCTGACACTTGGCTGGTAGGTCGGGGCTGTGACTGACAGGTCACCCCCCAAGCCATGCATGGCCACATGTCGTATCGGACACGTTCTTACGCATGCACGCATTTTGCACTGACACTGTTCAGTCGATTTCCTTCGACTGATACGTGTGTCGTGTCACACACAGACACATTTTGGACCCAAATCAGGGTGTCGACCCTCTAGCCCTATTCCTGGCGAACACGTGGACACGAGCACGAGGTGTCATGTATCGTGTGTCGTATGTACGAACCCGTGTCCTCGTCGTATGATGTTGTGTTGTACAGTTGTACCTGTGCATGGTTAAATTGTTCTGGACACTTCGTGTCCACTTGTGTGGACACGAAACCCCCTCTGACATACGAACACATGTGCCTAACACCTGTGCACACATTGGTTTGAGTTTTATTTGGTTTTCGTTTGGATTTGGGTTCTTGGTGTTGACTGAATGTAACCCCGCTTTTCTGAATTTTTGAAATTTTGTATTTCCTGGGATTTTCTAATTTAGCCATATTTTATTTTACGGTTTGTTCATGAGAAATATTTAATTGTTTTACCTATTTTTATAATACGATTTTCTAAATGGGTATTAATTTAGAGCAATTTAAATTTGGGTTTAAAAATTTACTTTCCCTCCAAACTTTTAAAATTCTTAATTTTGAATTTCCAAGTTGTTATAACTAACTAGTGGTCCCCACGAAATGTTTTAAAAATTTCTAACTGATTTGTTTTAGATCCTGTAATTAGTAAAAAGGGGAGGACTTTTGTGAAAATATCATTTAAGGTGGAGGGGCTTATGTCAGAAACTTCACCTTCATTTCTTTAAAATCCATTCATTCACTACTGATTTCTTTCTCTCTCTCTTCTCAATTCTCTGTTAAGAAAACTGAGAAGCTCGAGCTCCCTAACTTTTTTTTTCCCGTTTCCCCAAACTTTTCTCTACCATTTCACTCCGGCCGGTGGTGATCGGCGAGTTTCACTGCGACGGCGGAGATCCTGAAGTGGCGACGACAAGTCATCCATCTCCTCCACGACGAGCAAGCTAGCATTTAGGCGCGATTGCTCTCCGGCGACACTCGGCTGAGCGATTCCGACGACGGGTGTCCTTCTCTGTGCGGCGACTTCCTCCCTCGGCGACGCACGACAAGTCATCCATCTTCTTTTCTCAGTTTCATATTTCTGTCTTATATCATAGTTCATATTGTGATTCTTTTTCATGCACTTCAGTTTACATTGTTTAGAGCTTCTTGTCGGGGTTATACTTTGCTCTTTTCCTGACAGGATCGTTGCAGGTTTACTTGGGGACGTCGTATCTTCTTCATGGGCCAGAGCCCGAAGCCAGGATAGAGTTGTACCTCAGGATGGACTTAGAATTTCATAGTTATAGTTAGGTCTTTTCTTAGACTTATTTTTAGAAGATTTCATCATGTATTGTATTGAGGATTGCAGGATTGTAGAATTTTATTCATGTTATCGGATTTGTCTCCGAATGATATTGTATAATTAACTTGTGGATTGTGGTGATTCTGGGAACATATATAGTAGCTGTGGTGGTTTATAATTCTTGTATCTTGGAGTTTTTCCTTAGTATTGTACAGCTTACTTCGTCGTGTCCATCGACGAAGGCTGGGCGTGTCGAACTCATATCCGATTATTCGGGAGCGGGTCGTGACATGTTTTTAGTGGTGGCCCATGCATGTCTGTCCTAATGGCACTTAGGTTATAAAGTGCTATTGTGGAACCTGTTAGACTAAGGAAAACTCATCACAGCATAGGAAAATCGGGAAATAAGGGTATATCAGGATTATCAGGTACTTTGTTATTATAAAAATATTATTTGTTAGGTTTTAGGGTTTGTCATTCACGAAGTTTTTTTTGATGCAGATGGTCACTACGAGGAAGGCCGCAGATCAGCCCGGAGTTACGGGCAGTTCTGGAGTTGCAGGCATTTCGGAGCAGTCCGCACCAGACGTCCAGGCAGATCAGCTTTCGCCAGCGCCTCCTATCTTCCCATCGCTGCCTCCAACCATAATGTTTGATGGCACCCAGGTGATGGCCATGTTCCAGTAGTTCCTGGAGGTACAGAACCATCAGGTTGTGCAGTTTCGAGCTACGGTCATGGATGCACTCAGGACCATAGAGCCGGCAGCACCAGCACCCGTAGCACCTCCAGCATCAGCAGCACCGAGACCAAGGACTGCCAAGGAATATCAAAATCTCTGCCCGATGGACTTCTGGGGCAACGAGGGGATCGTCTATGCAGACGAATGGCTGGAGAATGCGGAGAGGACATTGAGGATGGCGAATATTCCGGATGACACGAAGATGGAGGTGGCCAGCATGCGACTCTTCGACTTGGCGAGAGCGTGGTACCGGGAGGACCCCCAGTTGACGGAGCCCTATGTGTCTTGGATAGATTTCAAAACTCTGTTCAAGGAGAAGTTCTTTCCAGAAGTGGAGCGGGATGAGCTGAGGATGCAGTTCGAGGCGCTGCAGCAGGGGACTATGACGGTCGTGGAGTACACTTGGGAGTTTACCAGACTCTGCAGGTTCGCGGAGAGCCTAGTCAGAGCACCAGAGGACAAGGCCTGGAGATTCAAGAAGGGTCTGACCAGAGAGCTGCGGCATGCAGTAGCTATTAGCCAGGCGACTACCTACTCTAGCATCCTTAAGATCGCACAGGCAATTGAGAAGGAGATGTACCCGAGGCCCAAGAAGGATAGGGACATCGGCAGCAGCAGTCACCAAGCACCGGCGAAGAGGGTGCAGATACAGACTCAGACGAGGCCAGTTCAGCAGGCAGTAGTTCAGCACCGTCCAGCCAGAGTTCATGCAGATCCGCCTCAGAGATAGCAGTTGGCAGTCACTTGCAACTACTATCATCGGCCGGGGCATCATTATGATGAATGTCGCAAGAGGCTGAGGCTTTATTTGTTCTGTGGATCACCTACTCACCAGGTCAGAGATTGCCCAGAAGCCGCTGAGGGATGAGCACGAGGAGCATCGGGGCCCCAGCAGGAGGACTTGCCTCTTTATGTTCAGCAGCCGCAGGGAGATCAGCTAGAGGGACGAGTCTACCTTATGACAGCCGAGGAAGTGGAGACCATCCCGATTCCGGACGAGTACTGACGACCGGAGGCACTTGTGATCATTACCTATCTTGATGTTCCTTTTTGCATTTACTTTGTTGTTTCTTCATTCGATACTTGTTTTACAGTCTCCCTATCTTACTGTCGTTTCATAGTACCGTGAGCTACTTGTTGACTGTTGATTGTCTTTTGGTATTCAATAAAAATTTGTTTCTAAGAACAGATACTACTCCTCTCTATTATGGTTTAAAATTTTCACCAATTTCCTTGAAACATCTGGATAAAGTTGAGAAAATATTTTGACAACCTACTATGACCTGGATTATGGAGACTGTGAGTCCATTGCAGCTAGTTGTACATTGGCGAGACAGGGGCTCTAAGTCAAAGTAATTACGGGCATTCTCAGGTTCTCAGATATTATTGAAGCTAAGTCCTAAATTTATCGGATAAAGTTGACAAAGTATTGCAGTAATCTAGTATTATCAGGAAAATGGAACCGAAAGTTCACTGCAGCCAGATGCATATTGGCGGGGCAGGAACTGTAGGAGAAGTGATCCAGATATGCGAGATCACCAGATGCTATTGAGACTAGTATCCCATGATCATGATTTCATCCCACTTAAAATCGTGCCAATTTTGTATCTGTTTGCCAAATCGTACCATTTCTGAAATTTCGAGGACGAAATTTTTCTAAGGGGGGTAGATTTGTAACCCCACTTTTCTGAATTTTTGAAATTTTGTATTTTCTGGGATTTTCTAATTTGGCCATATTTTTACGGTTTGTTCATGAGGAATATTTAATTTGATTTACCTATTTTTATAATACGATTTTCTAAATAGGTATTAATTTAGAGCAATTTAAATTTGGGTTTAAAAATTTACTTTCCCTCCAAACTTTTAAAATTCTTAATTTTGAATTTCCAAGTTGTTATAACTAACTAGTGGTCCCCACGAAATGTTTTAAAAATTTCTAACTGATTTGTTTTAGATCCTGTAATTAGTAAATAGGGGAGGACTTTTGTGAAAATATCATTTAAGGTGGAGGGGCTTATGTGAGAAACTTCACCTTCATTTCTTTAAAATCCATTCATTCACTACTGATTTCTTTCTCTCTCTCTTCTCAATTCTCTGTTAAGAAAACTGAGAAGCTCGAGCTCCCCAACTTTTTTTCCCGTTTCCCCAAACTTTTCTCTACCATTTCACTCCGGCCGGTGGTGATCGGCGAGTTTCACTACAACGGCAGAGATCCTGAAGTGGCGACGACAAGTCATCCATCTCCTCCACGACGAGCAAGCTAGCATTTAGGCGCGATTGCTCTCCGGCGACACTCGGCTGAGCGATTCCGACGACGGGTGTCCTTCTCTGTGCAGCGACTTCCTCCCTCGGTGACGTACGAGAAAGTCCGGCGATCTTCTCCGGCAACGTGAATCATTATCCTTCACTTCTTCTTCATCAAATTTTCTGTTGGATCATCGTGATGTTCCGATCGGTCAATTGGACGGGGTGAGTTATTAATTTTACCTAAGAGTGTTCAATTTTAATTATGATTCTTCTAGATTTTCTTGATTGATCAACATTCTTGCTGGCAACGTGCAGTTCTTGAGCTTCCTGTTCCCAGGCTCAGGAACTTGGTTTTTGGGACACAGATCCTTGGATTTGATAAATTTCGATTTGAACTAGTTTGATTCTTGTTGATTTTTGAATGATCATTAATATTTTTGAATTGGAGTCAAGATTTGATCATTTGAATTTCAAATAGAACTCTGGATGACCGCGGGAATTGATCGCATGCCAACTGTTTGTTTTAATGCTTCAAACAGGATTAAGTGGTGATTGGACTCGTATCAGTTTGGACACAGACGCTTGTGTTTTCACTTTAGATTAAAATCGATTTCTTCCAGGTATCGATCTACCTTTCCTGATGATTAGATCATGTCGTTACAATTTTAAATGGGTGAACTAATGCTGTAGAGGGTTAATCGAATGTATAAGTCCGTGGGGGTTCATGTCCGGCTTAAGTCAGTGATCAGTATTGTTCGTATCCAGCCATTTGGTCGTGTCCAATTTGAGTCGTGTCAGGTGTGGAATATCGCAGGAGGGTGGACTGGAAATCTGTAGCTATGGGTTGTTTCTACGTGTTTGGCGGGACACTCAATTTTGAATATTATATTGGACAATTGATTTCGAATGTTCTGCTGAACATTCAGATGGAGTGGTTTTTGGAAACTTTGTTTTTTTTTATGTTATGCTTATGATAGAGATTGCTGAGCTTTGGAGGGGGGATTATTTGGTCTGTGAAGAAGTTTTGGTTATGTTTTTACTTGGGTTATATAAGTATTACTAGACTCTGGTTCTCTGATTTGGTATGGGACTTGTTAGGCTTGTTGTTCCTAGGCCTATGTTCTGTACACAATTCAGTTAACTTTGAGTTGTGGATGGGTTAGGCTTGTGAGCTGAGCATATTAGAACAGAAATTGGGCTGGATCAGGGAGGAGAATTGGAAATAAGGTTTGTAGGCTTGAGCTGGATGGTTTGGGCTGAGCCGAGTCCCTTGGACTGAGTTAGAGTTTTAAATATAGGCTAGAGTGATTTTGGGTTGGTTGTGTATATTGTTGATTTTGTTATTATTATCATCATTATTATTGTAGTGGTTAAAATGCTAATTAAATTAACATTTAATATGTCTTGGTAATCATTTGTATAGTAAAGAAATAATAATAATAATAATAATAAAGATTTGCAAATATATATGTATATGTAAATATTGTTCTTATTTAGATAAAACTTTAGCTAGCAATTATTGTTCAAATAAATGGTTTAAGGTACTTCTAATTATTACTTTGATAATTAAGTATTCATTAAACTAGTACATACTCTAAATGTTACATAGTAGTATCATTTTAACAGCTACTTTGAATTTCTAAATGGTTACATTTAAGTGACTATATTACTAAATTTGGCAGTTAGTATAAATAAATATTTTTAGCTAACTAGTATGTTATAAACAAATGATTCTTTGCTAAAAATAGTTTCAATTGTTTTGATTAAGCTATAGTATATTTTTTTTTCTAAAAATAGTGTAGCTAGTCTATAGTTAGCTAGTATATGGATAATTAGATAATTAGCAACTTTAGTTAGTGGCTATTGTTTAGATTCTGATCAAATTATACCAAATTCTAGGTGGACATAGAGATTACTACATTTCTATTCTCGGACCTCCAGAGCAAGGCAAGTACACCGGCTCGAACTCTTTACTCTGTATTTTCTGTCTTGCTTCATGTTCTCATGTTGACACGTTATACACACGATTGTTCATTGTTCATTGTTCACTGTTCATCATTCATCGTTCATTGTTCATCGTTCATAGTTCATTGTTCTTACTTGTACATTAGGGTGGAGAAATACTACAGATATGTGACCAATCCTATTTTAGTTAGGCATTGACTAATAGCTTAGGTCTCATACCGTGCACGTGAGACTCTAAGCCGTACCATTAATTATTCACTGTTCACTGTTCACTGTTTACCCAGCCGGTCACATACTCTGATAGTTATTTCAAATGCATGTTACACTGATAGAATAGTTTCATTGTTTCTGGATCCGATACCATTGTTTCATTGTTATTCCTGTACCACAGTTTTATATTCCTGTCTTGTATCATAGTTCATATTGTGATTCTTTTTCATGCACTTCAGTTTACATTGTTTAGAGCTTCTTGTCGGGGTTGTATTTTGCTTTTTTCCTGACAGGATCGTTGCAGGTTTACTTGGGGACGTCGTATCTTCTTCATGGGCCAGAGCCCGAAGCCAGGATAGAGTTGTACCTCAGGATGGACTTAGAATTTCATAGTTATAGTTAGGTCTTTTCTTAGACTTATTTTTAGAATATTTCATCATGTATTGTATTAAGGATTGCAGGATTGTAGAATTTTATTCATGTTATCGGATTTGTCTCCGAATGATATTGTATAATTAACTTGTGGATTGTGGTGATTCTGGGAACATGTATAGCAGCTGTGGTGGTTTATAATTCTTGTATCTTGGAGTTTTTCCTCAGTATTGTACAGCTTACTTGGTCGTGTCCATCGACGAAGGCTGGGCGTGTCCGACTCATATCCGATTATTCGGGAGCGGGTCGTGACACTGAACCTGAGAATCAGTTTTATTTACTGTTAACTGAGTTGTGATTCAAAATTTATGATTCAATGTTAAGTTCAGATATGTTATCATAGCTGGGTACATAATAATTCATGTTTAGGTTTGTATTTTGGGTCTTCATTTTGAATTTGGGTTTGATTTCGAAAAGAACTGAGTTTTACTGATACTTGAAACTGCCTTGTGTTCGAAATGGATTTGGGATTTTGTTGGATGTTATATATATTGAAACTGAGTTAAATTGAATGTGTATAAACTGATATGGGTTTTCTAAATGTCAACTAAGTTGTATAGGACTGACAGAGTACACATGTAAACTTGAGAATTATCCACTGCTAGCCTATGTTGTAAACCTGATTTCACACACACATGTCACTCACTGATACACTCATAACCTGATTTTACACACATCTTATCACTCTATAACCTGTTCATACACACACACACACACACACACACACTCTCTCTAACCCACTGACCACACAGTTGAACACACACACACACCCTATCACCCTCATAACCTGTACACACACACTATGAAATTGTACACACACACACCCTAATCACTGTCACACATAATACTCTTGTCCACACACACTTATACATATGAGGCACCCACATACACATATTCATATACACCTTGACACCATGTATCCTTAACCCCCTTATAAGTAACCCCAATACACACACACTACACAGGTATGCCTATACACACACACCCCCTCTAACTTGCAGTCCACATACACACACACACACCATATCACTATCCACTATAATGTTGACACACACACTCACCCCTATTTATATATGTATACCATGTTTGTGCCTTGTTTGTGTATTAGACACTAGCCTATATGAATGCCTATATATATATATATATATATATATATATATATATATATATATATATATATATATATATATATATACATACATAGTTGTATTTGTGTGTGTGATAACTTGTTTGGGCTTTGATTGTGTTTGAGTGCTAGCCTAGGCTTGGTTAGGCTTAGTGAGACTTGATTGGACAAGGATTGGCCTAGTTGACCTAGTTTGACTAGTGAAGTTGACTAGAGTTGACCAAGAGTTGACTTTAGTCTAGAATGACCTAGAATTCATATAGAATACATTGTAAAGTTTAATATTACCATTCTGGACATGTTGTGACCTATGTTGCTCTAAATAGGACTCATCTACTCTGTCTGGACATATATACTCATCGGATACTCAGGATATCATACGAGTACATTCTCTGACCATTTCATACTTGATAGGATTTATATTTATGCTCTAGATTACTTTACTTGTTGATGTCACGTTGTTAACACGGATTAGTACTGTATGGATCCCTCATGAGATGTTATCCCCCTCGGAAGCATCGGGATACGTCATGTCATGTGCTTTTTACGTACATCATATATTCATGTGCTTTCACCATTCATGTGCACTCTTGTGATTCATGTACTCTCATGTTCACAGAGCCCCTCATGTATACTTCATGTGCACCCATTTATGGGCTTCCATGTGAAATTATGTACAATAACATAACTTGTCTGGATCCTTATGTATTGATTGGGGTATGGGAGAGTATAAATGGTCATTTGAATAATTCCAAAGTAGTGTAATCATGTACAAACTCTTAGTATAATCATGTATAAATTCAAGCTGTTCACATGTTTATCTTGTACTCTACATCACTAGCCACTGTTAGTTCTTTACTTATAGTAGATATTTTCTTACAGTCATCTCTTTTACTTCATATATATTCTTCAGCGTTTCATGTATCTTACTCTATAGCATGCTTTTATTTTCTGTCTTATTATAAACTGCGTGAGATGTATTGTGCTCGTTCCTGTCCTGACTGGACCTGTTGAAATATTACAGATGACATTGAGGAGTTCTGTCCTACGTACTATGGAGCAGGCCTAGATGATACCTGCGAGCTGGAATCCCAGGAGGACCCAGTCCTTGCAGAGGACATTACCCCAGTAGTCTAGGCTAGTTAGCTAGACTAGTTATCTTACTTTATTGTCTTGTCTTATTTCAGATACATTATGTACTTATTTGGGATATTGTTATTCTGGATGTTGTGGAGATGTTATCTTAGACTCTTAGACTTCTTCTCCTATTGTATTTCATTTGGCGACTTTCATATATATCTATCTTATCGTATTTTCTACCTTAGCTGTGATTGAGCTGTATATTTCTATATTGTCCTCCATTCGGAGCGTATATATTGTACAGGTACCTTATAATTGTTAGATGTATGTGACCTAGAACAGCGTTCTACCGCCGATACTGTGGCGTAGGCTGGACGTACCCACTTCTCGTGCCCCTACACTAGGTGCGGGTCGTGACACTCCTCCTCTAGGATATGAGAATCTTCCTCCACAACTCATGGATTTAGAAGCGGCATCTCACCGTCTGTCTCCAACTATTTTTGCATGGTTGAAGACAATCTGACCGTCTCACATAGTATATTAATTTGAGGAAGAGTGTTTTCTGGAACCATATTTGCTAAGTCGATTCGCTCGACAATTTGGCTATGACCAGTTGCATGTGGGGAATGCCACTACTTGCCTTCAGGCCAAGGGTTTCTTGATTGATGGTGCTAGGGCTTGGAGATATTATAATGCCAAAGGCACCAAGGCTATATTGTCCATGACCCATAATCTTGCTCAGGGTCCGCGTATGTTATACACATACGCGAATTTCTATACTTCGGCAAACACTTTCGCCGAAAACTTTTATCTGGCCCATAGCTTTGCCAGTGATAAGCGATCAAAGGCTGGAGTCCGTACTGCACAATTGTTTAGAGGTACAAAAGATCGAGACCCTGTCGATGAACCTCTAGAGGCTTCTCTTGTAGGCTTCTTAGATGAAGTAAATGATCCGTTGCTCGTATCATTAAAAGTACAAAAGGAAAAGTCTCCTGCCAAGGGGCTTAAGAAAATAAAGACTGGAGATTCATCCTTCACATCATGATGAACTTCCTTCTTCACCTAAGGCTCCAGGGAAGAAAAGACGAAGACCACTTTGGTCATTAGTGAACAGCCTACTACCAGGACAACTCGGTCCCAGTCGAAGTAGATGTATACTGGGGCCTCCCCTGGGGAAAGAGAGATAACTCCTTCTTCGGTTCCAAAATAGAGTAGAGTCGCCCGAGAAGAAGTACACAGAATGCAAGATGACCTTGATGAGGTCGAAGAAGAACCCGTAGCACCTCTGCTACGGAAGGCCAGAAGAAAATTGCTGGTGACTCGAGCAGAACGTCAAACAATTAATGCTTCCTCCCTCCCAAAGGAATTTGATATATCATTACCCTCGCAGAAGAATCTTCCATCTCAAAAAGGTAATTTCTATACTTGTAAGCATAATTTAAGATATGAATAATATGTATTGATATTATTCTTTTTCCTCCACAGAGACTACAACAATTGATATTCCAGTCTCAGTTACTACCGAGGAAATCCCAGGATATCAAGTTGTACGGACGACTGTTTCGTAACTGCACTGGCTGCAGCAAAAGTAACACTGTCATCCCCGACTCCAAATGTTCCAGAGGTTACATCCCCCGAAGAGGAGTTGCCTCCTATAGAATCTCAAGCTGGGGTTACCGATCTTCTGGCCACTCAAACTCCTACTCATTCTCGAGAAGATCGAGAAATGATAGATACCATCCTAGATTGTGACTATGGCGATGTGTCAATCGGAGATAATTCCACAAGTGCTGCTGAAGAAGAACCAGTTTTAGTAGATGTCCTACTGATACTGTTACTCCTATTTCCCGTTATACGTATTTTCGTATTCGTATACAAGATTTCTGGTATTTATCAGGTGGACCGTAGTTAGACTTATTTTGCTTAGCCTAGTCTTGGTTTAATCTTGGCTTGGTTTATTTGATTGGTTTGGTTCAATTTGACTTGGTTTGGCTTGGCTTGAGATGGAGAGGGTTGATATATAACCCAACTCCTCTCTCTCCTCATTCACTTCTTCATCTTCTTCATTTACTCCTCCTACCTACCAAGTCCTAGACAAGTGCAACTTGCTTCATGATGGATCTCAAGTTTTATTGTTCCATTCTCTTCCTTACTTGATTTTAAGCCTCTTTAGAACTTGACATTTTTGGATTTGATGGATGGATTTTTGTAGATCTAAGTTTATAGTATTTTCAGTTTTCTTGGGTTTTGATCAACCAAACTTCATTATTTTCACATTTTGATTGTTCTAGGTTATAGAGAATTCGATTTTACCCAAAATGGACCTTTGAAAAGTTAGATTTCGACTTATTTTGAGAAAGTTTTGGCCAAAATAAAATTTAGACATTTTTTAGTTCATCTGTCCAGAATCTGGCAGGGACAATGAATAGTGCCGCACGAATGAATAGTACCGCAGGCTTGTATAGTGCCGTATGGCTTGTATAGTGCCACAGGAATGAATAGTACCGCAGGAATGAATAGTGCCGTATGGCTTGCATAGTGCCACATGGATGCATAGTACCGCAGGAATGAATAGTGCCGCATGGCTTGCATAGTGTCGCATGGATGTATAGTACCGCAGCAATAAATAGTGCCGCAGGCTTGCATAGTGCCGTATGGCTTGTGTAGTGCCGTAGGAATGAATAGTGTCGCAGGAATGCATAGTGTCGCAGGAATGAATAGTGTCGCAAGCTTGCATAGTACCGCATGGCTTGCATAGTACCGCAGGTTTGCATAGTGCCGCATGAATGAATATGCTGCATGGCTTGCATAGTACTGCATAGTGCCTATTTTGGCTATTTTTTGACTATTTTATGTCCTATTTGGCTGAATTATGGCCAGAATTTCTTCCAACTCCTAACATGAAAGTTGGAGATATTTTTCTTGGCTTCAAGAATATGTTACTAGCTATTTTATACATGTTTCTCTCATTCATGATAATGTAAGGATAATACATGATAGTGGCCTGTTAAGGCGCACTCTTAACAAGTAACAAGTAACTTGACATGATGATTCTTAATAGTGACCCGTCGTGGTGCACTCTTGACAATTAATACGACATGATAGTGGCCCGTCGTGGCACACTCTTGATAAGTAAACCTAACATGATAATCTTGATATGCTGTTGTGACGGCTATCTTGACTTGCTAAGTAACTCTTGTCTTGATACCGTGGGTTTTTGTCCTTGCATAAGCTACATGTCTCATCTTGCATCATATCTAGGACATGAATTTCTGATTTCCACGGTCAGGGATTCGTACTGAATCTGACTAGGAAAATTACTAGATTGATCAAGTAGTTCATGAAGAGATTTTCCAGCTACAGGTAGTCCCGTTATCTGGGCGCTCTAATTGGACTTGTAGCCTGCCGTCGAGTAGGGAATATTTCCAGCACACTGTCATGTGTTGCACCTCCAAGTCACCTAATCCAACTCTCTCAACTTGTCACCGGATAACCTGGATTAAGTCTGCAGGGCTTGTGGCTGTTGGAACATCTCAATGCATCGTGTTAGTAACTAGGCTTGTGATAACCCTAGTTAGTTAAAGTATCAAGCCGTACTCTTTGCTTGGCCGTGAATGTTGGATGGAGTCCAATCCTGTCTAGTCTTGTCTAGATCCAGTACATGGCTATCTCAGGACATGCTTGCTTACGCTTTACTCTTAGCAATAAATGGCTAGAGATCCGGTTCTGTTCAGGCGAAGGGTTACAGCCCCTGTCCTTGTTTGGTTTAAGGATTGTAACCTGGCTTCCGGAATAGTTCCTTGTCCTCTCGTCATTTGTTGCCTTATTTACATTTCATGTTTTTCTATTATTATTCTTGTTTGTTTTCTGACATGCAGGTTTTAGTTCTTAAGTAAAGCCTCCCTTGTGGCACTTGCTCTTTCTGGGGTCTAACCCAGCTGTTTTGTATGGCCAGATTTTGGAGTAGCACCCGAGGATCTTCCAGCCTTCCAGCCAGATGGTGAACACTAGACGCAACCCTGGCAACAAGTGGGTTTTATTTTGCTCTCCCACTCTAATTGTAAAATTATTCTTTTGAGGTGTTTTGCCGCCGAGCAAGTGTTAGCTCGTATTGAATTTACATTTTTGTCTGCCTAAGGGCTGTAACATGATTGACAAATCCTAGGGTTGATCATGTATGACTTAAACTCTTGCTAGTCTTCGTATTTTGTATGACTAGCTTCATGATCATCTGAATATGTAATGTTTGGGATGCCTTACTTTGTATGTCTGATGATCTACCATCTTGTTACATTTACTTGCTTGCTTGAGATTGAGATACTAGGCTTGTTCTTGACCTAAGAGACTAATGGCTTGTAGTAAACCCTCTTGCATCTAGACAGCCGTGACCGTATATCGAGGTGGGATTCATTTCAATATACGTAGCTGGCTATGTCTGTCCCCGGCTCTCCAGTATTCTGGTTCTGGGGCGTGACACGGTTTAACTGGTGGCCTATGTAGGTCTTGTAAATCAAGATGTGTGAGGGTTTCACTGAATAGATGTCTCAATCAGCACTCCCCTTGATCTCTATTCGTGTCTGCTAATCTTTTCGAAATCTTGACCTGATTAAATGCTTATATCCTCGATCTATCATGGTCCTTTCTTTTTGTTCCCTATGTTATTTCTTCAGCGGTATTGTTCTTGGTTCTACTGATCAGCAAGGCAGAGCACCTCCAGTGAACCAGCAGCAACCTGGAGACCAAGACCAACACTCTGGAGCGGCCTCCCGAGACATAAATTCTATGGATCCAGAGCCCCTAGTTCAGCCAGTCTAGCCTGCAGAGCCTGACAATGGAACCCTGGTGGGTCTCATCAGGGAATTACATGCATTTCAAGATCATCATGGCGATGCCCTACACCAGACAGTACAATATACCATAGGCAGAGTTGGATACCAAGAGAACAAAGAGGCCAACAGCTTCAAGCGTCTGAACCCTCCTTTCTTTGACGGCAGTGAAGATGCTATCGTTGCTGACGCATGGCTTCAGGACATAGAAGTTATCCTGGAGGCAGCTAGGATTCCTGAGGAAGAGAAGGTGGCCGTTGTGCGCCTGCAGTTATTGAACTTAGTCCGCAGCTGGTGGGCGATGCTAGCAGTTGGATTACCGACGCCTATTTTATGGGCAGTATTCAGCAACAAGTTCCAGGCCAAGTACTTCGATGCAGTAGCTCGGTATGATCTGCAGACGAGATTCAATAATCTCAAGCAGATGGGAAGGACGGTCGATGGATATGCGACCGAGTTTTCTAGATTCAGTCGGTTTGCTCCTAACTTGGTGGCAACTGAATTGGATCGAGCCTATCGATTCCAGCAGGGGCTCCACCTAGAGATTATCATATCAGTGGAGCAGTTTGAGCACCAGACGTTTGATGCCGTCTTGCGAGCAACAAAGTGGCATGAGTATACCTCGCAGAGGATTGTAGATAGAAGCGAAAGACGGAAGAGGTCTCATGGGCAGATGTCCCAGTCTTCAGCACCAGCCCCGGCAGCTAGGGCTTTGACTATTGGAGCTCCTAGGAGGGCGACCATAGTTTCATCAGTTCAGTACTCGACGTCGACGTATCCTCAGTAACAAAAGCAGAAGCAGCCTTTTGCAATGGGCTGCACTTATTATGGGAAGCCAGGACATATAGTATCAGAATATCGCAGAGCACAGGCATTGTGCTTGGCTTGTGGGGCACCAGATCACAAGATAGGGTCCTGTCCAAATAGAGCCAGTTCATCGTCATCAAACCTAACCAGTCCATCGGTTAGGGGTCCAGTACCAGTACAGCAGCAGTACCAGCCTCCGAGGCCATTGTCGTCTCAGGCTCAGCAGTATGCCCAAGCCCAGATTCAGAACAGGTAGAGAGGTCACCAGCAGATGGGACCAGTACCAAGAGGGCAAGGTCAGGCTATGGCTCTGACCGTAGTAGAAGAGTTAGCTTCATGTGAGGTAGTGGTAGGTACCATTCTCGTCAAATCTTTTCCAGTATCAGTATTATTTGATTCGGGTGCATCATATTTATTTATGTCTGTACGATTCGCAACACGAATAGGACTGGAGCCTGAGTCATTATCAGTAAGGCTCAATATACTTACTAGTAACGGTCTTATGGGAGTAGATAGAGTATTTTCCTCGTGTCGAATCGTAGTTAGCGGTAGAGAGTTTTTTGCTAGGTTGATAGAATTTCTGATGGTGGACTATGATGTGGTCCTAGGAATGGATTGGTTGAAGGAGCAATACGCAAGAATAGATTGTCATATTGGTAGGATTATTTTTGGTATTCCAGGCGAACCAGAGTTTTCATTTTCTAGAGACGAAGATGAACCTTCTTCTCCAGTATTACGGATGTCAGTAGCAGTGGCAGTTCAGTTTCCCAGAGTCGTAGAAGAGTTTTTCGATGTATTTCTTGAAGAGCTTCCAGGTATGCCACCAGAGAGAGATAGAGTTCACTATCGACTTGATTCCAGGGACGGCACCAGTGTCAGGGGGAGTCTATAGGATGGCACCTTCAGAGTTAGAGATCTTGTACAAAATGATTGAAGAACTCAGAACCAAGGGATTCATTCGTGCTAGTGGATCGCCTTGGGGAACCTCGATACTTCTTGTGAAAAAAGGATGGTACGTCAAGAATATGTGTTGATTATCGTACCTTAAACTCTGTAACAGTCAAGAACAGATATCCTCTACCAAGGATAGATGATTTATTTGATCAACTCAGAGGAGCGGTAATATTCTCGAAGATTGACTTGCGATCAGGGTACCATCAGATCAGAGTCAAAGAGAAAGACATCCCGAAGACAGCATTCAGATCCAGATATGGACATTGGGAGTTCCTTGTTATGCCATTTGGATCAACCAATGCGTCAGCCGTATTTATGGACCTCATGAATCGTATCTTCATGCCTGATTTGGATAAGTTTCTGATAGTGTTTATAGATGACATCTTGGTCTATAGCAAGAGTGAAGTGGAGCATGAGCAGCATCTCCGAGTGGTCTTTCAGATTCTCAGAGAGCACCAGTTGTATGCGAAAGTCAGTAAGTGCGAATTTTGGCTTGATCATATTCGTACTTAGGTCATATCATCACCAAAGGTTGAGTGGAAGTTGACCCCCAGAAGATAGTAGCTATAGAGTCATGGCCAGTACCTAGTACAGTCGCCGAGGTTCGCAGTTTCCTTGGATTGGCCGGCTATTACCGACGATTTATTTCAGACTTTGCTCGGATTTCAGCACCCATGACTCAGTTGACCCGCAAGGATGTGCAGTTTGCTTGGACAGTAGAGTATCAGAGTTCATTTGAGGAGTTGAAGCAGAGATTGATGACGGCCCCCATTCTCACTCTTCCTGACGGGACTGAAGGATTTTCAGTTTATTGTGACGCTTCCGGCAGAGGATTGGGATGCGCCTTGATACAGCATGGTAAGGTAGTCGCTTATACGTCACGTCAGCTTCGTGACCATGAGAGAAATTATCCTACCCACGACTTGGAATTAGTAGCGGTGGTTTTCGCACTTAAGTTTTGGAGGTATTATTTATATGGAGATCGGGTGGAGATTTTTACCGACCACAAGAGTCTTAAGTATGTGTTTACCCAGAAGGATCTTAACATACGTCAGAGGAGATGGCTATAGCTACTCGTGGACTATGACATCAACCTGCAGTATCATCCTGGAAATGTCAACGTAGTAGCAGATTTATTGAGCAGAAGAGCTGGAGTTTATTTTCTAACAGCACAACCAGAATTGATAGCAGATCTTCAGAAGATGGGTATTAAGGTTGTTCTTCCCACCAATGTGGCATTGATGGCTAGTATGCAAGTTCAGTCCAGTATAGTTAAGACGATTAAGTTAGCTTAGTCAACGGATTCTAAGCTTCAACGGCTTAGGGCAAAATATGTAGCAGGACGAAGAGCAGAGTTGTGTATTCACGAAGATGGTACTATCTGACATGGGAGACGTCTTTGTGTATCCAATGGTGATATCAGACAGGAGATCATGGCAGATGCTCACAGTTATCAGTATTCAATTCATCCTGGTGGCACGAAGATGTACCGAGACATCCGTCAGCATTTCTGGTAGAATGGCATGAAGAGAGAGATAGCCCGGTTTGTCTCTCGATGTTTAGTTTGTCAACAAGTTAAGGCTGAACGTCAGAGACTAGCTGGACTTCTTCAACCTTTATCGATCCCAGAATGGAAATGGGAGCACATTACCATAGATTTTGTAAGTGGGTTACCTAAATCCCCAGTTGGAAGAGATGTTATCTGGGTTATAGTTGATCGTCTCACCAAGGTAGCTCATTTTCTCCTCTTCAGAATTAGTCAGTCGACGGATCAGCTTGCAGAGATGTACCTCAGGCAGATTGTCAGATTACATAGAGTGCCAGTTAGTATCATATCAGACAGAGATTCAAGATTCACATCGCACTTTTGGCAGAGTCTTCAAGAGAGTTTGGGGACTCGTCTCAAGTTCAGTTCAGCTTATCATCCGCAGACAGATGGTCAGTCAGAATGCATGATCCAGACTCTTGAAGATATGTTGTAGTCATGTACACTCGACTTCAGTGGTTCGTAGGAAGATCACCTACATCTCGTGGAGTTCTCCTATAACAACAGTTTCCAGGCCAATATCCAGATGGCACCCTTTGAAGCACTGTATGGCAGGAAGTATAGATCACCTTTAGCTTAGGATGATGTCGGCAAGAGACAGATGCTTGGTCCAGAGATGATTACGCAGACAATCGAGGTGCTCAGACAAGTCAGAGATCATCTTCGAGTTGCTCAAGATCGCCAACGCCATTGGGCCGATTCTCATCGACGTTCCCTTGAGTTTTCAGTCGGCGACCATATGTTCCTTAGGATCTCGCCTACCCGTGGCATCATTCGATTCGACATGTGAGGAAAGCTTAGTCCTAGGTATATAGGGTCGTTTGATATCCTTGAACGAGTAGGTGATGTGTCCTATCGTCTAGTTCTTCCGTCGTCGTTATGTGAGGTACATGACGTATTCCATATATCCCAATTGCGATGGTATATTCCAGATCCGAGTCATGTCCTTGATCATTCGGAATTGGTTGTTGGTACCAACCTTTCGTATGAGGAAAGGCCCGTATCCATATTGGACCGAAGAGAAAAGGTACTCAAGAACAAGACTATTGGTTTAGTCCGTATTGCTTGGGGTCACCACTCTTTGGGTGAGTCAACGTGGGAGCGTGAGGATGATATCCGCTCGCGATATCCACACCTGTTTGACTCATAAGATATAATGTCCATCTTATGCCTTATGCTTTTAATTCCTTGCTTGCATGAATGATTGCTTGATTGACTGCTAGTCATAGCTTGCTTATGATTAATATAGCATGCCCCAACATATCTAGCCTCTTGATTAAATTTTGAGGATAGAATTCTTTTAAGGTGGGTAGAGTTGTCACTCTCGTTTCCCGCTATACGTATTTTTGTATGCATATACGAGATTTCTGGCATTTATCAGATGGACCGTATTTAGACTTGTTTTGCTTAGCCTAGTCTTGATTTAATCTTGACTTGGTTTATTTGATTGGTTTGGTTCAATTTGACTTGGTTTGGCTTGTCTTGAGATGGAGAGGGTTGATATATAAACCAACTCCTTCTTTCTCTCTCCTCATTCACTTCTTTATTTACTTCTTCATCTTCTTCATTTACTCCTCCCACCTACCAAGTCCTAGGCAAGTACAACTTGCTTCATGATGGATCTCAAATTTTATTGTTCCATTCTCTTCCTTACTTGATTTTAAGCCTCTTTAGAACTTAGACATTTTTGGGTTTGATGGATGGATTTTTGTAGATCTAAGTTTATAGTCTTTTCGATTTTCTTGGGTTTTGATCTACCAAACTTCATTATTTTCAAGTTTTGATTATTCTATGTTGTAGAGAATTCAATTTTATCCAAAATAGACGTTTGAAACGTTAGATTTTGACTTATTTTGAGGAAGTTATGGCCAAAATAAGATTTGGATATTTTTTAGTTCATCTATCATGAATCTGGCAGGGACGATGAATAGTGTCATAGGAATGAATAGTGCCGCAGTCTTGCATAGTGTTACATGGCCTACATAGTGCTGTAGGAATAAATAGTACCGCAGGAATAAATAGTGCCGCATGGCTTGTATAGTGTCGCATGGATACATAGTGCCGCAGGAATGAATAATGCCGCAGAAATAAATAGTATCGCATGGCTTACATAGTGCTGCATGGATGCATAGTGCCACAGGAATGAATAGTGCCACAGACTTGCATAGTGCCGCATGGCTTGCATAGTGCCGCATGAATGAATAATGCCACAGAAATGCATAGTGCCACATGAATAAATAGTGTCACAGGAATAAATAGTGCCACAGACTTGCATAGTACCGCATAGCTTGTATAGTGCCGCATGAATGAATAGTGCCGCATGGCTTGCATAGTGCCGCATAGTGCCTATTTTGACTGTTTTATGTCCTATTTGGCTGAATTATGGCCAAAATTTCTTCCAACTTCTAACATGAAAGTTGAAGATCTTTTTCTTAGCTTCAAGAATATGTTACTAGCTATTTTATGCATATTTCTCTTATTCATGATAATGTAAGGATAATACACGATAGTGGCCAGTTAAGGCACATTCTTAACAAGTAACAAGTAACTTGACATGATGATTCTTGATAGTGACCCGTCGTGGTGCACTCTCGACAAGTAACATGACATGATAGTGGCCCATCATGGTGCACTCTTGATAAGTAAACCTAACATGATAATCTTGATATACAGTTGTGACGGCTATCTTGACTTGCTAAGTAACTCTTGTCTTGACACCGTGGGTGTTTGTGCTTGTATAAGCAACATGTCTCATCTTGCATCATGTCTAGGACATGAATTCCAGATTTCCATAGTCAGGGATTCGTACTAAATCTGACTAGGATAATGACTAGATTGATAAAGTAGTTCATGAAAAGATTTTTCAGCTACAGGCAGTCCCGTTATCTAGGCGCTCTAATTGGACTTGTAGCCTGCCGTCGAGTAGGGCACATTTTCAGCACACTGTCATGTGTTGCACCCCCAATTCACTTAATCCAACTCTCTCAACTTGTCACCGGATAACCTGGATTAAGTCTGCAGGGCTTGTGGTTGTTGGAACATCTCAATGCATCTTGCTAGTAACTACGCTTGTGATAACCCTAGTTAGTTAAAGTGTCAAGCCGCACACTTTACTTGGCCGTGAATGTTGGATGGAGTCCAATCCTGTCTAGTCTTCTCTAGATCCAGTACATGGCTATCTCAGGACATGCTTGCTTACGCTTTACTCTTAGCAATAAATGGCTAGAGACCCGGTTCTGTTAAGGCGAAGGGTTACAGCCCCAGTCCTTGTTTGGTTTAAGGATTGTAACCTGGCTTTCGGAATAGTTCCTCGTCCTCTCGTCATTTGTTGCCTTATTTATATTTCATGTTTTTCTATTATTATTCTTGTTTGTGTTCTGACATGCTGGTTTTAGTTCTTAAGTGAAGCCTCCCTTGTGGCACTTGCTCTTTCTGGGATCTGACCCAGCTGGTTTTGTATGGCCAGATTTCGGAGTAGCACCCGAGGATCTTCCAGCCTTCCAGCCAGATGGTGAACAATAGGCGCAACCCTGGCAACGAGTGGGTTTTATTTTTCTCTCCCACTCTAATTGTAAAATTATTCTTTTGAGGTGTTTCGCCGCCGAGCAAGTGTTAGCTCGTATTGAATTTACATTTTTGTCTGCCTAAGGGCTGTAACATGATTGACAAATCCTAGGGTTGATCCTGTATGACTTAAACTCTTGCTAGTCTTCGTATTTTGTATGACTAGCTTCATGATCATCTGAATATGTAATGTTTGGGATGCCTTACTTTGTATGTATGATGATCTACCATCTTGTTACATTTACTTGCTTGCTTGAGATTGAGACACTAGGCTTGTTCTTGACCTAAGAGACTAATGGCTTGTAGTAAACCCTCTTGCATCTAGACAGCCATAACCGTATATCGATGTGGGATTCACTTCAATATACGTAGCTTGCTGTGTCTGTCCCCTGCTCCCCAGTATTCTGGTTCTGGGGCGTAACAGATACCGACTGAAGAAGGCCATATAACTGTTGAGGGTGAAGAACACCCCGTTGTTAATGAGGGGCATCCAAGCCTAAAAACTGATGAGCCTGAAAATAACGAAGATCAGACTATGGCTCTTGAAGATGCTAGGAATGATAAAAATTCCAACACTATTGTTGTAGAGATTCGGACCCCTACCGATCAAGCTTTTGAAGTCAGGGATGCAGAAAAGATTGCCCCAGCTGACCAGACAGAATCAAGGGTCAGAAGTAGCCATTTCTTATCAGGCGGTTCCGAAGCTAGAAGTAGTCAGGCAGCCATGTCTAAAACTACTATGGCCAGGCTCCGCTCTGATCTGGACATGCCCTGTGAGACCCCATATATATTGCCAGTATCATGTAAAATTTTGACTTTTATTTACCCTAATTCTTGTAACGATGTGTAATGACTGTGTATCTTGATTACAATGGGTCCTGTGGGGATACTTGCAACAGCCGCGTCGACCATATTCAGTTTCAGCTCGACCATGGCTCCCTTGGATATGGGGACCCAAACTGGAGAGGGAAGTTCTTCTATGATGCCAGTACTCGGGTCTCCTTGTGTACAATCTGTAATTTCTCCAGCTACTGCAAAAATAAGAATTCAAATAGAAGTGGCTACACCAGGTATCTCAGTGATGAACAGAGCTGTCGTCGAAGCTTACACTAACACTTTTTTTATTCTCTGAAGCCTCAAATTCAAATGGTCATGGAAAAGGACCAACCATATGAGTCAGTAAGGGGCCCTTCCTCCTTCATCATTGGAGCCATCCGTAAAATTGGTAATCTAGATAGAGTCAACTATTTAGATCATATTTTGAATGAACTTGAAGAATCAATCAAATCTTATAAAGATCTAGCAAAAGGAAACATCCAGAAACTCGTAGATGCTGAATGCGAGGTGATGGCTCACGAGGCTGCAATACGAAAAGCAGAGTTCAAAGCTTTTGTGGCAGCTTTCTCACAATGCTCTGCAGAGTTGGAATCTCGCATTATCGAGACAACTTCTACTGTTGAGTGCTATAAGACTGAAGCTGCAGAGAAAGAGAAAGAAGCTGTTGAATATCAAGTTCGCCTCCGGGATCTAGAATTTGAAATGGCTCGGCTCCAAGAAGCAGTCAAAGCAGCTCGATGACGTGAAGAAGAGGTATTGGAAATGCATCAAATTACTGCAAGTCAATTAGATGACTTGAGGAGGCAATAGGATGCACTTATCCAAACTGAAGGTGCAAAACTGGAACACCGAACTGATTCGCTGCAGCCTTTTGATCCAGAGTCTGGGAGAGCTCTTGCTAGACAAATGGTACTCGACTCCAGAGTAGAGGGGGCTGAGAACTTGAAGAGACTGATCATTGATCTCATTATTCAACCTCCCCAGTGAAGCAATCTATAGAAGCTTTTGTCTTTTTGTTTTTCACATGATGTACTTTTTGACATTTTGAACATTATTGAAATAAAAATTAATGCTCTTTTTGTGGTTCCATTACTTATTATATACCTATAGTAGATATAAGTAATAGATAAGAATAGGAAAATATGTTCAGAGGTACCGGACATGACATATCTCCTAAAAAAATTATAATAGTAATTATATCTGTTCAGAGGTAATGTGGACGTGACAGAATATAATTCTTAGAATATTTTCATTTCAAAAGATGACTTTATCAGAGGTAATGTGGACGTAATAAGTCGTTGATGTAGATGATAGAATTAAGAGGCAATATGAACATGAATTCATGTATTCGTTGATTATCTTTGAATCAGCTGGGATTCAAAAATAAGATATCTTTTAAAACGATTGGGTTCCAAAAGATTGGGTTCATGATCAGGTGATATGATGTGGACATATTCCGCTGGGGATTTTAATAGTTTATCATAAGGGTGAACAAAAGACAATAACTCAATATTTTTTTAGTATGTTCAACATTCAAAGAATATATTACATTTCCTTCAGACATAGTACTTTTTTTAAGAATTTGCTGTTGATAGGCATCATAGCGACTCGGCCATCCATCTCGGTTAGTTGATAAGCTCCGTTTGAGAAAACCTTGCTTACAACATAGGGACCTTCTCATTTCGCTTCGAATTTGCCCTTGCTCATGTGTGTCATAGTTATAAGACGTTTGACAGTAAGGACTAGTTCGCCTTTTTAGAATGCTCATACTTTGACCTTTCTGTTGAAAGCTTTGGAGATACGGGCTTGATATAGCTCAATATGCTGTTGAGCTAGTAACCATTTCTCGTCCAACGCTTCAAGCTCCTGAAGCCGAAGGCGATCATTATTTTCTGTTGTGAGTTCATTGGCAATTGCAATCCTTAAGGAGGGGATTTAAATTTCTAATAGTAAGACAGTTTCGCATCCATACACCAAGGAGAAAGGTGTGCAACCGATTAGAGTGTGTATAGTAGTGCGATAAGTCCATAGACATTCTCCAAGCTTTCACTCTAGTTTCTTTTATTGGTAGAAATAAATTTCTTGAGAAGCTTGATAATAGTTTTGTTGAATGCTTCAGCCAGACCATTAGCTGCAGGATTGTAGGCCGTGGAAGCAACATTATTGATTCTGTTATCATCACAAAATCGAGTAAACTTTTGACTGATGAATTTTGGTCCATTATTATGAATGATTCGTCGAGGTATACCGAATCTGTATATCATATGATGTTTAATTTAATTGATGACGTTGCTAGTCTTGACTTCAGATAAAGGTATATATTTGGCCCATTTCGAAAAGTAATCGGTTATAGCCAATATAAACCGATGTCCTCTAGACGACGGTGGATTGATAGAATCAATGACATTCATACCCCAAGCTTCAAAGTGCCATGATGCAGCCGTCGGATGAAGGAACTTCGACGGTTGATAGATGAAGTCTGTATAGATTTAACATGATCGACATTTCCTTGCATATTCAATGGCATCTGATACCATAGTGGGCCAATTATAACCCATACGTTGGATACGTTCTTGTAATTTAGGACCAGGCTGATGTGCACCACATACACCATTGTAAGCTTCCCGTAGTATTTGTTTTGCTTTATCTCCAGCAGGACAACGTAAGAGTAGACCATCAAATGTTCGTCGATAAAGGGTCTTAGAAGTATGATTGTAATAAAATTAGAGTGATCGCCTACGGATTGTTGTAGCTTCCTTAGAATCTTCAGGTAAAATATCATGTACCACAAAGTCAATGAAAGGAGCTCTCCAGTCTTCATTAATGACATTGATTTCAGTTGAATTGCTGAACTCAATATTTGAGTTATTCTAAATACAAAATAACTTTCTATTAGTGATGACAATCATCTGTTGCCTTTTCACTGGGATTGCTAATACGGCTGCCAGATTAGCAAATGCATCAGCCTCCGTATTGTATGCCCGATGTTCATGTTCAATGAAGAAGCCTTTGAACGATGTAGCCAACCTAACTGCAGCTTCATGATATGGGACAAGATCCTGGTGTCGAACTTTATACGTGCCTCTAACCTGATTGATAATCAATTTAGAGTCTCCATATACTTCAGGATATTCAATATATAATTGTTTAGCCAATTAGAGACCAATGAGCAGAGCGTTGTATTCAGCCACGTTATTGGAACACGACTTATCTAAAGAATAAGCTCTTTGAATAGCTAATCCTTCTGGCGATACGAGGATAATTCCAACTCCAGCGATAATGGCACCTTTTGGTCCTATTCTGGAGGCACCGTCATAGAATAGACACCAGGTAAGAATTTTTTCTGAAATCATGTTGGATTCCAAAGTTTCGTCCGGAATCTTGTCATAGAGTTTAGATGTTTCGAAAATTGGATGAGCTGCCAGGAAGTCAGCAAGAGCTTGACCCTTAAAGACATTTGAAGAATATAACCATATCATATTATGCTAATAATATGGCCCATGTAGCAAGCCTGGAATTGAGTGTACTGGGCTTCTTCATCAAGACCCAGAGAGGGTTAACTCTGAAAATAACATGAATAGTTTGGCCGGTGATATAATGTCTCGTCTTTTGAACAACAAACATCAAAGCTAGACATTCTTTTTCTACTGGGTTGTATCGATGTTCAGCTCCGATCATTGTATAGCTGAGATAATAGATAGCTTGCTCATGAACTTCTTTATTCTTCTGAGCTAGTAAGGCACCCAATGAATGATCTATCGCTCGAACATACATCAGGATGGGTATTCCTGAGACGAGAGGCACTAAAACTTGAGGGTTTATCAAGTACCGTTTTATATCTTCAAATGCTTGATGGCATTCTTCAGTCCAAATAAAAGACACACCTTTCTTCCCGAGTTGAGTGAACGATCTACAGCGTCCAGAGAGATTTGAGATGAATCTCCTGATGTACGCAAGTCGTCCCTGGAATCCTCGTAGCCCTTTTAGGTTGCGTGGAGGACGCATCTCTTGAATGGCTTCGATTTTCTCAGGGTCAATATGTATACCTTTAGAGGTAATAACGAATCAGAAAAATTTGCCACTAGAGACTCCCAGGAATGACTTAGTGGGATTCATCTTGAGTTAATGTTGGCGCCTTAGATCGAATATAGTTCTCAAGTCATGGATGTGATTTTACTTTAGATGACTTTTGACAGCAATATCATCTACATAACATTCAACTGTCTTCCATAAATCATCGCAGAAGATAGTACTCATAGCCCGCTGATAAGTTGTACTAGCATTTTTAAGACCAAAAGACATGATAGTGTATCAATAGACTCCAAGAGGAGTGCAAAAAGATGTATGTTTCTCATCTCTTGGGTGTATCTTGATTTCATTATATCCTGAGAATCCATCTATAAAAGACATTCGTTCAAATCCGCATGTATTGTCGATCATGACATCAGTGATCGAAAGAGGAAATTCATCCTTGGGACAAGCTTCATTAAGGTCTCTGAAGTCGATACAGACTCGGACCTTCCCTGTTTTCTTCATAACTGGGACAACATTAGCCACCAAGTAGGCGATGATCTTCTTGACTTCAGCTTCTGTGGCGTCCATCATGTCAGATCGGAATCAACGCTGTTATTGCTTGACTGGCCTCGCATTCGGCAGAATGTTGAGCTTGTAGGTAGCGATCTGGGGATCCAATCCTGGCATTTCTTCATAGCTCTACGCGAATACATCAATGCGTTCGCTAATAAGTTGAATCGGTTCTTGTATATCTGCTTCAGGGGGGCTTTTGCTGACGAATATTGGTCTTGGGGAGGCTTCATCTCCAACTTTAACTTGAACCAACTGATCTTCGGTAGGTGGCTCACGTTGCTCGAAGTGAAGCTCCTATTGAGTATCCATCCTTTGTGCCCAAGGATCAGATTCAGGGGCTTCGGCAAAGTCTTCGTCGTCTTCCGAGAACTCGACAGTTACCATATTTGAAGATAGAGTCACTCGATGGATGTGCCCTATACTGGTGTCTGAATCCCATGAAACAGAGTTAGAAAAGTTAGATCATTCTTCTTTATCGGATTCGGAGGCTTCTGGAGTCGGATTTGGCGAGGTATAACCCAATCCTCGCTTCATTTTATTGTAATATTGTTGTGACTTTCCTTTTGGAGTAGGGATACGATTAGGAGTTCGCCTTCCCTTACCACCATTGAGACCAGCTTTAAAATTATAGCCCATCTTTTGAATGATATCTTTTGATTGTTGACTATAATGAAGTAGTTGAAGTCTTCCATTATCTTGATTTTCTTCTTCACTATCGGGCGTGATCTTATGTTCTGTTCCTTTACTAAAAAGTATAGGAAATTCATCTTTCTTCCTGGAAGGAAGTAAGAAGAAGGAGTCTTGCATTGATTCGAGCAATACTTCGTCTTGGAGAGGTTGAACTGCTCCTATTGTAAGTGGTTCGAAGTTATCTAACATTTCTAAATAACATCGAGTATAATAAAAAAATCAGTATACTGTAAAGGAGATGCTACTTTAATGATTTGTACATCATCATTTACAACAGGATTCTTGGCTTTAACAGAAGGCTTAGTAAGGTTGATAACCAGAGAAGGAGAAGGAGAAGGTTTGTTACGACGAAGGTCAATAACAAGAGGCTCAGAAAAGGTGAGCTCCCTCTGTTCTATTTTTACAGCAGGAGGTTGTTTGTTATGCACTACAACAAATATGGCCTACAATAGCATGCGCAGAACGCTATAGAAAGCCTTCTACAGCGTATTCTGTCCGCTATAATTGTCCATGCTATAGTATGTCAAGGCATGTGAACGCTATAACATTATAGCGTTCTTGAATGCGGTAGATGGATTATAGCGTTCGTGTATGCTGTGGATGGTTTATAGCGTTTGTGAATACTGTGAATGCTTTATAGCATTCTTGAATGCTGTAGATGGTTTATAGCGTTCGTAAGTGCTGTGGATTATTTATAGCGTTTATAAGGGGGGTTTTATGTGTGTGTTGAGTAGTGTTGTGCATACATGTAGTAAGGGTAGGTTGTTCTGCAGGTTAGATTTAGGCAGATAGCAGGGGCAGTACAGGAAAAACCTGTGTAACTAGGCTGAGTGTGTAAAGTTTCAGGCAGTACAGGAAATCAATAGGTTTAGTATGAGTTTGAGTGTCTAGAGTAGGGACTGATACCTATGTGTATATGCATATGTGAATTCAGACTTAGACCCAGCATATCAATTGGGTAATAGAGAACCAAATGTCATACCCTTTAGTTAGGATACAAATAGAAATAGCTCGACCTATATCTACAACAAACTCTTGGCAAAGTATGTCTGTGTATTTTCCTCGGATATTAATCATGTTTATATGCTTGCTTGCGTGTTTCGAATATTGTTTCTACTTAGTTTAAGATAACAAAATGCAGGAAAAGTTCAGAGAGAGTTGTGTAGGTTGGAACTTAATCAAGATTTGAAATAGAAAAGTCTAAATATCTTAGGCTAGGACACATACACACTGCCAAGGACAGAGACACAGAACACTAGAAGAGAAAAGGATATGGGTTAAACATGTTGTTAAGAACACTAGTAAGACATTAACATGGCCAAGAGAACCAAATATATGCTTAACTGAAGTTGATTTCATAATAGCAAACTACAAGTCAAATATAATGAAATTTGCTTTATATGGAGGCAGCAAAGATACCTGGATATCCTAGCAACCAAGTGCAGATCCCACACCTAGAATGCAGAAGCTCAGCACCTGGAAACTTAAGAGGACCTACACCACAGGCAATGAAGTCCATAACAAAACAATAACCACAGGCTCTTAAAAAGAGAAGAAAATAAGGCCAAAAAGGAATAAAGAAAAGGATATATTATCTTACCTCAAAAACTATTAGCAAAAATAAAACATATATTTATAGAAGTGCGTGGACGGTAAAATATAGGAGACCCAATGTATTAGTTTACATAACTCATTAAAGCAATTATCATAAGAAATAAACAAGTAAGCAAATATCCATGAGCATAAACAAAAAAGAAATTTGCATAGTACTGTTATTGATGGCATTTAATTTATGTTTAGATACACAATAGAAACAACTGGAATATTTTGGGAAGGACTCGTCATGTATTAGGTAACACTATAAAATAGCTAAAATACTTCAAAGCATTCTACCAGTAATATCAAATGAGCAAAAATTGGAAATAATCAACAACGAACTAGCAAAATGCAAAACCTTTTAACATTTGGATTGTTCTAGAAGAAAGGACCTTCACCTTTATCAATAAATAAAGCATCATGAGACTATGAGCTCAATTATAAGCAATTAGAAGACTTTTTAGATTTTGACAGTACCAACAATTATACATTTCCTCAAGTCCACATTAACAAATGTTACACTCATAATATCAACTATAAATTTAAATAGAAGACAAGACTGGTTGAATTTTTTCCAGGAAAAATTGAAACAAAAAGCCAGTGTTAGCCTCTAATACAACTCATGAACAACCACATTTACTACTTTCACTATGAAAACTAAAGCAACTAACCTAGCAGGAGCTTTTTATCAAAGCAATAGATGATATTTTTGCGAGAAAATTAGGAACCGTTATAACCAGAAATTGAGACAAAAGGAATCATATTTTCACTTTAGGTCTGCAATGATGCTTGTTTGATAAGTATTGCACTTTTGACATGAGCATCACTAGAATAGTTTTAGGGTCCCAAGCCAAGTTCCTTTGAACTAGCAGTGAAAATGTTCAGAGAATCCACAACCTTTCTAATCCATCAAAACGTCCTGAATCAAAAATAGGTTGTAGTCATAATTCTAATTATTTTCAACAAATGTTGTGACTGGAAATCAGTTAGAGGTAATCGTAAATGTCCTGACTAATTAGGGACCTCCAATTAAAACTAAACAATCAAATGCTAATTAGGAATAAACTGCACATATGTCAATCTTTTCATGATTATCAAACTTGCCGTGAAAATATTCTACTATTTAACCGAGTTTTATGTTCAAGAGCAAGACCAGTAAACCAATACAATGGTGATAATTAATTTATTTCATAGAAAACTGCAACAATTGTAACACAACTTTTAATAATATGAGACAAAGCTATACAAGTAAAGCCACAAAAATGAAATGGACTTTCACCACAAACTGGCAATTGAATTGTATTTCTCAACTATCCCTCGCTGCTTAGATTTGAACAACTTAAAACCTTGTCTAGCTGTTGCTTGTTAAGGCATTGCATTACATGTTTTCCAATAACAGGCTCATGCCTAAGATAATTCTAATGCAAAAAGTTGTTCTAACTGCAATTGTTACGAGCTAACATGAAACACCAATGCAATGGTGATAATTAATTTATTCCATAGAAGTTTCAGGCCAACAATTGCGTAATTCTAGACAAAAGATCAGTAAAAATTATCTACTTAATTTCTTGAAACCAAGAATTCTAGTACCATGCTCAGATATAAGTCTAATAACTTTTCATATAATAATATCCCCCAAAAAGCAGGGAAAAAATTATAACAATCAAGCACAAGGCATGTGACAAACTAACGGTTTAGTTCCAATTCGTCAAACTGGCATGATAGGCCATACTAACATGATACCGGCAGCAGAAATTCCAATATTCAATACAGACAACAATAAAATATATCAGCATAATATGTTGTGTAATATTGTTTAGATATCGACCCAAAAAATTTGCAACTAATCTTGCCCTTTCTTTCATCATGCAGATAAAGACATAACTAATGTTGCGCCTCTCTTTCATCATGCAACAATTATGCTTACTTGTATGACAAAAATCAGTTCTCAGCAACTTTTATTTTGACAAAAGAGCTAACCCGAGTTTTCAATACCAAGTCTTCGGTAAGCATAATGAACATAAATTCATTGCAAAAAGTAGAGTAAATCTCTAATACTGATTACCAAAGAGATGAAGGTAAAATTTTACGGTCTATGGTCTGTACTAGGGCTAAGGAAGATTAACAAATTAAAATCAAAATAAAACTAATATCATTGAAAATCAAACTAATCCAACTTTTATCTCAAATTAAATCAAATTTATTATGGAAAATTAGTGAAAAAGAGAAAATTATACCCAGAGTTGAGTGGCACCCATCGGTCTGTGTCTCTCTAGGAAAGGCGGTACAACTGTCGGTCTTGGTGGTGTTCCTGAAATTAGGGAAAAGCGGTGCAAAATCGAGAATAAATACATATGACCTAAAAACCAGATCGACCCTAAAAAAGGGAAAACCCTAAAGGGAGAAAAATTGACCTGCGGAAGAGAAAGAGAAGCTTGGGAGAGAGAAAACTTGTGGTAGAGAAAGAAAAGCGAGAGAGAGAGAGAGAACCTGCGAGAAGTGAGAACAGCTCGATCTATAATGGATGGAGGCAAATATTTTTACGGGAAAACGAAAAGAAAAAAGAAATTTGGGCACTTATTTTCCTGGGTTAGGAAAAGAAACCTAGGTTATACTATTTATTTATGTTTGGGCTTGGCGTACCGACGAAAATAGTCTGCCGCTACAATTGTTAGAAAGGAAATGAGTTTGTTCACAATAAAATATAGCTGAATAGCCAGCCTGTTTAGTCGCTGGATCGGTCCATATTTTGAAAAAAAATTGTAGTGATTCTACAGCATTCAGGAAACGCTACAGAGATATTTTTATAGCACTACAAAAAGAATGTTATTGTTGATAATATTCTATAGCGGGGACACTTGAACGCTATAGAAGAACTGCTATTTTTGGTCCTATTTGTTGTAGTGATGAGAGAAAAGATGGATAGTCAATGTTTGAGAAGAAGATGGACGAGTAGTACATCCTTTGACTGGGATTATGAGAACATCATCTGAGGTGTCTTTCTAATCTTCCTCACTATCCATCGCCAACACAACCTTCATGAACTCTTTCTTGTACATCCGAGAATGAGTACAATATGCTTCAATGCCCCTGAAAGGATTTAGGTCAGCTACTTCCTTCTGGACTTCTCTATTGACGTCTACGTATTTAAAGCATTGTTGAAGAGTAGATGGTACAATGTTATGCTCATGCAGAAAGGGTCTTCCTACCAAAGCATTATAAGAGACATGATTATCGATCACGTAGAAAGTAACCTTTGTACGAAGATTGCCTATTTGAACTTTCAGGCGAATCTTCCCCAAAGATTCACTTCTTCCAGAATTAAATCCCAAGATTATCATGATACTTGTTGAAATATTATGTACAGGAATCTTTAATGCATCTAGTAGAGTCTTTGGCATGATGTTGAGTGCATACCCAGGGTAGATCAAGATGCGATCAACCTTCATGGTATCGACATATCCCGTGAAGTAGAGGGGTCGATCATGACGATTATCTTCCAACAATATATCATCTTGTGTAAAGGTGATGTTGGGCATCAGCTCCATCACACTTTGACAATGAAAGCCAGGTTACAGGCTCCTTCTCTGGCTTCTTGAGAAGTGTTAGACAAGTATCAGCTTGCATCAAAGCTTCACTCAATGTTTTTCGAGTTTCCTTCGAGAGATGTAGTAGCTCAAAAATTGATAACCTTGTTGGGGTTTTAGCCAGCTGAGCTAGTATGTCAAAGTTATACGGCTTCTCGAGTCCCAGAGCTGGAGTCTTCTTTAATACTTTATCAAAGCGGACAGGCTGTTTTCCTTTGTCGGCTGCCGTCGGTTTGGGAGGAGTTGGTTCCACTGGAGGTGATAAAACCGATAGAACATTGATAGCAGGAGAAGATGATGCTGGAGGAGCCTCTGGAGCTAGAGCAAGGCTCTCTTGACCTTCTGAATAGTCTCTCAGGTAAAGTCTCCCAGACCTGGTACCAGTTAAGACCTCTTCTTTGGATACATGTTCGAAGGACACCATATTGCAACTCTTTGCCTGGATCTTACTTTTGGAAGGTTTCTTTTGGCAAGATGAAGATTTTGTCTAGTAACCCAAACCAACACGAGATTGGTTGTATGAAAGGCATAGAGAAAGAAGTACATGAGATCCTTTTTCATGATTCAGGGAGGGAGCCTTTTGTAGATCATATCCCATCTTTTTTATGAGTTCACGAGATTGTTGACTATATATATGGAAGGCTGGTTGATAATTGGTTTCTAGATTTGGCAGCGTTGTCTCAAAAGAAGAAGAAGAAGAAGAAGAAGAAGGATATGTCGCCGAGGTAAAAGTAGAAGTTAAAGGTGGAGGACAATGTTCACCCAACGAAGTCATATGACATGACTTGTATTTGGTTGCTTTCTTGGACCTTGAAGAAGGTGCTTCAAAGTCAACCACTAAATTAGGATGAATCCTTATAATCTTCCCTTTATCAGTAGACAGAGGAATAAGACCATCAGTTCGTGTAGGTAGGAGATTAAAAATCTCCAAAGTAGTTCTCGGGATGGGAATGACGCCATCCTACACAAGTTGAGCAGGAAAATCTCTAAACTATATAGAGACGACATTAGCCGTTACAGTCTTTTCGTCTTGTTGGAGAGTAATTGCACCAGAATTAACCATCTCCTGGATCTTGCCTTTAAGCACATAGCATGCTCGAGTCGGATGTTCGATAAATCTGTGGTAAACACAATATTTAGGGTGATCAGTTTTACCTACTTCCTCTGGCCGTTTTGCCTCTGGCAGTTGAAGTTTATTTCTCTTGATCAGGCAGTCAAAGATGCTCATGACATCATCTTCATCAAAGGAGTATTCTTCTTTTGGATGTAGTGCTCTCTGTGGTGGTGCCATTGGAGTAGGTGTTGTTGACCTATATTGACAGCTAAAGTTTCTTTGCCTTTGACATTAATAGCCAAAGTTTCTTTTCCTTTATGGTTGTTCCGACGGCCACCGTTATTTGGTGTAGCATGTTCTTCTTTGTCAAGATTAGGCACCTGAATACCTAATTGTTTGAACTTGTCAGCACTTTCTTCTGCTACTTTAGCATTCACTATGAATGAAAGCTAATCCTAGAACTATGTCGATCCAGTCCACATACTGATTATAGGCAACATGTTTGACTTGCAAGTGTCTATAGTCAAAGCATTTAGAGTTTCGAGAGGCATTTTGAGTGCCTCATGACGGAATCATTCAAGGAACCGTTCAGTTATTTCATTGTGTCGCTGTTTAATTTTAATGAGAGCAGACATAGTCATGTCGTTTGTTCCACCATAAAATTGTTCCAAGAACATTTGTTTGAATCCAAAGAAAGAGGTTATACAACCATTTGACAAACTGCGGCACTACCAAAATAAGTCATATTGGCGACGATATTAGCGACTCCGGCTAAATACGTCGCTATTTTTGTGTATTTAGCGATATATCAAAGTGATGTTGCTGAACGTCGTATTCAGCGACGTTTAGCGACTGATAACGACTAGCATTATGGTTTGGAAAGAACAAGTCGCGGTTTAGTCGCAGAACGTCGTTGATTGATTTTATTCAGCGACGTTTTGTGACTCTTACTCTAGTATGTCGCACGTTTATTAGTTAACAACGACGTTTAGCGACGTCTTATAAAGACGTCGCTAAAATATTTCATATAGGGTACTGCTGGGAACCGATCGAATTCATTTTCTATCCCCCAAAATTTTTGATCTCCCGCACGCCTCGAGCCCCAAATCTCTCTCTCTTCCTCTCCCTCTCGTCTCCGACGACCCCTCCCTGCGGTGACCCCCCCTCAGCGACCCCCCTCCATCGGTGACCCTCGTCCCTCCGTCGCACATCTACCGTCGAGTCCCCTCGTCGACGCCGACCCGACCAGTCCCCTCCGCTGCTGCTCCATCCCCGGCGACCCCGACCCGACTCCGACCAAGGCAGGTAAACCCTAACCCTAGCTCCATCCTCCTGACATGTTGACACAGACACGACACACACACGCGCTGACACGACACACACACACGCTGACACGATACGCACACACGCTGATACGACATGCTGACACGACACTGATACGAAACGCTGATACGAAACACACATACGCTGACACGACACGCTGTTTAGTGTGTCACACTCACATGCTTGTGAGTATGTGATAGCTTGGAGAGGAGGGGACTGTCAAAAAATAGTTTTATCTGGCAACCCTATTGTGAGAACACATGAGTGGCTATGCGCTAATGTGCATCCTAGTGAGTGAGTGTTAGAGTGAGGTATCCTATGAGTGATCTTGAGTGTCTAGGAGGTGAGTATCCTATGACAGATTAGAACATGAGGTATCCTAAGAAGTATATAGCATGGTTTAAAGTATCGGCCGATACCGATCCGATACGGCAGATACCGATATGGTTTGGCATGTCCCAATCCGATACCCGATACTTACCGATACCAACATTGAGGGTCTCTTTTTTGGTCAATTCGGCAAAGAAAATTAAACGAAAAAGACAAATCATCAAGGGTTTAAAGCATAATAAGATTGTAAAACATGTAAAAGAAGAAAATTAATCTATTATATGTAAACCAATCGCTAAGGGTGATTACAATGTTATTTAATTTCAAAAGTACTACGAAATAACACTGAAAATACTTAAATTATGCCTAAATGTATAAATATATGTTTTAAATGTAAATAATTTATTAATAATTATTTTTTTTGATACCAAAAAATCCGATACTTCGATCCGAAACTGCTGATACTACCGATATCGCCGATACCAATACTCGTAGGAATAGTCCGATACCGATTCCGATACCGATACTGTGAACCTTGGTATATAGAGTATTCTAGTACCTAGAGTGTATATATAGTATCCTAGTACCTAGAGTGTATAGAGTATCCTAGTACCTATAGAGTATCCTCTAGAGTGTATAGAGTATCCTAAGATATTGGCAATTACCTACTCTGAGAACCTTGCTAAGAAGTATCTAGTACCTACAGTGTATAGAGTATCCTAGAAATGTAGGTATGATTGGTACAATGTTTTGAGCCCTTCTATAGAAATTAAATTTACTTATGCCAAACCTTTTGGGCCTATCAGATGTATAGATTTTTTTTGAAAATCTAGTATAACACTGATTGCCTCAAAATGCTTGCATAAGTAAGAGTGTATAGAGTGAGTATACTAGTAGTATATCGTAGTATCCTAGAGTGTATAGAGTGAGCTTTCCTACTTCCTTTTTTCTCATTCGGGTCATTGAACCGACTATTCCGCATCATAGGATATCTACCTCAACCTCACCCTAGAGAAAGTGTAAAAATATTAATATTAACCAAGGTTCACAGTATCGGTTTCGGTATCGTTATCGGTATCATTTATGATCGATATCTTGAATCTCATAGCTTCTACTAGCAGAGCATAATGTAGAGCCAAACGTGAAGCAGAGCTTCATATTCAAAATATTAGAAGTAAAAGGTTTTCGATCGGTGGTGGGACGAAAAAGGATTCTGACTCGTCCCACCACCAATCAAAAACTTTTTATTTCTAATATTTTGAATATAAAGCTCTGCTTCACGTTTGGCTTTACATTGTGCTCTGTTAGCGGAAGCTATGAGATTCAGGATATCAACAGTAAATGATACCGAAACCAATTTCGATATCGATACTGTGAACTTTGGTGAACATTAATATTTCTACACTTCTCGAGGCTGAGGTTGAGGAAGATATCATATGATGCTGAATAGGATGCTGAGAGAGTCAAATGAGAAGCAAGGAAGTAGAGGGGTGTCAGAGAGGGGGCCTTCTTGTTGAACATATGACTACACTCATTTGATACTCATGTGTCTATATGCATCAATTTGGAATATACTCAAATAATGTGTATCTATCTTTACAGAATTAATGTCAAATGGATATGAATTACTATCTGCGGCATCATTCTGAATGTACAATCTTCATCCTGATGACATGTATGGTTTACGGGATGAATTTATACATGGGGTAGAGCAATTCCTGCAGTTCGCCAATGCGTTCCCTCAGTACATGGACCGTATCAAAATTAAGTATCCATGTGTGAGATGTTGCAACATAAAATATTATCAAGAAGTGGATGTGACATATCATTTGTACTCGAGAGATTTTATGCCGAATTACCATCAGTGGATATCACACGGAGAACTTGTGCCCTTAGCATCGGAGCTGGAGCCTAATTTCCCGTATATGGATGTCCATGACTGCGCTAGTTACGATGAAAGGTGGGTGAACATGGTTTTTGACGCTGTGGAGCCTAGTTTCAATCCAGACAATCATGATGCGACAGAGGAGGCACCGAATGCCGATACTACGAAGTTTATGGAGTTGCTGGAGAATTCAAGGACTCCTTTGTATCCTGGTTGTGAGGATCATTCACCGTTGGAGGTGGTTACAAGACTGCTGAGCATCAAGTCCAATTTTAACATGTCTCAAGAAGCTACAACCGAATCATCGAGTTGATTATAGAGATCTTACCGGAAGGTGCAAAGTTACCTACAGACTTCTACCGGTCTAAGAGGATGGTGAGATCTCTCTGTATGGGATACGAGAAAATTGATGCATGTCGTAACTGGTGCATATTGTACTACAAAGACGACAAGGATGAAGATGTGTGCAGATCTTGTGGTGCTGATCGCTACAAGGTAACAAGTTCAAGTAGGACTCCCGGTACAAGGAAGCCTACCGATTTGATGCACTACTTACCGTTGACGTCGTGCTTGCAGAGGTTGTTTATGGTAAAGAAGTCTGCAAAAAATATAAGCTGGCACAGACGGGAACAGATGAAAGGAGTGTTGGATCACCCATCTGATGGAAAAAAAATATAAGCACTTTGATCGAAAGTATCCAGATTTTGCTTCGAATCTGTGGAATGTCATATTAGGTCTCTCCTCCGACGGTTTTATCCCATTCGGACTTTCGGGCTCCCAGTATTCGTGTTGGCCTGTGATCGTCACTCCGTACAATCTACCGTCTTGGATGTGCATGAAGACTCCGTATATGTTTCTCACTGTTATTATCCTGGGTACGAACAATCCGAAGAGGAACATCGATGTGTATTTACAGCTATTGATAGATGAGTTAAATCAGCTATGGGAAGTAGGTGCCAACACCTACGATATTTCTAGAAAGCAAAAAATTTTAGATGAGGGCCGCACTGATGTGGACCATCAACGACTTTTCGGCCTATGGAATATTATCTGGATGGAGCACTCATGGTCGTCGCTCATTTCCGTATTGCATGGACCGCACGAAGGCTTTTTATTTAAAATACGGAGGAAAACTGTGCTTCTTCGATTGTCATCGACAGTTCATGCCGAAGGACCATCCGTTCTGGAGGAACATGAATGCATTTCGTACCGGCGTTGTAGAGAAGGCCAATCCACCGCCAAGGTGGACCGGAGGCATGATATGAGAGGAGGTCAAGGATTTTCCAAGTCCTATCAAAGAGCCTACAAAGGGATACAAGTGTGATGAATTTGGCCGCACTCATAATTGGACAAAAAGAAGTATATTCTGGGACCTACCTTATTAGAGCACCAACCTGATCAGACATAACCTTGATGTCATACATATCGAGAAGAATGTGTTTGACAACATAATCAATACTTTGATGGACGTAAAGGGAAAGACGAAAGATAATCCCAAGGCTAAGTTGGACTTTGAAGATATATGCAGACGTCCTGCATTGAATTTGATAATGGAAGGCAATAGAAAGTATAAGCAGCTTAAGAAAAAATTTCACCAGACAGGGAGGATAAAGTGAGACTTTGTAGATGGATTCAGGGCCTAAAATTTTTTGACGGATACGTGTCGAATTTAAGAAGATGCATCGACCCGAAGGAGAACAAATTGACGGTTATGAAGAGCCACGACTGTCATGTATTTATGGAGAGGTTAATTCTGATCGCATTTCGAGAATTATTATCGTCTGTCATTTGGGATCCGTTGACAGAGTTGAGCATATTCTTCAGAGATCTTTGTTCTACTAAGTTGCTTGTCGATCGTCTAGAAAAGTAGGAGAATGATATTGCAGTAACGCTGTGCAAGCATAAGAGGGTGTTCCCTCCTGGGTTCTTCGACTCTATAGAGCATTTGCCAATTCATCTATCCTACGAGGTACGTATTGGTGGGCCCGTTGGTTATCGGTAGATGTACCCATTTGAGCGGCATTTGAACCACCTAAAGAGAAAGGTGAAAAACAAGGCTCGGGTCGAGGGTTCTATTTGTGAAGCCTATGTTTTCGAGGAGATTACAAACTTCTGCTCGAATGTATTTCAAGCCACATGTTGCTACTAATAGAACAAGAGCTCCCAGAAACGATGATGGATATCTTGAATCCAATGATGCAATACTGAAAGTCTTCAATGCTTTCGGAAAGCCTTCCGAAAAAATGAATAAAATATATCTGAATGGCGAGGAACTAAGGGATACTCAGTTATATATATTGCTCAACTGCGACGAGGATGAAGTGGAGAAGCTCGAGGGGTAAGTAACTAATACGTCCACATTTACGTCATCTATGCATGTAATAGTATCCAATATTATTATTACACTAATTGTTATATGTGTTGTTATTTTCAGCACATTTAATGATGAGGTAAGGTCGAGTAGACAGTACATAATGGATGAAGAACTGGAACAGAAAATGTGACATCATTTTCCTTCATGGTTGAGTGCATATGTAAGATGATGCAGTAATTACTTCAAGTATATGCACTTTGCACAGTAATTAACAGAACGCTGAATTTAATTTCTTATCTTGTGGTATTTAGGTTGATCGTCCGGACGCAATACTAGAGAATGAGTCTATTAGAACTCTAGCAAAGGGCCCATTTATTCCGTCAAAATATGGCCAAGCTATTGTGTTAATAAGTTTAGGTTCAAGTCAACAAATGCTCCGATCAGAGAGAACTTTCCAGATCTTAATTCGACCAAAAATAGTTGTTTATGTATCCGATCTACAAACTACAAAGATGTAGATCTGGGCAATGATTTCTATGGCATCTTACGGGAGATTGTGGAGTTGACATATAACTACGATATAGAGCCGACTAAGATCATGTTGTTCAGGTGTGATTGGTTCGATCCGATCCAAGATCAAGGTTAAAAAATTGACAAACATGGTCTTGTGGATATTAACTACCGCCGTCGATATCAAGGATACGAACCATTTATCCTAGAAAGTCAGGCTCAACTAGTTTACTTCACTACTTATCCTAGATGGGGAACAACTAGGTTGGACTGGTGGGCAATATACAAGACTAAAGCCAGAAATACCTACGATGTTGACGAAATAGCTTATCAGGAGGACGAGCTACCTCTCGTAACAAATACAGTTGACGTGGACACAATAGAAGTTCCATATTATACATCTAATCGTATAGAAGAGATAGAAGTATCCGAAGAGAAAAATGAAGTAGATGAAAGTGAAGATGAGGAGGAAGAGGAAGATGAGGACGCGGAGGACGAAGAAGATGATTTTTCAGAAGATGATTGAAAGTAAAATAAAATGTAAAATATCTACCATATTACACGTCTAATATTGTCATTTTGGTAGCGGTACCTAAAGTAGAGATGAAGGTCAAGGAAGAACTTCCTCCTAGTATTAAGGAGGAAGTGATTCTTAAAGCCGAGATAGCTGTAAAGGAGGAGGTGGCACCAGAGGGTAGTTGCACCGAAAGTTCCAGTCATCCAGCTCCTATGGATATTGATCTTGCTGGCGTGGATCCTTCTTATGTGCGGTGGCTGAGGGAGATCTATCTGCCCCAGCGCCAGCGTAGAGGGTAGATATATATGATATCACTTTTGATCGAATTTGTTTCCGGTAGACTTATTTCTGGGTTAGACTTGGATATTTTTACAACTATTGATGTCTCTTGTTATTTTCTAAACATAGTTATTATCTAGACTTGGATGTTTATGGATGCTATTATCTAGACTTGGTTACTATCTAGAAATTCAACGGAGAGTTGCTCCGGGTCTATCTTTATAAACTGTGATATGTTAAACGCATATTTATTATCTAGAAATTCAATGAAGAGTTGCTCCGGGTCTATCCTTATAAACTGTGATATATTAAATGTATGGTTATTATCTTGTAGATATCTATTTCTATCAGGTATGGCAGGACATAGAGGACCGTACCCCCGTGGCGGTAGAGGAGTATCCCGCGGAGGTAGAGGTTCCACCGGTGGACGGAGTGGTACTCCATTAGTGGATGACGGCGTCGGTCCCTCGTCTTATAGTACTCCAGTGTACCAGCCACTCGGATCTCTATCTGCATCGACGGTACGTGGCAGCACTCCTGGGATGGACAGTTCTAGGGCTGATCCTAGCCTGTCTAGCAACATTTCTCCTGCGGACGGCACTATGGAGACAGAGAAGCGGGTGGAGGAGGTCCCACCTACGCCGTCTACATATAATCCGAGCGATCCCCATGCGCCCCTCCGGACGAGACGAGGATGGAGATTTGGTCCTACGGGCCTACAAAGTAAGTTAATTAGTTAACATTTACTTATACTTATATCTATATATTAATAAATTTAATTATCATTGTGTAGATATCGTCCCCCGTCAGTTCAGAGGGCATTGGGGCTATTTTTGAGGTCCAACTAAGGTGGGCCTTGGATCAACTATTAGCCCAATGATTATATCATGTTTTTGAATATGGCTAATCAATTAAGTTTACCATAATGACATCACTAATATTCATGTAATCACTATCATGTTGCTACTTAAACCTAGCATTGTCCTAAATGTTTTATATCATATTGCTATGCTTGTATCATATTGTTTTGTTCGTCTAACATGTTTTTATAGACATGCAGTAAACATGATCAAGCTTTGTCAAACCAGGACATATGCAATGGAGAATTTTTGATGGGCCAAAGATGGCATCATACAAGAAGATTTCTCTGAATCGCCCAACGACCTATCTGGGGCCTCGTATCGAGGATTCCACTGCCCGATCAGCGGACAGGGGTCGAGGGGGCAGCGCCATGTCATACAAGAAGATTTCTCTTAATCGTCCAACGACCTATACGGCGCCTCGCATCGGGGGTTCCGCTGCCCAGTGACCGGGGTCGAGGGGGCAGCGCCACCCGTGGGGGTTCGGGGGCAAAGCCACCGAAAGGTATTCAGATTTCTAGATCTGTTTATCTTTGGACGACCGTCGTCAAGGAAAAAGGTATCTTCATGTTTGCTCAAATATTAGAAGAAAGGCGTCATCAAAGGGCTATTGGTTTTCCTATTTGATCAATATATTTTTTATATTTATTGAGTCTAGGAATACGATGTAAACTGCATCATATTGGCAAATAGGCTATCCAAAAAAAATTCAAAATATCCTTTCATTTTGAAAACAAGTCCACTTACAAAAGCCTAAACCACTTCCTAACTGCTTGATCTTTTCAAAAAGTCCAAAACCAATTTGCAAAAACCCTGACAGAACTCCAACAAAATTCGGCCCGAGTTCGACCCGAATTCGGCCAGAGTTCGGTTAGTGGACGTTAGATTTTGAACTTGGTCCTCCTGTAGTTACGGATCTTACCAAAATTTTCTCATAGAGTTCTGCCCGAATTCTGTCCGAATTCTATCAGAATTCTGCCTTTGGAAAAACTATAAATAAAGAAGGATTTCGATCATTTCAACACACTAATTCACTTTCATCTCTTCTCTCTAAAGCCTACTACTTCTTTCAAAGTGTTCCAAAGCTTTCATTTTCAAATCCTAAGCTAGTTACAATGTTCTAATTAATTTGCCAGTACAGTACGGTCTAGAAATTTTAGATTGATTATAATCAGAGGCTTGATTGAAAATAGACACTTCATAATTGAAGTTGGTCGAGTACTTCGGATCAAAGCTCGCGTTGTAGAAGTTGCAAGAACTTCGGATAAAAACTTGTGGTGATTTTCTATAGTGGATTCAACTGGAAGCTAGAGTTCTTCTGATTGGACTAGTCCCCACAATAGGGAAACCAGTATACATGTTTATGTTTGTGTTTGCTCTCTGCTCTCTACTTTTTATTTACTTACTTGTGATATATTATTTGTGATCTTGCTACTAATATTTTTAATTAGCTAAATTTTGCTGCCTACTCTATTCACCCCCTCCTCTAGAGTATTGTGCTTTACAATTTGTTCATACAATTGGTATCAGAGCGAATTATACAGGTAAAATGAGGTAACACTGCTATTATATTCTTATTTATTATAGTTGTTACATAGATCAAAGTATCACATATGGCAAGTATGTACTTCACAACTGAAGAGCAATTCACAAATAGACTCCTACTATTTGATGGAACAAACTATAGTTATTGAAAGATACGAATGAGCTTCTACCTGAAGTCTCTAGATTTTGACTTATGGTCAATTATTGTCAATGGCTACCAAAAGCCTACTATCACTTCTATTCTCACATCATCTATAATCAATAAGCCTTATTCTAGTTACACGGAGGAAGAAAAGAAGTTAGCTAGCCTTGATGCAAAAGATATGCATATATTTTATTATGCTGTAGACATAAATGTATTCAATCTTATTAATACTTGTACAACATCTCATAAAATTTAGAAAGTCCTTGAAGCTACTTATGAGTGCAGGTATGAAAGCAAAGCTAACAACTCCAGAAAGAAGGATAGTCTTCATAATGATACAAATATGTGCATGATGGAATTGGGATTTAAGGTACAACACAATCCCTTATATGAAGAAGAACTTGTATGTGACAACTGCAAGAAGATAGGCCACATCCAAGAAGATTGTACGACTACTAGAAAGGAGAGTCACTACGAACAATCAAATGAAGGAAGATTATCGTCTCACAAGTACACTAGCATGAGCATATGGTGTAAAAGCGAAGCAAGCGATCCGAAGAAGAAAAGAGACCTCGTCAAGCTACAAATATATGCTCAATGGCATTATCCAACGAGGTATAAGACAACTTTGTTCTGAAAGAGAATGAATTCTCTTATGATGAGTTATCTGTTGCTTTCAGTGATCTATTGATAGAACACAAGAAAGTATTAGATAATTATAAGCAAGCTAGAAAGGATATTCAATCCTATAAGCGTGAGAATGAAAAGCTTACTTGCTTATTGAATGATGCTAGAAATAGTTCTCCTTCTGATAATTCTACTGAGATTTCCATACTTGAGTTTAGATTGCATGAGGCACTTGATTGCATTGAGAAAAGCACTCAAGAAAATACTAAACTTAAGGAAGAATTAGAATCATAAAAGAAGAAGTATTTTATTGCTTCATGTAGAATTGATGCTCTTAATGCTAAGTATGATGAGATCTGTGTTAACTCTAAAAAGTTAGAGATTAGACTGGAAAAGTATGTAGTACAACCTACGACTCAGTCTAACACAAGACACTTAGCACATCATAAAGTCACACACGTCAGATCTTTTATAAAGGAAGCAAGCAAAGCTAAAGCTTCACACAACCATGCTTTCTATTACAAGTATCCACGCATATCATGTCACCCCACTGTACGTTCTCATACTGCTACATATAGCACTATTAATACTTTATGTCATTATTATGGTTTGAATGGACACATTTTTAATTGTTGTCAGATTAGAAAACTAGTTGATATAAACTTGTGCAAATGGGTTCCCAAAGCTAACAAGTGTGGATCCAAGTATTGGATACCAAAGTCTTCACCTAATATTACAGGTGAAGCTTCTCATATCAAATAGAACCATGGAACATGTTGGTGATTGCAAAACTACAAATGTCATCTTTTATGCAATTGCACCAACAGAAGTGTGGTCACTAGAACCACTTCGGTAACATGCTTCCTAAATAGTTTTTAATATCTAGCATGTTCTGACTGATGTCTTGCTATTAGCTTTCATTCATATCTTTTAAATTATCTATTGTTTGAATCAATGTGAGATATAATCCTAGCATGACTAGTTGTTTAGCTTAAATGATCAGTTCACACTATATAGTGCTTATTTTCTATTAGTGTGACACATTTGTCTATGTATGCTCTTTACTTTTAATTTTTATTCTTGAAGCATGCATACCACTATAATCCATAGGAGCTTAATCTGTTTTTGGTTAATATGTTTTTGACTTTTCATCTTTAATATTTTTATGGTCACTTTTTACCGATTTGTCTTTAACCTGTCGTATTTACTTTGATCAGTATTTTATGAGTATGTATGTTTAGCACAAGTATCATATTTACTTGAAAAGTATATACATATACTTTTATGTTAACCTTGTGCTTGCATAATACACTTCACTATTGATTCTCATATTTTATTTTGATTACCTTCTTATGAATCAATTACATCTTTGTCTAATATATGAGTTGAGTTCAAGTTCTATATTATTTTAAAAAAAGTAGTTTCAAACTTGTACTTATCTCATACTTCAGCTATTGATTACTTTGAACAATTTTTTTGTTCTTCTCTTTATTAGCTTCTTCCTCAAAGCCTCTTTTAATGATATTTTTCTTGGCTTTTTTGTTGACATTTTGGATACATGACTCTTTTTAAATAATTTTTGTATCTTGATCTTGATAAACCATTCTTTGGGTATTTATTTCTTTTATATTTAAAAATTCTGGATTTCGATGTTGTTCGATGATACTGCATATATTCCTTTAAATCTAAGTTCTTAAAAGTAGATATTATTTTGGATACAAGACGAAAGGGTCCTTCTGTCATACAGGTGTAAATAGTCTGAAGCGACACGATGTACTAGTCTTTGAACTACCGCTAGCTGGGAACCGGCCCCTACAGCTAACTCGAAATGATCAATACTTTATAGACTTAAGATTTATTAAGGTCTACTTGCAACTAGTATCTAGTTCTGGATCCAAGGTACTGAACCTAATCCCCTAAGTTCCAGAATACATCAGCGTATCTAGGTCCTACATTTTGATTTACAAATGTTTTATATTTTATTCTTATCCAATGATTTTGTAGCGTATGTGAATAAATGTAATTGATACATCTTATACCGTATGCTATATTGTTCTAAGATTTTTCTTAAGTCCATAGAATATAATTGATTGTATATTGCACAAATTTGTCTTAAATCCTCGGTTATTAAAGAAGAGATTTATTTTGGGTACAAGCCTACAAAGGGTCTGTCGTCACTACGGCTACGGCCAAAGCGAAGCGATACTTAGGTGTTCCTCGGTGAACCTCCGTTAGCTGGGATAGTACCCTTACAGCTAACCCCAAAATTGATCAATACTTTATAAACTAAAGATTTATTGAGATCTAGTTGCAATTGTTATCTGCTGGATTTTGGATTTTGGATTTTAGCTTCGATGGATAATATTATATAATGATATTTTTTTAAAAGGTAACATACATTGATCTTCCATAGGTTAATGTTTGTCATCTTCTGATATATTTATTTTTTTGTCAATATTCGATATTCAGACTTGATGATCTTGTGACTACTCATTGAATATTATGGTCTTGTGATTTCGTCTTTAACTTGTGTAATATTCAATGATTTTGAGCTTTATATTATTATCTTCTTATTCAAGTTACTTACTGTCTACAACAGTAACTCTTTGCAGGGAAGAAGTCATGCATATTGAATGTCTCTCTCTCTCTCAAAGTGTTTCTTCTCTTTAACCTTATGGTTATCTGATGGACACCGTGCACAGCTTTAAAAGGGAACAAATGAACTTTGATTTTTTTAAATTAGTTTCCTACTTTTGAAAATATTCTTCTGATTTTTAAATTTTATATATACTATTATTTTTGGATATAACCATGTAAAGGTGGAGTAGTTAATTGTTTCAAGTCAATTATCCCCTTGACATGCCATATATATCTATAATACACTTTTCTTTGGACATTTATCTAGTTATGTTTATTTGTTCAAATGGATTTATTTATGATTTATGGATTATTTTATTGAAATTGTTTTCGTGATTCGAATCGCCAGCTTTCAGTCTGAGGACTAAATGGATGCATTCGAACATTTATTAAGACAGTTTTTTATAATAAATTCCATATTTTTAAAAAGTCTTTATGATTTCTTTTTGATTTATTGAATCTGTCCGGTACTCAAATGTTATTATTAAAGACAGTTTTCAAAATCTGTTAATGTCTTAAAATAATTCTTTTATATATATATTGGAGATATATTTTGTTTGTTCATCTTTAAGCATTTATTTATTAGATATTTCTTTTTGCCACAAGATGATATTTGTTTTTGGAACTTTATATGCATTTGATCAAAGGAAAGAAAGATCCATATCTTGGATATTCCTTAGATTTTGTTATTATTTATTTTATCTATTTTTGCATATAAATTACTTCGGAACTAGACACGCATATTTTAAGGGGAGCAAATTAATTGTTTCAATTCTTTTATGCCCTTAATATGTGGTATATCTAGTTCATCATGGACATATATTCTTTTACTTAAAATATCTTGTTGAGTTGTTCATAATATTTGGATTTGTATTAGATGAGAGAATATATGATTATTATTATTTATTTTTAATTCTCTCATTCGAGTTTCTAAAAGTTATTTTGCCAAATATGTATATTTAATTATCCTTATTTGATTGAGTTTAAACTACTTTTGGCATTTTTTTATTGAGATTTTATCTCAAAATTCAAGATTTTCTATATTTAGACTGGTCATACTTTGCGGGGGAGCATTCAAGTCGACTGAATTTCTCCTTTTCAAGTATTTTGTCTACATTACCTTCATGTTTATCTAATGGATATACATATATCTTGCTAAGGTACTTGAATTCAAATGCATAAACTTTGGTATAGAATTTGCATAGGTTCTAGTATATTTATTTTGATTTCTTTTCGATGATTATACTCTTTATCGAATTGATTCACTAATTTGTATGGACAAATTATGAATCATAATTTTTTTGTGATCATTGTTAAAATTCTCATTATATTCTTGATTTTTTTTTGGTATATACTAGATATGTGAATTTCTCATGAATTATTTATGACCAACGATTGATTTTTAATATATTGATATCTATTTTTTATATTAAAATCCTTTATTGGTCAATTTCAAAACTATAGTTTTATTTATTCATTATATTGTGTTTTGAATGTCATTTTTGGATTTCGAGTTGGTAAACTATGTATTGATTGATTTCAATGTTTTTAAATTCAACCAACTATTTTTGACAAGTTTTTCTACTTTAGTTATGCAATTTTCTAACGTTACACTATTCTCCTAATCCTTGATCATGATTATTTTTGCTTTCCTCCTTTGCTTATGCTTGAGTTGATTTTAGCTTTAATTACGGGGGAGCTTATTTTTTATCATGTCAAAGGGAAAAAAATAAGTTTAAGTTAGCACACAATATTCTAGTATTATGTGTTTATTAGTGATATATGCATCTATTGTATATATATTAAACTTAACTGATTTGCCATAATCAAAAAGGGAGAGATTGTTAGCCCAATGATTATATCATATTTTTGAATATGGCTAATCAATTAAGTTTACCATAATGACATCACTAATATTCATGTAATCACTATCATGTTGCTACTTAAACTTAGCATTATCCTAAATATTCTATATCATATTGCTATGCTTGTATCATATTGTTTTGTTCGTCTAACATGTTCTTATAGACATGCAGTAAGCATGATCAAGCTTTATCAAACCAGGACATATGCAATGGAGAATTTTTGATGGGCCAAAGATGGCATCATACAAGAAGATTTCTCTGAATCGCCCAACGACCTATCCTGGGCCTCGTATCGGGGGTTCCGCTGCCCGGTCAGCGGACAGGGTTCGAGGGGAAAGCGCCACATCATACAAGAAGATTTCTCTGAATCTCCCAACGACCTATCCGGGGCCTCGTATCGGAGGTTCCGTTGCCCGGTCAGCGGACAGGGGTCGAGGGGGCAGCGCCACCCGTGGGGGTTCGAAGGCGAAGCCACTGAAAGGTATTCAAATTTCTAGATCTGTTTATCTTTGGACGACCACCGTCAAGGAAAGAGGCGTCTTCATGTTTGCTCAAATATTAGAAGAAAGGCGTCATCAAAGGGCTATTGGTTTTCCTATTTGATCAATGTATTTTTCATATTTATTGAGTCTAGGAATACGATATAAACTACATCGTATTGGCAAATAGGCTAACCAAAAAACGTTTTCAAAATACCCTTTCATTTTGAAAATAAGCCCACTTACAAAAGCCTAAACTACTTCCTAACTGTTTGATCTTTTCAAAAAGCCCAAAACCAATTTGCAAAAACCCTGACAGAACTCCAACAGAATTCGGCCCGAATTTGGCCAGAGTTCGGTTAGTGGACGTTGGATTTTGAACTTGGTCCTCCTGCAGTTACGGTTCTTGCCGAGATTTTCTCATAGAGTTTTACCCGAATTCTGTCCAAATTCTGTCAGAATTCTGCCTTTGGAAAAACTATAAATAGAAAATGATTTCGATCATTTCAACATACCAATTCACTTTCATCTCTTCTCTTTAAAGCCTACTACTTCATCCAAAGTGTTCCAAAGCTTTCATTTTCAAATCCCAAGCTGGTTACAATGCTCTAGTCGATTTGCCAGTGCGGTATGGTCTAGAAATTTTAGAGTGATTTTAATCAGAGGCTTGATTGAAGATAGGCACTTCACAATTGAAGTTGGTCGAGTACTTCGGATCAAAGCTCGCGTTGTAGAAGTTGAAAGAACTTCGGATGAAAACTTGTGGTAATTTTCTATAGTGGATTTAACTGGAAGCTAGAGTTCTTCTGACTGGACTAGTCCTCACAAGAAGAAAACCAGTATACATTCTTGTGTTTACGTTTGCTCTCTGCTCTCTACTTTTTGTTTACTTACTTGTGATATATTATTTGTGATCTTGCTACTAACAATTTTATTTAGCTAAATTCCGCTGCCTACTCTATTCACCCCCCTCTAGAGTATTGTGCTTTACAATTTATTCCTACATAAACTACTCGGATGCCTCAGACGAGAGGAAGGCATTCTGGTTTGCCCACTTCAAGGTAACTAGAATATATTACTTTTAGTATAAATCATATTTTATGCATATTGTATAGCTAACTAATTTAATTCTTGTAGAAAATATATTTTTATCCACCACACCGGGCTGAGACGATTGAGAAGCAATTTTCTGCCGTTGTCGCCAAGTTGATCCGGGATGCGATCGACGACCAGAAGGCTCGAGACCGTTCCGGAAAAGGGATCCAAGGTTAGATCACGCCCGAGCAGTGGACTGCCATGAAGGCTAGATTCGACGCTCCTAGGTACAAGAAACGGTCGAAGAAGGCGAAGGTGGCTAGGACGAGGGCAGGAAAGTGGTGTGGTGGCTCGATTCCCATGACAGAACATTTTTGTCTCCTGGTACGTGTTTTACTATAATATATTATTTTAATAAAAGTAGTAATAAAATGTTTAATTTCAATGACAAATATTTTATTATAACAGGTAAAGAAGGGTACGAACCCCAACATAGTGACGGTCTTCCTAGCTACCTATCGGAAGGACAGAAAGCTCATCGATGATCGGGCCACACAGAGCTATGTAAGTATTACTTTACATGTCACTAACTTTATTATAATTTAAAAAATATACAAATATATCCATAGACGTGGAACAACTAGGTTGGTAGTAAATATTATGCTTATCGAGATGCGTACCTCTCTAGGATGAGTATCTTAGGCTAGAGCGTGAGCTTACTAGTGCATCTACGGAGGGAGGGGCTGGTAATTCCTTGCAGCCCCCTCCGGCTCGGACGATGGACGAGCTCTGGATGACCGTCGTTAGTAGTCTTCAGAGGGGTACGTACTACGGTACGGGATCCTACGACGCCTTTGTGGTGATGCAGTCATCCAGAGCCTCCTCTGCCAGTGTGCATTCCCTACAGCCCTCAAAGGAGTCGGTCTGAGTGGGGGAACTCTGTCGCCAGCTTACTGAGGTGCGTGACGAGCTATTACAGAGGATGGAGGAGTAGCCCCAGTCTCAGCCGCAGACGGACGATGTGGCCCTCACCGCACGATTTGATATGCTCGAGCGCACCATTAGGGAGACGGGCGAGAGGACGGATCTTACCGTTCAGACGATGCAAGAGAGGACGGATCTTGTCGTTCATGCGTTGCACGGGACGCAGGCGGCCATTGGCAAGCAGGTTTTGAGGCTGGCGGCTGTTATAGATTCCACCAACTCCAGACTGCTGGCCATGGAGCGGACACTTCCTGGTCGTGCTTCGGCATCCACACCGACTGCAGTAGCTCCATTACCTCCTTTTTCTTCTACTGATGGGTCATCACCGGTAATGCTGACCCCGGAGCATTATAGGTTCCTGGTGTCCAAGGTGCAGGCACTGTCTACTCCTCTTCATCGTGACCAGGCGTAGTCCTTTATTGGACCTGTTTTTATTTGTTGTGTTGGTGACCCATTGTTGGGTCTTTATGTATTTGTTGGTGACCCATTTTTGGGTCTTTATGTATTTATTTTATCCCGGGTATGACTATTTATGTTATATTATGTTGAATATTATCGGACACACTTTTTATAGTTGTTTGGTAGTAGATTTGTATCCACCTGGCTATTTCTTGTCTTTCTGATTGTTCGATTCTATTTATTTGATCATTGGTAGTGCATTATTATTATTTTTCTTTATATTAGTTTATCGGTGTTGAGTGTTCCACGGAAGGGGTCGACGAACCCAGGAAATTCTACGGAGGGTTACTCCGGGTCTACTATTTGTAAACTGAAACTCTAAATACAGTTACAATATTTTTAATATAACTGTTATTTATGTGAAATGCATACTGCATTCTGTTTTTATATATTTTTTGGAATTAGCAACGCTTAGCGACGGTCAGCGACGCATACATACGTCGCTAGAACGTCGCAAAACTGAGAATCAAAATGTTGCTAATCGTCGCAGAATGTCGCAGATACGTTGACGTGGCAAACTATATAGGTCAGTAAATCTAGTATCCGAACGTCGGTATTCAAGTATCGTAACGTCGCAAAAATGATGACATGGCAACCAAAAAATTGCTAGATATAGAGTCGGACAACGTCGCTAATCTCTGACTGTAACGTCGCTAAAACCTGAATGGATAGCGACAATCAGCAATGAAATGTTACGTCGCTAATTAGCAACATTTTTGTCGGTAAACGTCGCTAAAACTAGCGACGTCGAGCATCGCCGAATGACGTCGCTATAGCGACGAATAGCGACGTTTTACAAGTTAGCGACCATGAATAACACGGTATGCCCGAAATATCGCTAAAAATTTCGTTGTTAGAAGTTAGCGACATTTTTTTTGCTGTTTTGCGACGTTGTTAGGCGTCGCTAATATAAGATATTTTGGTAGTACGGTGCCAGTCATAAGCTGCACCTGCTAAACATCCGACGAATACTCTAGTGAGTAGAGGGTCATTTGGTTGTAGTTGATCAGTCATTACCTCAAAGTGATTGAGGGACTGACTTGAAGATGTGCTACCATCAAACAGCATAATAGTAGGGGGTTTATATTTGGGAGGAATTGGACTTCCTTCCACTCTATAGGATAAGGCTGCTTGATCCCAAGTTTTTGTAAGCCGTTTTTTCGGTTTTAAGGCTTCAAATTGAGTACGTAAAAGTTTTACAGCCTCATTGGTATCTCCCGATGATTGTGGAGCAGTGGATTGATTTGATATGTAGGAGGGGTACTACATGATAAGTACCACCCCCAGCACCAGATTGACTTAGAATAGCCTGCACACATATAGAAGCGGTATGAGGAGACTGTACCCCAGACCAATGTTGACGGGAGCTAATGTCGGTACTGGTTCTTGGGTCAGAATTAGATTCGCAACCGGTGGAATCGTATGTTGTGTCATAATTACAGCATGCATGTCTGTCATCATCTCAACCATGCTCTTCAAACTAGCCTTCAAAACAGCAATTCTTTGCTCTTGACTATTAGAACTGGAAGCATCTTGATCTTCTGCGACGACATAAGCAGTCACGTCTCTAGCTACCGAAGATGAGCTAGTAGAAAAGATGGTCCGTTCAGAACTTTTACTATCAGCATCAAAGTCATATAAGGAACTACCCCTAGGATAAGTGATAGGGATATCCTTTTGACTGAAGGCATCTTGGTTGGAATCAGGAAGATTCCTTTGACCGATTGTTTCTTGGTCGGAAGGAAGATTCCTTTGACCGATTGTTTCTTGGCCGGAAGGAAGATTCCTTTGACCGATTGTTTCTTGGTCGAAAGGAAGATTCCTTTGACCATTTGTGTTTCGGATTCTTGATCTGGTATATTGGTATACTCCTTCACTGGATTCATGAATCTGATCTAAGTAATATTGATTGGAATTTCGGGATGCATTATGTTTCGGGCACTTTCTACTCGTAGTGCTTCGAGACATCATGTTGACAGAGGCATACAATAATTCGTCTTCATCCACTATCATCGGTTAAGAAATCTGAGAGTAATTCAGACGATAGAAGACAGACCGTTTAGCTGATTGACAACAACATTTGATAACTACCTCATGGTGATGGTTATAGTGATGTTCTTGGGGCTGCATTACTGATGGATAAGACGGATTTGTGATCTTCCGCTTCTGTTTAAGAATTTTACGGAGATCGATTACAATAATAGGATGAGAAGAAGTCAAAGGAACATATTCTTTAATGATATTAGGAACATGATTCCGATTCTTGAGATGTCCCATTCCTTGAGTGTACAAGGAAGTGCTAAGTTGGTTTGCATAGGTAAAAGGGTTCTTGACTTCAGAAGTCTGCTTCTGGTGCAAGTTAGCCACTGGCGTAGGCTGTTTGCATTTTGCTGAAGTAGGTATTGACTGGCGCCTATTGAGATAGGTGCGCAGGTCAGATAGATATGCTACTTGTGTATTTGTCTGAGATACTAGCAGCTTACCCTGTTTAGATCTTGAGATGTGCAGGGTTGGAAGATCCGGAATTGTATTCTTGGAATTTGGCAGAATCCCTTTTTGTGTTGTGCAACCTGCTCTTATGTGCTTGGCATGGCGCAACTGGGTAACAGAAAGTTCAGTTTGAATAGAACTCACTTTCTTGGCAGGGATTTGATTGTCTCTGTTCAGAGGAGTAGAGTTCCTGCCCAAAAGAGCTTTTACACTGACTGGCACATAGGCGCCACCAGAGATACTTTCTACCGAGTCAAGGACTGGAAAATAATTGAAAAAGGCCAAATAACGCTTTTATTTATTCTGTGACGAGGCTGGAATAGGTGTATTCCTTGCCAAGTTCAAATTTGGAGAAGGAGTAGCTAAAGAGCGTTTCCTTCTATTTTATGGCTGAGAGGCCACATGAACAGGTTGTACAGGTTGAGGAAAGGCCAAAGGGTGCTTCCTTTTATTCTGTCTAGCACTCTCGCTAGATAGGTTCTTCCCCGAGTTCAGAACTAGAGAAAATGAGGGAGTAGCCAAAAGACGTTTTCCTTTGTTCAGAGCCGAAGAGGCAGTAGGCGCAGGTTGCGCAGAGATAGTGGTTGACAGAGAGGCAGTCTGTGCATGTTGCGTAGGAGTAATAGTTGGCAGAGAAGCATTCTGTGCAAGTTGTACAAGAGCCATGGTTGGCAGAGAGGTAGTCTGTGCAGGTTACGCAGGAGCAATAGTTGGCAGAGAGGACTTGGGAGTCTATACAGTGCGGGCCTTGCTCTTAACAGCAACTGCGGTGCGCCTAGTACCCCCAACACTGATCATCGCTTCGTAAGCGGTTTGGTCGACTTGAACGACCAAAGTCTTCTGCGTCTTGCCGATCGACACAGTATCATATTGACTTGTCACTTTCTCATCAGAGAAGAAAGTCATCCCCAGCAGAGTCGTTATTTTGTTTACAAAAACAAAAGTTTGATTACAAAATAAGAAAAGAGTACAATAGTACAATTGATTTTTAGGAAAGTACAACTATAGAAATCTGATCAGAAGAGATCACTTTATCTCTTGGACGAAGTGATATCGAAGACACGAGCCTCTGGAAGATGCAACAACACTTTGTCAGTAGATTATGATCATTAGTGATGCTTGTGAACTGATTTGAATCTCTATTAATAGAGTTCTTGGAATAATTGTTAAGTAGTTATTCTGAGTGGCGCGCACTTCAGGTTGTGCGCCTCTTGTCCGGTTGTGCGAGCGGTTACTTTAACTGCTGGGGATGCGTGGTATCATTTAAGTGAGATGTACGTAGTCGTGGACGGTGTAGTGGGCACGTTCTTCGAGATTAGTGGCATGTGCGCCACATCATCCTGCTTCTGGATATCAAATTTGATCAAGTGGTGCCAACTAGCCAGGTTGTGCGCTGGCGCAACTCAATAACTTGTACCTCTGACTGAGTCATCTGTATTATATTGAATAATTCGTGCGCCACTTGACAACTTGCACGGGCCAGCTGTCAGCAATAATTACATACTGACAAAATTTTCTTGAGCACCACATTGTACGGGATTCGAATAGATATTCTTCGATGTTCGTGATGTCGGAGTTGTCAATAATGATATAAGCCGTTACAGCTTCTCGATGAGGTTTGCCACGTGGCGCCGTGCACCTTGGCTTTGGTGCAACCTGATACTGGCGCAACCTAATGATCTGGCGCCACTTGATGATGGCACACTTTAATGAGTGGTGCCCCTTGATTTTCAACTTCTACATGGTATAAGCCTATAACTCTTAAAACAGGTCTTAATTTACTCATTGGATTTTGTCTTATTTATTATGTGCTCCCTTGTGGTACTTACTATTCGGGGCCTGACCCCGCTGGTTTTGTTTGGCCAGATATCATAGCAGCACCAGAGAATCTAGCCTTCTACCCGAATAATGGTACACACCAGGAGTATGGCGTCAGGGACCATGAGTGGGTTTTTTCTTCACCGCTCTGATATCTTTTATTTTGTACTTGGCTTTTAGCTACCGGTACCTGTTAGCCGGATGTTCTGGACATTTAGCTCCTTACATAATTGTGATTAAATCAGACTGTAGCTGACTATAGTTATGTACTATTGACTCTCGGTACTAGCTTATCATTTTGTATAGATAGGCTCATGAATCATTTTGATGAAGCGTCGGGGATGTCTTATTGCTTTGTCTTATATAATTATTATTTACTGCTTCTTGTTTTGATTGATTGAGACATAAATGCTCTGTGAGACCATAGGAGACTTGATTGTAGCATGCACCCCCTACTCTCTTGACAGCCACAATCATCGCGTGACGTCTTCGTACCTCACGCGAGATAGCTGGCCTAGTCCGTCTCCGTATTTCGGTACTGGGGCATGACACTTTATAAACACCCCGAATTATGGTTTTGAAGGATTTTCTTATTTTCTTTCATTTATATCCTCACCAAAAATATATAATTATAACTACTAGTATCCTACACTATTTTTTCTTTCTCATTTGTATTTCTCTTCTACTTCTTCTAAACTTAAAAAGTTTTTAAAATCTTTTTCCTACTTTCAACCAAACGTTTCTATTATTTCATGTGTATCTATTATTTTGATCAAATATGGACTTCTACCTCCTGATCGAGGCAATGACTTGATCGCAGTTCCTGTACTCAGGACCTTTTTGTTTATATATGAACATATATATAATTTTATTCGTGTAAAAAGCTTTCAGAACGCTCGTTAATGAATTATCAATCATGAATTGGACTGGTTTAAAAGCCGCTACTTAAACCCACCCAAAATCAGATCTCTTATATCCGTTCATAATTGATACCCTAGAAATACCTTATAATCGCTACCCCTACAATTGCCAATCAGATCCTAAGGTATTGTTTGAGAAGAGGGAAAAATAGGGGGAAGAAAAATGTTGAGGGAAAAATGAGAGGAAAATTAAAATTAGTGGTGTTTGGGAAGGGAGAGAGGAAATGAGGAAGAAGAATTTGAGAGAAAAATTTATATGGGTCCCACTCAAAAAAATTTCTCCCAAAAGTGGAAGATAAATGGAGAGAGTTGAGAGGATTGTGAAAGAAATTACCCAACTATCCTTCAATAAAGTAAGTATTAATTTTGATTTAAAAAAATCAAGGGCTAAATGGTAATTATATCTTTCTCCATACACAAACAAAATATTATTTTTAAAATTTTACTTTCCCTACTTTTTAGTTACCAATCAAGTGAAGAAAAAAAAATTTACCTTCATTTTACTTTCCTCTATTTTTTTCCCTCAAATTTTCCTTTCTCTCCTCAAAAAAGTTCCCAAACATACTGTAAGGATGATAAATGGGAGAGATGGGTTGGCGAAATGAGGAGATAAGTTGGCAGGAATGAGTCTAAAAGAGGAGGACAATATACTATTTTATACAAGTTTTTACTAATTAACATAAAGGTCATACATTTTTGTCTTTTAGATTCGGAGGACTACTAAGCAAATATCAAAGATTTGGGGATTTTAAAATACGACAGTAATTAAACTAAAAGTTTTAAGAATAAACTCACGGGGTAAAGTGCAAAAAAGCCCTCGTTAGATTTTCAATTTTTACACTAAAAGACCCCATGCTCTTAAAATTCCTGAAAGTATGAAATCTGCTCATTTTGCCCCTTTCCGTTAACTGATGTTAAGTGGGGTATGTAATGACCATTTTATCCCTCCATTCTTCCCCCTCCTCTCCGGTGGTGCAGGGAGGAGGAGGAGGGGGCGGGACTGGCCGGAGAAGAGAGGAGGAGGAGGGAGACGGGGCTGGCCGGGGCGGGGAGGAGGAGGAGGAGGGGGCTGGGCTGGCCGGGGCAGGGCGGAGAGGAGGTGGTGCTCGCCGGAGTAACGAGGAGGGCTGAGGGGGCGGGGAGGAGGAAGGAGGGGCTGCCCAGGGCGGAGAGGAGGATGGGGGGGCTGGGCTGGCCGGGGAGGGAAGGAGGGGTGGGGGTGCTCGCCGGAGTAATGAGGGAGGCGGGGAGGAGGGAGGAAGGGGGTGGGGCTGTCCGGGGTGGGGAGAAGGAGAAGGAGGGGGACTGGGCTGGCCGGGTGTCACGACCCGCTCCCGAATAATCGGATACGAGTCGGACACGCCCAGCCTTCATCGTTGGACACAATGAAGTAAGTTGTACCAATCTAGGAAAATCTAACCAGATAAACAGGAATAAATGTGAAACACAGCATCTATAAACGAATTCCAGAATCCAGTACAAGTCTAAGAATTATTACATTTCGAGCAAATGAAAAGTAAAGTCTGATAGTCCTAAATACAAGAAATATAGACTACTAATGGGTAAAGTACTAGGCTTCCTCAGCCTCTAAGTCCAGAGCAACTCCTGCTGGCTCTACTGCATCTACAAGCTCTCGGCCATAATATGTGTCACACAAGGCCTCCATCTCACCTGCAACATATCCTAGTCATGACCGGAGCAAAGTACAATTCTTGGTAATGAACAAGAACATCATGATATGGAAAATAAGTACAAAAAAACATGAATATGAAATACAGGAAATGAACATGAAAGTACAGGAATGAAAATACAGGAAATAGAGTACAGGAATGTAACCATGAACCTGAAGTACAAGGCATGACATGTGCTCAATATTTGAAATATAACTAGTCTATGTGACGGGCTAAGGTGAGTACAGGAACATGTACAGGAGTACATGAATATCGGTATGACTTAGGACCCGCGTGTACGATGCGAGGACTAAGCTATCTACATGAATATAGTAACGGGTTTGGTCACATAACTAGTGTATTTTTTCTCCCGACACAAGAATGTACAAGAACAGGAAAGTATGAGAGTACAAGATATCGTGTCATGACGTGTCACAAGAAAGGTACAAGATATGTAAATGTACAAAAACTATAGAACGGTACTTGTCTTGCTCCGGGAAATCAAGTGTACTAGATGGAGCTGGATATTGTTTGCCATAAAAAATTAAAGACATGTATTACAGAACACTGAACTTGATTGCAAACTCTCTTGTACAAAAGAAAGCCTAGAAAGAAATCCTAGGAAATAATCTAAGTATAATTGTTTAGTTTTGATTCTGGAGGGTGACGATGGAGGCTCGGGAAAGTGCTATCAACTATGCCTTACTCCGTGGACTATCTGATGCAGTCTCTAGCTCGTAAAGAAATTACTTTTTCTCTTGAAGGTTGTCAGCCTTTACAGGGGAGTGGCACCCTGTTATTTATAATAGGTTGTATTTTGAGCCGCATGGACGGCTTGCGGCCACGTGGCTGATTAGCATGCGAAGACCCGCTCTTGGGATGCCATTTATCGATTTGTTGGGATTTTATTGCAGCAAATCTAGGTAGTTAGGGACTTGATCAGTTTGCCACATGTCCCGTTGCGTATGGTGTTCTCAGTCTTCGATCACGTGGGGTCGCATGAGACTCATGCGGCTTGGATCACAGGATGTACGAAGTTTAGAAACTTTGGGGCCGCATAAGCTGGGCCGCATGAGGTTCATGCGGCTTGGATGGCTCTCTTTTGGCCGCATGGAGGCGTACGAACCCTTTTTTGGGCGACGTCTCACGTCTTATCTTTCTTGTCGAAGTGTCAGAACTATCATGTTTTGTAAGGACTTGTCAGCTTTATCAGTCCAATAGCTCCTCTTGGCCGCATGTCTTCCTTTTATAGCTGTTTGTTGATGGGCCGCATATATCTTTGAATAGTCATACGGCTTTCCTTCATGCGGACCTATTTGGCCCGAAGTACCTATGCGGCAATTTGTAATCTGCATGAACTCCACATTTTTCATGTTTCTACAAGACCCCCTTCAAAGTTTCCAAATTGCAAATTTGGAATACTTTGAATAAGAAGCATAAAAAATATGCCAAGCCATAGGGAGTCTTCAAGTTACAGGAAGTAGTTTTTCGAACTTGAGTTGCAGAGAAATACTGAGCCGCAGGAGGATCCTGAGTCGCAGAGAAATACTGAGTCGCAGGGACACTTCGAGCCGCAGAGAGTCTGCCAGCTGTCACTATTGTATTTAATGCTCCTGACTCGGTTGTAGATCTATTTTCGAGATGAAGCCGACGGTTACTGGGGATAAAGTTCCCAAACGTCGACTTTATCTTTAATGATCTCGAAAACCGAAGAGACGCTCGACGGTTACTAGGGATAAAGTCCCCAAACGTCGTACCTATCCTTAATGATCTCGAGAATCGATGAGTCTCTCTTCAGCAATCTCTATAAATAGGAGTCATTCGGAGAGAGATTTTCCTCTTTCACCTTCTCCTCATTTGACTTCATCATACTTACTGCAATGGCTCCAAAAACTTCTAAGTCGATTGGTGCGGCGGCCGAAGGAAAGAAACTTGCTTCTCCACCGAGAGCGTTAGACCCTCTTTCCGTTCATGGTGAGCAGACGATGACTGAAATTTCAAATGGCCATAGCGCGTAATTTCATGCACGGGCCTGTCATATACTGCCTCTGCTATAAGCCTGGTCCATGTATGCCCTATCTCGTCTGGACCACATGTGTTCTGTATGATAGGGCCGCATGAACTGAGCCGCATAACCACTGCTCATTCGAACTTGAACCGCTTGAGTGCCTCAAGATGGATTTGTATGAACATTTCATAGCTAAGCCGCATAGGTGCCGCATAAGCACTTTATGATCGGGCTGCATGAATACTGTATGGCTGGGCCGCCTGATTGTCTCGTGGCTGATCCTCACGAGTATTGGGCCGCATGAGTTTTTCATGACTGAGCCGCATTGAGCCGCATGATAATGACTGAGCCATATAAATGCTGCATGAGTACTTTATGAAGCCGGCCTCATGACTTTAGGGCTGTATGAGTTCTGTCTTGGCTACGCCGCATAACTGGCTAGGCCGCATAACAGAGTTCTTCGTTTTCTTCGTGCTAACTACCTTTTTTGTTGGGATCTGGCTAGAAAACTTCTTCAGGATCGATGTCGGCGACGGAGTGAAAATACAATATTTTGGCGCCTACATCAGACAGCTCAAAACTCCTCATGCTTCGGAAGAGTTTTCCCCACGCCTTTTTGGCATATACATCAAACACCTCAGGACTCTTCATGCTTCGGAAGAGTTTTCTCTAGGTGGTAGGAAGATCCTTTATACCTCGGAGAGTTGGACTGTGGTCAGGCGTCGTTATAAGCGTCATGCCCTCACGGCTCTCCAAGTAGGCGAAACCACCATCAGGGACCATGTTTTGAAGGTATGGTCCCTTGGGGGAGCGGGGCTAAGGCATCCGCAATACGGAGGAGAGGATAGCATGCTATATTTACTCTCCTCCCGGCAGCTCCTTGGAGATTCAACAGCTTTGTTTGCTTCTCAGCAGTAAAACATGACTTCCTTTGAGGGCCACAAAACTGCTTGAAGACGAAGCGCTGTCAATCCCAACTATGTATTGCTAGATTTTTCCTTTCTTTGCTGTCGATGTAGTCTTATGAATGTAACTGATCTTGAATAAGCAGAGTATGTTCACTCCATACTTTATCTATGATATTTTGTGGTGCTTGTACTCGAGGGCCTAATACAGTATTTGTATTTGGTAAAGGACATTCCACTGGGGGATTTTTGTGGACCTATTGCCCTTTTGTGCATCTGGAAATACGAGCAAATAGATTTGAATAATATTTTGTGGACCTACTACTCTTTGGTACACCGATGGTCCGAGCAATAGATTAGAATAAATTTTGTGGACTCATTACCCTTTTTGTGTACTGGCTATATGAGTACGGATAATAAGTGGAGAGGAAACCAACATATTTACTCAGAGGTAATGAGGACGTGGTAAATATGGGTCGAAACAAAGCCTTCCTACTCAGAGGTAATGAGGATATGGTAGGGGTAGGCGTAATAGAGGTACACAGAACAACTCAGAGGTGCTATCAACGTGGAAGTTCTACGTATAGGGTAATTTGTCAGTGATGGATGGGAAAACAACTCAGAGGTAATATGGACATGGTTGTTTTTCCTGTTTGGGGAATTTTGTGGACCTATTACCCTTTTTATGCATTGACAGTGCGAGTAATAGATTAGGATAAGTTGTATAGACCTATTACCCTTCTGCGCATTGGTGGTACGGGTAAAAGGTTTTGAGACAAAAGCTATGACCAGGAAGTTCATAGATATGATCACGGGATGAGATATGGATTCATTCGGAGTAGTCAGAGAGTAAGTTCAGTGGTACCTGAGGGTACATAACTCAACAATCTTGGAGATTTGAAGTCGGAGTGTAAGTTCAGCGATACCTGAGGGTATATAACTCACAATCCGAGAGATAGTTGGAAGGTGTCGTTTAGACATAGTATTTCTTGAGAAACTTGCCGTTGATGGGCATCATGAGCAAGTCTCCATTTTGTTTTGCGAGACGATATGCGTCGTTGGAGAATACGGTCTCGATGATGAACGGACCCTCCCACTTAGGCTGAAATTTGTCGGGGGTCTTGTGAGTCATGACCATTGGTCGGCGAATGGCCAAGATAAGATCGCTAACTTGGAATATTCTCTGTTTGACTTTCCTGTTGAAAGTCCGAGAGATGCGCGCTTGGTAGAGCTCTATGCTTTGTTGAGCTTGTAAATGCTTCTCATCTAATACTTCTAACTCTTGCAGTCGTCGACGGTAGTTATCGTCCGCCGTTAACCGGTAGGTGAGGGCCACTCGAAGTGAGGGGATCTGAGTTTCCAATGGGAGGACTGCCTCGCTCCCGTAAACCAAAGAGAATGGTATATTTCATGTAGCCGTCCGAATTATCGTCCAATACGCCCATAAACACTCACCAAGCTTTTTATTCCAATCGTGTTTGTTTGCAGACACAAATCTTTTGAGGAGCTTGATTATGGTTTTTTGAATGCTTCAGCCAGACCATTGGCCGAGGGGTTATATGCTGTCGAGGCCATGTTCTAAATTCGTTTCTTATCACAAAATCGATAGAAAGCGTGGCTTGCGAACTGCGGACCATTGTCATGGATAATCCTTCGGGGTAGTCTAAAATGGTAGATGACATGATGTTTTATGAAGCTAATCACGTTCGATGTCTTGATCTCTTCCAATGGAACAACTTCTGTCCATTTGGAGAAGTAATCGGTGATTGCAAGTATGAACCGATGCCCTCTGGATGATGGCGGGATGATTGGCCCAATGATGTCCATTTCCCATGCTTCGAATGGCCAAGAGGCTACTGTCGGGTGCAAGAATTCAGATGGCAGATGTATGAAATCTGCATGGATCTGGCAAGCCTTGCACTTCTTTGCATAATCAACTGTATCTGCGACCATTGTGGGCCAGTAATAACCCATCCGGCGAAGACAATCTTATAATTTTGGGCCAGGTTGGTAAGCCCCACAAGTATCGTCATAAGCTTCACGTAGGGCTTCTTTGGCTTCTGTATTTGACAGGCATCTTAGTAGTAGCTCATTGTAGGATCACCGATATAGCATTTTCGTCTCTGTGTCGTAGAAGAATCTGAGGGAGCATTTTCTGATTGAAGTAGTTTCCTTCACATCCTCTGGCAGAATTCCATAGATCGCAAAGTCGATGAGCGGGCGTCTTCAGTCTTGTATGTTGTTGGTTATCTGGGCGGAGCAACTCATACCCAGTTGAAGATTGTTCCTGGGACAGACCAGTTCGTGGCCTATTATGTCGACTAGATGATAAGTGTTATTTAGGAGTGCCAAGGAAGCGGCGAGACCTGCCAAGGCATCGGGTTCGATATTTTGAAGCCTAGGAACGTGCTCTATAAAGAACCCCACCAAGGTTGAAATGATGGCAATTATTGTCTGATAAAGAGGGAATCAGGTCCTCGTTGTGAACCTCATATGAACCCCGGATCTGGTTAACAACCAACTACGAGTCACCATATGCTTCCAGGTATCTGATCCCCGCTTCTTTTGCGAGTTGGAGTCCAATGACTATAGCGTTATATTCGGCTACGTTGTTCGAACAGGGTTGTGTAAGAGAATACGCCCGATTGACTACTAGTCCAGAGGGAGAAATTAATACCACCCTGACTCCAGCGACGATATCACCTTGTAGTCCCGTTCTTGAAGCACTGTCGAAGAACATACGCCAAATAGCATTGTGTGAAGTTATATTCGAGGCAACGACTTTATCAGGAATTTCTTTATCAATTCTGGCTGTTTCTGAGCCTGGATGGGCTGCTAAGAAATTAGCCAGGGCTTGACCTTTGATAGCCTTCTATGGAACAAAGACCATGTCATATGGGGATAACAGTATCGCCCAGGTGGCTAGACGGGAACTGAGTGCACCTGGCTTAGTCATGAGAACCCTGAAGGGATTAACTCGTAAAACAACATAGATGGTCTGCCCTGTCACATAGTGTCGTATTTTCTGAATGGCGAACACTAGGGCAAGGCACTCCTTCTCCACGTCAGTGTACTTATGTTCTGGTCCTACCATCATTCGGCTGAGATAATAAATGGCTTGTTCATGTCCCGTCTCATTATTCTGTGCTAGCAGAGCACCGAGGGAGTGTTCTATCGCCCGTACGTAGAGCAATAAGGGCTTTCCGACAACCGGAGCTAACAGAACTGGCGGATTCATCAGGTACTCCTTAATATCATCAAAGGTACGCTGACATTCCTCGTTCCATACAAAAGAGACACCTTTCCTCATGAGCTGAGTGAAGGGTTGGCATCGCCCTGAGAGGTTAGATATAAACCTCCTGATATAGGCTAGTCTTTCCTGAAGGCCGCGGAGTTCGCGAAGATTCTTTGTTGGATTCATCTCCACGATTGCTTTTGTTTTGTCGAGATCTATGTGAATGCCCCGAAAAGTAATGACAAAGCTCAAGAACTTACTGCTGGACACCCCCAGAAAAGACTTGGTGGGATTCATCTTCAGGTTGTGTGCCCGCATGAGGTCGAACAATGTTCTTAAATCATATAAGTGATCATTTTTGGTGCGGCTCTTGATGGCGATGTCGTCTACGTAACACTCTACCATCTTGCATAAATGATCTCTGAAGATGACACTCATAGCCCGTTGAAATGTAGCACCGGCGTTCTTCAGGCCAAAGGGCATGACCGTATACGCCGATCGGCGTTCAAAATGATATATGTTTCTCATCATCAGGAGCCATCTTGATTTGATTGTACCCTGAAAAGCCATCCATAAAGGACATGCGCTTGAAGCCACACGTATTATCGATCATTATATCGGTGATCGGAAGAAGAAATTCATCCTTAGGATATACCGCATTCAGATTACAGAAATCGATGCAGATTCGGATCTTCCCATTCTTCTTGATGACTGGTACTACGTTGGCTACCCAGTCTGGGTGTTGCTCTTCACGGATGAAACCGCTAGCTATAAGCTTGTTCACTTCCGTCTCGATAGAATTCATGATGTCTGGACGAAAATGTCGCTGCTGTTGCTTGACTGGTTTTACGTCCGGATAAATGTTGAGTTTGTGGAGTATAATCTCGGGATTTAGCCCTGGCATGTCTTCATAGCTCCAGGCAAAGACGTCGATATATTCTCTGATGAGTTGTAACAACGACTCCCGTTCGTCGTCTGTCAGACTTTTACTGACGAAGATTGGCTTTGGAGAGGATTCATCGCCAAGGTTAACTTGTATAACCTCATCTTCAGTGGGAGGATCACAAAATTCAAAGCATTTCTCCTATTGTGCATCCAGTTGCTGGACCCACGGCTCCAACTCAAGTGGTTCAAGTAGGTCTTCGTCTTCTTCTTCGAAATCAGCGAATGTCATATTGGCAGATAATGTCTGTCTAAATATATCTCTAATACTGCTATCGGAGTCGTAAATGGGTGACTCGGACGAATGAGAGTGCCACTCGCATTCTTCATCAGAACTTTCAGGCGTTGTTGGTGGAGTAACATACCCGAGGCCGTGTCTGGATTTGTGATAATGATCCTGAGGCTTCCCTGCCGGTGCCGGCGGCTATAGAGGCAGTCACCGACCACTGCCATAATTTAGACCCGGGGTAGCCTCCATGTCGTACCCTTGCTTTTGCATGAAGTACTTGGCTTGAGGACTATACAAGTAGAGTGGTAGTCTTCCAGCGTCGGGTCCGAGGTCGGACTCTTGTGGCGTGAAAGATTGAGGACCTTCTTTTTGGCCAAAGATGATTGTGTGATCCCATCCTCTTCTGTTTGGGACCGGAAAGTAAGCGCCTTTTATGGGAGCCAGACGATTCGGGGTATAGACAGTTGTCACCTGTGTGTGCAGGCTCACGTCTAGACAGTCTCGTGCGACATATGTTAGATTAGGCTTATCATACTCAGAATAGTCTAACGGCAGCCTCCTATTGATGAAATAAGGAATTTTATCCACCGGGATTACATCATCAGGAGATGGGCTATCCGTCTGTGCAACCACATATTTGGCGAGTTCCTCGTCCACCTTGGCTATCCCCTGCGATCCCAAAGATTGGGATGTCGTCTTGGGCAACTTGACCGCCAGGGGTTCTGTTTGAGGTATTGATTATCCTGAGAGTGTTGGATTGACACTTGGCTGTTGACTCGTCTTGGGAAGACGGATGACAATGGGCTCAGCAAGGGTCTTTGTATCTTCTGGTCGCCTTGGAGTAGATTCTGGTAGACGGATTACCATTGGTGTTGCAGAGGGCCTTGCATCTTCTTGTTGCCTCTGATTGGTCTTTGGCAACTGGATCACTATTGGTCCTATGATAGGTTTTGGCTCTCGGTTACATCTCGGGAGACGGATGACCATTGGTTCCAACTGCGTAGGTGTGGCAGGAGAATCGAGCACCTCTTTATGCAAGGTTGCGACAAGGGTACGGTCCTGCCCGATTTACGGGCTTGGAGATGAATTCTCAAGGGTTCTTCTAGCCCTGTGATGGCTTCCAGCTTGTTCGTTATATGTTTCCTGGATTCGTCGTATAGACAAGGCTCGAAAGAGTAATAAGCTTCAACCCCTTTAAAGGGATCAATGTCGGCGAATTTGGTCCTCACGAGGGCATGTCTATTGATATATTTGAAGCACTAGTGGAGGCTGTGTGTCTACCTCTATGACGTAGCAGGTAGATGACACAATCATATAGTCATGTATCCATTGGCGTCCCAAGAGGATATTGTAAGGTGTGTCTACCTCTATGACGTAGCAGGTAGCCTCCATCTTCAGGTCACCAATCTGGTACTTTAACCGGATCTTCCCTAGTGGATAGCTTCTTCTCGAGTTAAAACCGCTAATGGCAGTGTTGGTCACCGCTAGCCGATGCATAGGGATGCCAAGAAGTTGGAGCAGGCTTTTCGAGATGATGTTTATTGACGAGCCAGGGTCGATATGCATCTGATCCACCTTGATGTCGCCTATGTATCCAGTATAATACAAAGGGCGATCATGCAAATTGGACTTGATCAACATGTCATGTGGAGTAAATATGATGTTGGGCATTGCATCTGTGGTATCGTCGCCCTGTAGATCTGTTGGCGAGTTTTCCCCTGGAGGCTTGACCTGAGCTAAGTAGGCATCAGCATTCTGGAGTGCTTCGCTCAATGCAACACGAAGATCCTTGGAGAGCCTTAGAAGCTCGTATAGCGACAACTTTGCTGGCGTATTAGCCAATTGTGCTAATATGTCAAAGTTGTAAGGTCTCTCCAGCTCCTGAGGTATGTCATTGCGGAGTGGCCTGTCGAAGCGGGTCTCCCTTGTCTTGTACTTATCCGCTAGTAGAGGCTGAGATGGCCTTGGAACATCAGAGGGAGGCAACGTTACTGGCTGAGGGTCTTCAGCTGGACTATCCCATGCGGGCTGGACTTGTGCTCCGGATCGGGTAACAATATATGTAGCTTCTTCAGCTTCAGCTGAAATTGTGTGGCAGGCTTTAGACTTCCTGCCCTTCTTCTTGTTGGTAGGAGATGATGCCCCCGGGTAACTTCGGGCACCAAGTCTGGATGCACCCATATGATCTCTTCCCGCGAGGTGGTGAGAGGTACAACTCCGGATGTCTGGTTCCGGACGGGTGGAAGATTAGCAACCTCCATTGTTGCCCGAGGGACAGGTATTACCCCGTCTGGAGTACTTGTCAGAGAAAAGTTGCTGAACTGAATAGATACCATGTTCGTCGCCACGGTAACCTCTTTAAAATCTATCGACAGAGCTTTTGAGTCGATAAGGCTCTGAATGTACCGCTTCAATTGGAAGTAATCATGAGTAGCATAATGGACATAGCGGTGGAAGTGACAATACTTTGGATCCTCCATTTCTGCTACTCGGGGCTCACGTCTTGGTAGAGGGAGCTGGATCCTACCCCCTTTCAGGAGCATGTCGAAGATAGGTTTGACATGACTATCTTCAAATGAGTAGTTGATCTTGGGCCATGAACCTTCTGTCTGTTTTTGTTCAGGCTTCTGAGTCGCATCGGTGACCATGGCCTGTTTGCCCTTACTGTCCTGGTTGGTGGTGGCGCTACTGTTGTTGTTGCTGGCGGTGGACCCAGGACGTCTACCCTTATCTTATCCATCTGGGATGTGCAATCCCAACTGGCGAGCCTTCTTCAGTTTTGCCTCTGCGTTGGTAGCACTTATGATGAAGGTCGTCCAATCTCTGAACTGATCGTCGCCCATCCAGAGGCTAATTGCAGAAAACAGCTTCTTCTGGCAGATTTCAATTAAGGAGCTCTCGGGATTGCCTTGGGGCAATCTCATTACGGTTTGGCAGAACCGCTCGATATAGTTCCTTGTGAGCTCCCTCTCTCCCTGAACGACATCCATGAGAGATGACATCGACACATCATGCCCCACTTCGTAGAATCTCTCCAGGAACATGTGCTTGAAGCCATCAAAAGAGTGAATACAGTTGTCAGGAAGGTTGTGGTACCAGTCGAATGCGATCCCCTCCAATGCTCCGATGAATAGTCGCGTGAGGATGGCATCACTATGCGGCAAGTGGTCAGTTGTGACTTCAAAGTAAGTCATGTACCGACTAGCAGAGGTCTTTCCATCATAAGAATCGATATGGAACGGCTTGTACCATGGTGGAAAAGGTACATCTCTCCATGCAACGGGGTATGGCTACCGTATTCTGAGATCTCAGGAGGAATCTCGGGCTTTGAACATTGCCCGAAGCTCCTGAACTTCCCTTCATGCCTCCTTGGCTTCATCAGCAGCTGAAGGAACGGATGGTGCACGGGATCATCACCCAAAGGAGGGGCGATTGTGTTGGAGTCCGTATTGACTGTGGGTTCCAAGCTTGTTTGTTTGGGCATTTTTGTTGGTTGAGCTGGCAAGGCGGCTTTGATTTCGTCCACAGATTTGACCAAGGATAGGAGCATAGGTTCCAACACTTCTAGCCGTTGTCGGTCGGAAGGTACTTTATGATCGTTGTCAGTCATAAAGACTGTTCTCACGTGGGTAGAGAATGAGGGGGTTGTGGCAGAGGTACTCTCTGTGCTGCACCCTTGTATAGAGAAATCGTCAGGGAACGTCGAGATGTCATCTTCCTCCAACTCGGAAGGGGAGCTACCTCCTGTGCAGGAAGCCGCATCGTCTTGGTGAGGGTGGTGGCCCTCAGGGAAATCCGATTCAGTTGCTGAGTTCTGGAGGATCTCTACCCCATGTGTGTGCTCTTGGTACATCGGGTTGTCGCATACATTGAGGGGGCTGCTACCTCCAGCTTCATCTACCCTCAAGGAGGCTGACGGTGCACCCCCGGGTGCCGGAAGCTTCTTTTTGGATTGAGTGCCTAAATAGACACCCCCTGTGGTTGATGGGAACCCCCCGGATGAGGGTCTCCTTGCAATACTGGCCGAGATGGCCGAGCTGGAATAGCCTATCTTCTTTCCTCCCTTGCCAGTAGGAACTTTTTGAGTTGAATTATAGGAGGCGAAAGGAAACTCTTCGTCCCCTGGAAGTTGCACAGGTGCTGGCTGCTGCAGTCGCTGGAAAACTGACTGTCGATCTTCAGGTGCTGCTGATTTGTTGTAACAGCAGTTGATGATGACTTGGGTGCAATGACGTGCCGAGAGGGACTCATTGCATGCTGATGCTGCCATCTTGCGTTTGTGAGTAATCACATCACGTAAGTAGGTAGGAAGCTGCTCTACCTTGGCACCAAACTTGTGAACTCGGGAATCCCGAGCGTACGGGTGCTTAGGCATCATGTTTGCTCCCTGATCCGTGGCTAGTAAAAGCACTTGCTCTGGATCTTCAAAGGAAGACTTTAAAGACCTACCCTGTCCGTTAGCCCTGGGGGACTGGACGCGGGTGGTTATGTACAACTTTCCATCAGGAGCCCGTGTAACAGTCAACGGGGCCCACTGACAGTCAGCAACTTGGACAGTTGACTGGGCTGGTTGGGCCTGCACTGCCTTAGACTTTTTTGACTTAGCACCCAAAGGCGCATAGTAAAAAGAGTCCAGATTGATACATCACGCATCTTTAGTGAGCCGCATGGCGTCGGGCCCGCATGAGAGGTGGTCGAACACGGAGCTTCTGACAGGGCCGCATGAGACGTCCTGTTTAAGGCCAGGATTGGTCGTCGCATGGACCATCTTTCTGCGGCTAGCGTTGGCTACCGCATGGATCATTTTCCTGCGGCCACAGTTGGCTGCCGCATGAGTCATCTGCCTACGGCCAGAATTGGCTGTCGTATGGACAGACTGTCGGTCTCCTCTATGCGACTTTTTCTTTGTCCGCATCGTGTTCCCTTGTTCCCCCAAAAACTCAGCATTATAGTATTTTTCTCTGCTCGTTTTGGGGACAATGGGGTCCTCTGCAGTTGGAAGTAAAGTCGCAGAAGAGCTTTGGTCACCGTCTTGGGCTGCAGAAGGAGCTTCTTCGAGAACTTGGTCGGGGGCAACAGTTTTGTGCACCGATGCCTTGCGAGTCTTCTTCGGGTTAGCTCGCTTCTGAGATGGACTGGCGCTCCCTTCAGAGAGAAATTCTTCAGAGGCTTGCTGGTCGAAGCGAACCATAAGCATCTGCTGTGTAGAGCCGAGCTTGGACGCATCAGATTGCATCACCAACTTCTCATCGGAAGAGAAGGAAGTCCCCAGCAGAGTCGCTATCTAGTTTGCCATAAAAAGTCAAAGACAGGTATTACAGAACACAGAACTTGATTGTAAACTCGCTTGTACAAAGGAAAGCCTAGAAAGAAATTCTAGGAAACAATCTAAGTACAATTGTTTAGTTTTGATTCGGGGGGGTGACGGTGGAGGCTCGGAAAAGTGCTATCAACTCTGCCTTACTCCGTGGACTATCTGATGCAGTCTCTAGCTCATGAAGAAATCGTTTTTTCTCTTGAAGGTTGCCAGCCTTTGCAGGGGAGTGGCACCCTGCTATTTATAATAGGATGTATTTTGAGCCGTATGGATGACTTGCGGCCACTGGCTGATTAGCATGCGAAGACCCGCTCTTGGGCTGCCATCTGTCGATTTGTTGGGATTTTGTTGCAGCAAATCTGGGTAGTTAGGGACTTGGTCCGTTTGCCACGTGTCCCATTGCGTATGGTGTTCTCAGTCTTCGATCACGTGGGGTCGCATGAGACCCATGCGGCTTGGATCACAGGCTGCATGAAGTATGGAAACTTTGGGGCCGCATAAGCTGGGCCGCATGAGGTTCATGCGGCTTGGATGGCACTCTTTTGGCCGCATGGAGGCGTACGAACCCTGCTTTTGGGCAACGTCTCACGTCTTATCTTTCTTGTCGAAGTGTCAGAACTATCATGTTTTGCAAGGACTTGTCAGCTTTATCAGTCCAACAGCTCCTCCTGGCCGCATGTCTTCCTTTTACAGCTGTTTGTTGACGGGCCGCATATGTCTTTGAATAGTCATACGGCTTTCCTTCATGCGAACTTGTTTGGCCCGAAGTACCTATGCGGCAATTTGTAATCCGCATGAACTCCATATTTTTCATGTTTCTACAGATATCCTCATGTTTTAAAATAATTTACATGTTGATTAATTTCTAATACCATGTTAAGCTTCATTAAATATCCTATTAAACATTTAACGATTAAAACTTAATCATTCAAGGCTGGCTTTTAAATATCCAGTCCATGAACGTGACCACACCAAACCACTCCTTAGTAAAGATGCAACAACCAAGTCCAACCTATTAGCCCAAAACAGCTTCTCAGCCAAACACAATATTTGAACCAAAATTACTGAATTTAGAACCAGTCTTCTAATTAGCAAACAAAATGAAACACTGCTGTTTTCAGGTCTGGTTCTCAACACAATAATTCAGCATCCAACCCGAGCTCAAACAGAGATTGTTTTTAAACAACCCAACTTTCAACAAAACTTTAAAGTAAACACAGAACCCACTTAATTTCGAATCTAAAACTTCTTAATGGCTACTCATCCCAGATAGTCAAACCATACCCAGATCTCATCTCAAAAATAACTCGAACAAAATAATCAAAATTTCAGAGAAGAGGAAGATTCAAGCAGATACGAAATTACAACCAACTTAAATTCAAAATAAATTCTGAATCAGAACAATTGAGTAGAAAAGCATAAACAAATCAAATTAAACTAATATAAGAATTTACAAGTTCAAATTCATAGACATCAATGCAACCCCAAAAACGAACTCATCTCCAGTCAATTAACACTGCTACAGGTCTGCACCTAATCGAGCACTGACACGGTCAACTGCTCTCAACTACAAGAAGTCCTTGTATCGATCTTTCGACAACGCATACTGCAAGGATACGATGGCACTGGTCACACACGTGGACACGACTGCAACCCGGACACCAACATAAAATTTGGACACGGTCACTGATCAACAAATGCACGAACACAAGCTCTGCTATTCCTAAACACCAATCCAACGCGATGCAACACGAACACAACTCGGACACGGACCGTCCATCAGTCAGGAGCAACTCGGACACACGTTTGCCACACATGAAACGACACAACATACTGTGAATTAAAACCAAACACCCAAGCATAAAACTGAGTAATTAAGAAATTTGATAAGAATTACCTGGAGAATTTCCTCACAAAAATTCAAGGACACGAATCACAATTCTGGACACGGCTCCCTTAGATAGCTCGACAGTGATTTAAATCCCAAAGAAAAATAATCCTGACAGGATTCAAACAGCAATAATAAGAACTCCCATCCATCAGCAAGGTTCAGAAGTTAGAGTGATGAAGAACTCACCAACAAATAGATCGGGTTATCGAAAGAGTTTGCCTTAAGTCAAACGATCAATTCATTCATCGTTCGATCTACACGATGATGCAAAATAGAGAATCAATACCGCATCAGGAAATAATTGAGAGAAAAGATGATCCAAAACATTTGGTTAGAGTTCACCTTCTTGGCATGGCCAGTCGACTGTTCGAGAAGCACCGCGATGAAGTGCTGTAATCGAATGATTTACTCCAGATCTGATCTGGAAATTTCAGATCAAATTACATAGATCGATCGAAGTCAAAATTAATGGAAGAACAGATCGATCGGGGCTCACCGCTACGAGCACGAGCTGTGTACCGACAATGAGGTCGCTAGAAGAAATGGAGTATCGCTGGTGGAATTTCCAAGGACAAGGTGATGTCGTCGCTACTGGAGGGATGGAGGGTCGCCGAGAAGTCGCTGCTACTGGCTAGGCCGTCGGAGAGGTGGAGATCATCGCCGTCGTCACCATCATTGATCACCGGAGATGAATTGGTTAGGGTTAGGTTAGTCGAAGATTTGGGGGAAAAAGAGCTCTCGGGAGAGAATAAAATTGCCAGAGGAAATGAAATGTCTGAGTCTTCTCTCTCCAAATTCCTATAAATAGACATTGCTTTTGCAGTTAAGTCCTCCCTTAATTTGGTTAATAAGCAGAAAAGCCCCCTTCATTTTCATTTTTACACTGAATGCAGGAATCAGTTAGAAAAGAAGAATGAGTGGTGGGCCCCAAGTTAGTTTATTACAACAAACTTTTAAAATTCAAATTCCTGCTCCTAATTGCCTTCCCACAATTTATTTATATAAATAAATATTTAATGAACCTTATTATATTAACAATTTAAAAATTCCAAAAAATAGGAAAAGTGGAGTTACAAATCTCTCCCCTTTAAAATAATTTCGTCCTCAAAATTCGAGAGACAATCAAAACAAAATCAAAATAAATTGTTTTAACACAAGTCATTTATTGAATTTAAAATTTTCGAAAATCAGAATACAATCAAGCAAACAAAATAGGATAGCGCTCTCGAATCTCGTCCTCGCGTTCCTATGTGGACTCTTCCGGAGAGTGATGTCTCCACATGACGCGAACAAGTGGAATAGTCTGATTCCGTAATTGATTCTCCCTCCGATCATGGATCTCTACTGGCTGCTCCTCGTAGGTCAAGCTTGGACCTACCTCTAGCTCTGAGTAGTCCACTACATGGCTCGGATCTGGAATGTAGCGTCGAAGCTGGGACACGTAAAAAATATCGTGCACTCCTTCCAAGCTGGCTGGAAGCGCTAGTCGATATGCCACCTCGCCAATCCGCATAGTCACATCGAAAGGCCCGATATACTTCGGACTAAGATTCCCGCCTCTACCGAAACGAATGATGCCTCTGGTCGGTGAGATCTTCAGGAACACTCTATCTCCAACTGTAAACTCCAGTGGCCGTCTGCTGCTGTTCGCCCAGTGTTTCTGCCGATCCTGTGCAACTCTGAGGCGCTCTCTGATCAGTCTGACCTTCTCAGCTGAGTCTACCACCATCTCTGGCCCAAGCAAAGTCCTATCGCCAACGTCGTCCCAAGATAAAGGAGTGCGACATCTCCGCCCATATAATGCCTCGAATGGTGTCATCTCGATGCTAGCCTGATAACTGTTGTTATAGGAAAACTCCATAAGATGTAAGTGATCCTTCCATGAATCGCCGAAATCGATTATGCAAACCCGCAGCATGTCCTCCAGTGTCTGAATGGTCCTCTCGGACTGCTTGTCTGTCTGTGGATGATAGGCGGTGCTGAACTTCAACTGTGAACCCAAGCTCAGCTGTAGACTCCTCCAGAAGTGTGATGTGAAGCGGCTGTCCCTGTCTGAAATGATGCTCACGGAAACTCTATGAATCTGCACGATCTGACGCATGTAGAGGTTTGTAAGCTTCTCGGTCGACAGCCGTACCTTGAACGGAATGAAATAAGCAGACTTCGTCAGTCTGTCCACGATAACCTAAATAGCATCCTTGCCACTGGGCATACACGGTAAACCATAGACGAAGTCCATGGTGTTGTGCTCCCACTTCCATTCCGGAATAGGTAAAGGCTGGAGTAATCCTACTGGTCTCTGGCACTTCGCATTGACTTGCTAGCATACAAGGCATCTGGAAACAAATCTGGCAACCTCACGTTTCATCCCATACCACCAAACATACTTCCGCATATCCTTGTACATCTTGGTAGATCCAGGATGAATAGAATACTGCGACTGATGGGCCTCCTACATAACCTCCTTTCGCAAATCCTTGGGCACACACAACTGAGTTCTGTGCCTCAAGGATCCATCCTCTGTAATAGTGAAATCATCGAACAATCCCACCTTTGCCTGACCTCTGAGACATCGGAGTCCTTCATCTAAAAACTGGGCCTCCTTGATCTTCTCTAACAGTCCTGACTATATCTGCATATGCATCAGCTGCCCTCTAACTCCCGAAAGAACAATCTCGATCCCAGACTCTCAAGATCCTCTAGAAGATGCCGGTCCATGGTGAGAAACATGGCAACAGGATATCGACTAAGAGCATCTGCTATCACATTCGCCTTCCCAGGATGGTATTGCAGATTGATGTCAAAATCCTTCATGAGTTCCAGCCATCTGTGCTGCCTCATATTCAGCTCCTTCTGAGTAAAGACATACTTCAAGCTTTTGTGGTCCATGAAGATGTCCACTCTCTCTTCATACAAGTAGTGCTTCCACAGTTTCAAGGCAAAAATGACTGCTGTAAGCTTCAAGTCATGTGTAGGATAATTCTTCTCATGAGGCCTCAACTGTCTAGAAGCATAAGCAATGACCCTCTTATTCTGCTCAAGCACACATCCCAAGCCTTTCCCTAATGCATCGCTGTAGATGACGAATCCTCCCGATCCTGATGGCAAAGCTAGAACTGGTGCTGTAGTGAGTCTTCTCTTCAATTCTTCAATTGCTGACTGGCAGGCGTCGCTCCAGATGAACTCCTCGTCCTTTTGCGTAAGCTTGGTCATTGGCTCTGCTATCTTGGCAAAATCCTTCACGAACTTTCGATAGTAACCTGCTAGTCCTAGGAAACTACGAATCTCTGCTACTGACTTGGGAGGTGCCCATGCTTCCACAGCTTCAATCTTCTTGAGATCTACAGAAATACCCTCTCCAGTCACCACATGCCCCAAGAACTCCACTCTGTCCAAGAAGAACTCGTACTTCGAGAGCTTTCCGTACAGCTTCTCCTTTCGTAAAATCTCCAACACAATTCGTAGGTGCTCCACATGCTCCTCTTCGGTCTTCGAATATATCAGAATGTCGTCAATGAAGACTACGACAAACTTGTACAAAACTTTATTCATCAAGTTCATAAACACTGCTGGGACATTGGTGAGTCCGAACGGCATCACCAAAAATTCATACTAGCCGTAGCGAGTATTGAAAGCTGTCTTCGGAATATCCTGCTCCCGAACCTTCATCTGATGATATCCTGACCAAAGGTCAATCTTGGAAAAGGCCTTCGCCCCACTCAGCTGATCAAACAGCTCATCAATCCACGGCAAAAGATATTTGTTCTTGATGGTGATGTTATTGAGTGCACGGTAGTCGATACACATCCTCACAGTCCCATCCTTCTTGGGCAAGAAGAGTACCGGTGCTCCCCAGGGTGAAGCACTAGACCGAATAAAACCCTTGCCTTCCAACTCATCAATCTGGGCCTTCAACTCTGCAGGTTCCTTCGGGTTGATCTTGTACAATGCTGGGACTTCGACGCTGATCTAGGCACTAGGTCGATGCTGAACTCCACATCTCGATCTAGCGGCAATCCTGTCAACTCCTCGGGGAAGACGTCGAGAAACTCTGCAATCAGTGAATGCGGCAACTCCTGATCTTCTGCAACTGCTCTGAAGTAGACTCCCTCTAGACTCTCTGTAATCCGTCTTCTAATCTCGAATGGTGGAACTCCAGGCGGGCTGAAAGTCACCTTCCTTTCATGGCAGTCTATTACAGCAACTGCTCGCTCATTCAGTCGATGCCGAGGACTGTATCAAATCCTGGCAATGGAATCACTAGAAGTCGAGCCCTAAGCCCCCTCCCAACTATAGTGATAGGGTAATCCACCATCTCACTAACTGGCACTACCCCTCCTCCAGTCATAATCCGACAGTTCCTCCTAGTGGGCTTAGGTGTGAAGCCGTGTCTATGCAGAAACTCATATGATACAGAACTATGTGTGGCTCCAGAATCAAATAATGCAATGACTGGAAAAGAATGTAAAAGGATAGAATCTATGATCACATCTGGAACTGCCTCATCCTTCTCAACTGCGGCCATGACGTAAGCACGTCCCTGCTGTGGTGGTCCCCTCTGCTGCTGGTGCTGTGCAAAATGCTGCTGCCGAGTAGGTAAAGCCTGAACCCTCTGTGGTGTAGCTGGTAGAGCTCTGGGTGGTGCAGGTGGTGGTCCTCCAGCTCCTCGGGGTCCTCTTGTCAGTCGAGCTGCAGCCTGTAGACAGTCCCTCATCTGGTGTGCATCAGATCCGCAAAATAAGCAGAGTCCGAGCCTCTTGCGGCACTCGTCGAAGCGATGTCCCGGTCGGTAACAGAAAGCACAAGTAACTGCCTGCTGCTGTCTCTGTGACTGATGTGCATGGACTCTGGCTGGACGGTGATGCTGCTGTGTCGGCTGCTGTGGCCTCGCCTGAATCTGAGTCTGGGTCCACTTCGCCGGTGTCTGGAAGCTACTGCTGCCGATATTCCGGTCCCTCTTCAGCTTCGGATCCGCCTCTTTCTCTACAGCCTGAGCAATCTTGACGATGCTCGCATGCGTCGTCGCCTGACTAATCGCCACTACATGCCGCAGCTCCCTGGTAAGGCCTTTCTTGAATCTCTAAGCTCTGTCCTCCAGTGTACTGACTAGGCTCTCTGCGAACCTGCTGAGTCGAGTGAACTCTGATGTGTACTCCGCCACTGTCATGGTCCCCTGCTGCAACACCTCGAACTGCATCCGAAGCTCATCTCGCTCCACATCAGGGAAAAACCTTTCCTTGAACAGAGTTTTGAAATTTGCCCAAGAAACCTGGGGCTCAGCTAACTGGGCTCCTCCCGGTACCAAGCTTTCGCCAAATCAAATAGCCGCATGCTCGCCACTTCCACCTTCAGGTCATCCGGGATCCGTGCCATCTTCAGTGTCCTCTCAGCATTCTCCAGTCACTCATCCATATAAACAATCCCCTCGTGGCCCCAGAAATCCATGGGACAGAGGTTCTGGTAGTCTCTGGTCGTCCCCGGTCTCGGTGCTGCTGGTGGTAGAGGTGCTACCGGTGCTGGCTGTCGGCTCTCGAGTCCTGAGCGCATCTACTACTGTCGTCTAAAACTGTGCGGCCTGGTGGTCCTGGGCCTCCATGAATTGCTGGAATATGGCCATCACCTGAGCGCCGTCGAAAGTCATCGTCGGGGGTAGCGGAGGAAAGATAGGAGGCGATGGCGGAAGCTGCTCTAACGGAACGTCTGGTGCAGACTGTCCTGAGCTGCCTGCAACTCCAGGCTGATCAGCGGTCTTCCTCGTAGTGACCATCCTGCAACAAAAGAAAACTTCGTGATTGATAAAAACCTAACCTACAAGTAAATGTAAATGTTTATATAGTTTCCATATATACCGATGTACCCGATTTTCTATGCTGTGATTCAAGTTTTCCTAGTTTAAATCAAGTCCTCCAATAGTACACTAATACCTAGGTACTATTAGGATAGACCTGCATGGGCCACCACTATAAACATGTCACGACCCGCTTCCGAATAATCGGACATGAGTCGGACACGCCCAGCCTTCATCGTTGGACACGATGAAGTAAGTTGTACCAATCTATGGAAATCTAACCAGATAAACAGGAATAAATGTGAAACATAGCATCTATAAACGAATCCCAGAATCCAGTACAAGTCTAAGAATTATTACATTTTCAGCAAATGAAAAAGTGAAGTCTGATAGTCTCAAATACAAGAAATATAGACTACTAGTGGGTAAAGTGCTAGGCTTTCTCAGCCTCTAAGTCCAGAGCAACTCCAGCTGGCTCTACTGCATCTATAGGCTCTCGGCCATAATATGTGTCACACAAGGCCTCCATCTCACTTGCAACATATCCTAGACAGGAGCGAAGCAAAATACAGTTCTAGGTAATGAACAAGAACATCATGATATGGAAAATAAGTACAGGAGAACATGAATATGAAATACAGGAAATGAACATGAAAGTACAGGAATAAAAATACAGGAAATAGAGTACAGGAATGTATCCATGAACCTGAAGTACAAGATATGACATGTGCTCAATGTTTGAAATACAACTAGTCTATGTGACCGGCTAAGGTGAGTACAGGAACATGTACAGGAGTACATGAATATCGGTACGGCTTAGGACCCGCGTGTACGATGCGAGGCCTAAGCTATCTACATGAATATAGTAACGGGGTTTGGTCACATAACTAGTGTATTTTCCCTCCCGACACAAGAATGTACAAGAACAGAAAAGTATGAGAGTACAAGATATCGTGTCATGACGTGTCACAAGAAAGGTACAAGATATGTAAATGTACAAAAACCATAGAATAGTACTTGCCTTGCTCCGAAAAATCAAGTGTACTAGATGGAGCTGGATATCCTCCTGTTTTAAAATGATTTACAAGTTGATTAATTTCTAGTACTATGTTATGCTTCATTAAATATCCTATTAAACATTTAACAATTAAAACTTAATCATTCAAGGCTGGCTTTTAAATATCCAGTCCATGAACGTGACCACACCAAACCACTCCTTAGTAAAGATGCAACAACCAAGTCCAACCTATTAGCCCAAAACAGCTTCTCAGCCAAACACAATATTTGAACCAAAATTACTGAATATAGAAACAGTCTTCTAATTAGCAAACAAAATGAAACTAAGAATGAAACACTGCTGTTTTCAGGTCTGGTTCTCAACACAATAATTCAGCATCCAACCCGAGCTCAAACAGAGATTGTCTTTAAACAACCAACTTTCAACAAAACTTTAAAGTAAACACAGAACCCACTTAATTTCGAATCTAAAACTTCTTAATGGCTACTCATCCCAGATAGTCGAACCATACCCAGTTCTCATCTCAAAAATAACTCGAACAAAATAATCGAAATTTCAGAGAAGAGGAAGATTCAAGCAGATATGAAATTACAACCAACTCGAATTCAAAATAAATTCTGAATCAGAACAATTGAGTAGAAAAGCATAAACAAATCAAATTAAACTAATATAAGAATATACAACTTCAAATTCATAGACAACAATGCAACCCCAAAAACGAACTCATCTCCAGTCAATTAACACTGCTACAGGTCTGCACCTAGCCGAGCACTGACACGGTCAACTGCTCTCAACTACAAGAAGTCCCTGCATCGATCTTTCGGCAACGCATACTGCAAGGATACAATGGCACTGGTCACATACGTGGACACGACTGCAACCCGGACACCAACATGAAACTTGGACACGATCACTGATCTGTTAATGCACGAACACAAGCTCTGCTATTCCTAAACACCAATCCAACGCGATGCAACACGAACACAACTCGGACACGAACCGTCCATCAGTCAGGAGCGACTCGGACACACGTTTGCCACACATGAATCGACACAACATACTGCGAATTAAAACCAAACACCCAAGCATAAAACTGAGTAATTAAGAAATTTGATAAGAATTACCTGGAGAATTTCCTCACAAAAATTCAAGGACACGAATCACAGTTCTGGACACAGCTCCCTTAGATAGCTCGACAGTGATTTAAATCCCAAAAAAAAAAAATCCTGACAGGATTCAAACAGCAATAATAAGAACCCTCATCCATCAGCAAGGTTCAGAAGTTAGAGTGATGAAGAACTCACCAACAAATAGATCGGGTTATCGAAAGAGTTTGGCTTAAGTCAAATGATCAATTCATTCATCGTTCGATCTACATGATGATGCGAAATAGAGAATCAATACCGCATCAGGAAACAATTGAGAGAAAAGATGATCAAAAACATTTGGTTAGAGTTCACCTTCTTGGCATGGCCAGTCGACTGTTCGAGAAGCGCCGCGACGAAGTGCTCTAATCGAATGATTTACTCCAGATTTGATCTGGAAATTTCAGATCAAATTACATAGATCAATCGAAGTCAAAATTAATAGAAGAACAGATCGATCGGGGCTCACCGCTACGAGCACGAGCTGTGCGCCGACGATGAGGTCGCTGGAAGAAATGGAGTGTCGTCGGTGGAAGTTCCGGGGACAAGGTGATGTCGCCGCTACTGGAGGGATGGAGGGTCGCCGAGAAGTCGCTGCTACTGGCTAGGCCGCCGGAGAGGTGGAGATCATCGCCGTCGTCGCCATCATCGATCGCCGGAGACGAATTGGTTAGGGTTAGGTTAGCCGAGGATTTGGGGGAAAAAGAGCTCTCGGGAGAGAATGAAATGGCCAGAGGAAATGAAATGTCTGAGTCTTCTCTCTCCAAATTCCTATAGATAGACACTGCACATTTTGCAGTTAAGTCCTCTCGCAATTTGGTTAATAAGCAGAAAAGCCCCCTTCCTTTTCATTTTTACACTGAATGCATGAATCAGTTAGAAAAGAAGAATGAATGGTGGGCCCCAAGTTAGTTTGCTACAACAAACTTTTAAAATTCACATTCCTGCTCCTAATTTCCTTCCCTCCAATTTATTTTATATAAATAAATATGTAATGAACCTTATTATATTAACAATTTAAAATTTTCCAAAAATGGGAAAAGTGGAGTTACACCGGGGCGAGGAGGGGGGGTGTGCTCGCTGGAGTAAGGAGGGGAGGTGAGGGGGGCGGGGAGGAGGAGGGGGGTGGCTGGCAGAGGGAGGAGGGAGGAAGGGAGAGGTTAGGGAAGGGGGGGTAGTTTAGGTTTTTTTTTTTTTTTAATAAAAAATATCACTTAACGGTCAAAACTAAAGGTCAACATACGGTAGGGGTTGGTCAAACAAGTCATAGATTACGAGGGTCTTTATTTACTAAATTTGACTAAAAGATCTTTCTTGTTGGTGCACATTTAACGAGAGGGTTTTTGCAATTTATCCTAAACTCACGTAACTACCACGCCCGCCCTCTTTTTAACATCCCCAAATTGCCCTCTCTTAAATGTCCCCGCCCTTTCCTCTTTCAAAGACCAATTGAATTATCAGGAATTAGGGTTTCCATTGGCGTGTGAAGAAGAAGAAGACGCTGACTTTACCATCTCTACTTCTTGTGTTCCTAAAGGTACTTGCTTTCTCTCTATCCCCTCCCTGCATCTGTATTTGGCATTGATTTTTAGGGTTAGGGTTTCAAAAAGCTTCCTCCTTCGTTCTTCTTAGGAGCTCGAGGAGAAGAAGAAGAAGCCAATGGGTGAAAATGAAGAACCTTTTCTACTGATTAGTTATTTTTTCTGGTCATGTTGTCCAATTTGATTAAGTTTTCGATTTGGTATCGATCACAATGCTGAGGCTGCTAATTTTTGATCTCGTCAATTTTGATTTATTTCTTAATGAGTGAACCGGGTTTGGTTTCGTCTTCTTGCATCTTTAGTGTTTGAAGTTATGTCTGTTAGAGTTGGGATTGGGTTATTGCACGATATAATGCAGATGTTTGTTCGTAGAATGGAGCAGTGTGTGTATGTGTGTGTTTGTGGGGGGCGGGGGATTGGGTTGTGTCAACTAGGAAACATGGACACTCCTAGAGCCGGTCCTGAGAATGTAAAATATAAGACCCTCCTATACTAGTTATATTTAGAAAAGGATCTCAATACTTAAAAACATACTCTCTTTTCATTGCCAAAGTTAAAATAATCATTTCAAAAATACTTCTTTCTCGGATATTTCAAGTATTTGACATTTCTTTTACAAGAAAGAAATCTAAATTTGTTGAAAAAAAATTTAAAAGAGGATAAATATGGCTGAAGGAGTAAATGTGGCCCAATATTCTGAGCTCGGCAAAATAAAAATGGCCTACAATAAGCAGAGCCGCTATAAACAGCAGTAATAATTATGGAGGAGGCCCCACATCATAAATCCTACTTGTAGTATGAAGCTTGTAGTATGTTTGTTTTACGGTAGACTTACAATAATAAATAAATGTTAAGGCTCCAACAAGAAAAAGGCACGCCTAGGTGCACCTTTTGTTTTTTTGGGGATATTGATGGAAGTATTGGTGGTGATGATGATTTGCTGGAGTTTGACGAAGATCAATGATTGTTCTATTGTAACCGCTTTTATTTTACAATTTGTGTTTCTTTCATTTGTAACTTGTTGTTAGAGAACACAAAATTTTGTTAACTCTGTTTGCTGCTTTGTTAGTTCACTTGGTTATGATTTAACATATTTTTGTTGGTTTTAATATGTTATTTGATTTTATTTCTTACCTTATATATATATATATATATATATATATATATATATATATATATATATATATATATATATATATATATATATATATATATATATATTTATTTTAATATTTTTTATTGTTGTGTCTCGCTTCATTCGGTCGAGCACCTTAAGTGCTCCTCGGACGATATGGATCATTTGCTTCTCGATTGCGCCTTGACTACCTTGGACACAAGACATATACTCCACAAAGGCACTCGGACATGCCAAAATAAGTCCCAAATATGTGTCGTGGTGTCCGTATTGTTTCCTGTTGTATTCATGGCCGTGCAATGCTACAACCTGGTATGCATTTGTTTTGGTGTCTGTTCTCGTTTGATTGGCGGCATTGGTGCTCTTTTATTTTTATTTTTCTTCTTCTAGTTTGTATTAATAGTTTGTAGTGTGCTTTGATTTAACCAACTACTTTACTTTTATACTTTGAACATGAAAATGTTGAAGCATTATCTGCAAAATTCATATTTATGGGTGTGGGGGCATTTCCAATCTCATTGCTTTCTCACTCTAAAAAAACAGGAGTGACAAATTCTCAAATTTTAGAGAAAGTTCTTAGGTTCCCTTTTCTGTTGATGCCTTTTTCTATCAAAAACCTATGGGTAAACTGTCTTAATAGTTTTGATAAGTTAGAATTGTGTCAGTTTTAGAAGATCCTGATTGATTGCTTCTTTTATACTAGTTTTTCTATTTAAATTTTGTGTACTTATGTAAAATCTGGTTAGAGTTAAAAACATCACTCTATTATGTTGTATGTAGCATGGACACACTAATGTCACATGCATGGACACCCAAAGCGGTCCCGATATCAAATTTGGCATGTTGGTGTATATTAAGGCGTGTCCACCATGGTCACAACACAAAAAATGTTATTAATATTGAAGCATTTGTGGTTCCTACATTCTGATTCTTTAAGTCAGTGCTTGACCATTCTTAAAATGTCAATGGTGTAAATTTTGTGAAATCTTAGTACTAGTACATAGTGACTCATCTGATATATAGTCTTCATAATTGTGAGAACAATTAATTTTGTTAGTTCACACCCCAAGTGATCAATTGACTGCAACCATCTTTAGTTGATTTCTTTCATGCATTATTTAAGTGTCCTTCTTGATTTATAGAAAACTTCAAGGGTGTCTATAACCTTATGTATTAGGATAAGATATTGACCCTTTGGATCTCCAGTGATCCATCGAACTAGTAAGTAAGCATCAGGAGACAGTTTAATGATGCTTAGGAAATATGTTCACTGGCCTAATGGCTGGAATAGGTATAGCGTTCATCCAATTTCTTTAGCTTTAGTTATCAATGCTTTGTTCTGAGCAACTTGCGCTATGATAATTCATAAAATATTTATTCGTTGACGTACCGTTAGCACCTATCAAGAATAATGGAAACCTTCTTTTTACAGTTTATTGATATTTCTTTGGTTAATAAAATTGTTTTTGTGGCAAATGGCACTTATTGGGGTAGTATTCCCTAGTTCTGTCATTTATTGGTGAAGCTGTTACCCTTTCAAAGAGCAAGGAGGATCTCTAGAGAATTATTACAAAGCCATCCTAGGTATTTGATTCTCTCTTTTGTTTCAAACCTTTGGATTTCTAAAGTTACGATAGCACAATTGTAACTCACTGGAAGTCTCTTATCACCAGAACTTGGGTTATTTAGTTAATCTAGTAGTATGTGGTACTTGTCAAGTTTGGTTTTATGTGGAGCATTATTTTTTTTAATGGCTTTTACACCAGCTTGAAGCACTTGCAATACAAATTAGTGAGTTTACAAGGATAGAGACAGAGTACTTGAATAAAACAAAGTGTTTAAATCTAATTATCATTACCACACACTATGGTGCACTTGGTATATTCTTAAACTTCTCATTTATTTTTCATCCATTTGAGGGAACAGTGGAAGATCGTATTACTAGATCTTTGGGAACCGAAGGTTTGCTTCCTATCTTGTTACTGATGCTCACTTGTGAAGGTCTCCATAATTGGTTTTCTATTTGAAAGTCACTTCTTGAAAGTATCTAGTTATAATACTAATCTACTTATGTTTTTTTAAGTTTGTAACTAATTGGGTTCAAAATGTTTTCGTGACTAAAGCTTTGAGTACTAGACAATGCCATGGCAAGTTTGAGAACATTTTGCTACTGGGTCAAGTTCTTAGGGCCCTTAGATGGAAGACCCAATCTTGTGAAGGCTGCTATGATAGTTTTTAAGTTTGTAACACAAATATCAAAGATGATTTCTCTCTCTCTGACTTGTACTGATCCTTAATAGTGAATGCCTAAAGTGCTTGACCTTTTCAAAGAGCAAGGAGGATACCAAGTCTTTAAATTTACAAGATGCAGTAGTACTTGTTTTTGGTTTATTTTCATGTTATTTTAACCTTTTGGGTGATGGTTATAGTGGAAATTATTGCATATCTAGCAAAAATGGTAGTTTGATCTGTATGGAGATGCTTAAACATGACAAATCTTATGTTTGTTAAAGTTTTCTTATTGGCTTCAAGGTGAGTTTATATTGACTTGGTTTAGTTTCTGCATCATCCTTTGTGTTTGAGTATTGTAGCAACGCTATTTTCACTTTTTACTTAATGTACTATGAGATTCTTTAAATAGCTCCTTTATTTGTCTTTTGCAGAGATAAGGCAGCTTCCACATCTGGCACTTTTAGTTTCTCCCCTTCCAAATGGTCCTTCTCAATCATTCCTCTACTCCCCCTTTGGTGGCTTCTTTGGAGTTTATGAAAGGTGTGTTAAAGGTTAGTTGGATTGCTTTGTTAAGGAAGTAAATGTCAACCTTTTTTTTTCTTCCTCCATGTTTTAGGAATGAGTGGATAGCTCATACATAATGTGGCAGACCTTCCTGGTTATTTTGGTCATGTTATCAACTATCAAGTATTGTTTGACATGCTATTTTTGGTAGCTTGAGCTCATTATATGAATATGAGCTACTTACAATAATGTTTCTCGTCTTTCTTTTTTGTGCTTAGTAATGGATATATAGCTATATATAATGTGATACGATGTAATCATGTTATCGAGTATATTTTAAGATGCTATCTCTGGTAGCTTGATCTCATTAAATAAATAAAGAGAAAAAAAATGAACCCATGACATAGTTTTGCCAAACCAGAGTTATAAGTTTTAATTTGGTGATTACCTATTAGCTAAAATGATATTGGGTTGCCTTAGCTCCTATTTACCAAAGTCTGAAACGTTATTAGAGATGGATGCTCCTATTTACCAAAGTCTGAAATGTTCTTACAGATAGATATCCAATAACTATCGATTTTTAGTGACCAAATAAATGAAATTAGGAACTGACGGAGGAACATGCCTGTCTTTGTTGAGCTTACTTGGAGATTCATTTGATGGGAAGACATTTAAAGGCAACAAAATCCGCTGACTCGGCTTATTATAATATAAAGCCCAAAAAAATAAAAATAAAGCCAAAACAAATATTTTCCTCTGCCCCCTGGCTGCAACCTTTAGATACTACTTCACTAATATCAGTTGGTTTGATTACCACCTTATTTCCCCAAAATGTGACTATTTATATATCTCCCAAGTTTTAATTTTAATATCTTATCTATGTCGTATTTATATATATATATTTGGAACATTTGTAGTCTGTTATTATAATCAGATATATTTGTACTAGAGAGATATCTACAAGGATATAAATATCTTGTAGTTTGTTATTAGACATCTTATAAATAGCCCCAATTTATCAATTTGCAGCAATATATAAGCACTTTTATTCTTCAAGTAGAAAATGGGCGAACAGGTTATCTTGCAACATTACTAAAATGACCATATAATAGATTTAATCTTTCTTAAACTTTTTTTTAATCTTTCTTTATGATTTTTCTTTTTATATGCTAGGGATTCTATGGTGGGCAGATTTGGTACTACCAAGTAGACTAATGAGGAAGTTTGTAAATTTTAGGATACGTGCAATATGACGTCCCTAGAACGACCTATATTCCAGACTGTCTGTGTATATAAATGATTACTTGCAGTTTCCAGACTCAGTACGGGTAGATTTTGCTCTTGTTGCCATGTTGATCATTTGGACTAGAAACTTAACAGGGAGAATGGTCTCAATAATATTAGCATGCAGCTTCTTCCATATTTATTTGTATATACTTGTTTTTGTGCATTATTTGTAATTTTATTTGTGTTGTATAATTCCATCTATCTTGTATACAGTTACTCTATAGATCAAAATCTTAGGACTTCCATATTTCCCATCCTTTTAAGATTTGGGAGTCAAAACTCACCATATCTTTGGTAACACCTAAGAAGCTAGCACAGCCAACTTTTATTTGTGATCTTTTGAATAATTGTCATGAAATAAATTATCGTTAATTACTTCTACTATGCTTATGACTTGTCTCATAAATTACACAATTTATTATATGTTGACAATAATACTAAATGTCGAGTATGTTTCTCTTTAATGAATTATTGTTCACAGTAATAGATGTCTTTGGAGTAATGTACCTGCAAATGTCTCAGACATCTTGCTTTAGTGAACTGCATTTTGTAACTTACTTCCTAGATAGATGGATACTGAGTTCTGAGAATCAGAAGACTTCGTTAACAAGGTGTTTGTGAAAATTTGTTTATGCCAGGATATATGAGGTATTCTCTGACCACACCTTCAATTCTTTGGATGCTCTTATCTTATGAGAAGGAAAATAAAGCTAAGAAGCAGTGTTCTAATTTCTAAATTTCGGCCTAGGCGGCCGCCGGCCGCACCGATAACCCCCTCGCGGCGGCCGCCTAGGCCGATTTATTTTCAAAAAAATTCAAAAAAAAAATGATTTTTTTTTTAATACTTACCTTAGCCGCCGCCGCCGCCTCCTCCGGCAATGTCTGCCTCCGCCGCCGCCGGCGTCGTCTCCTGCCACCGCGGCTGCTGGCATCGTCTCCTGCCACCGTCGTTGTCGGCATCGTCTCCCGCCGCCGCTGCTGGTGGTGGTGTATGCTACTGGTGGTGGTTGTTGCTGGTGGTGTGGTGGTTGTTGCTGCCACTGCGGTTGGCGGCGGCTAGTGGTGGTGGTGGTACTTCGAGAGAGGGAGAGGAGAGGAGAGGAGAGGAGTGGAGAGATGGAGAGGAGAGGAGAGGAGAGAGATGGAGGAGGAGAGATGATTGAGAGGAGAGAGAGAGGAGTTGTTGTTGTTGCTGCTGCTGCTCTCTCTCCCTTTCTCCTCTCTTCTTTTATAAAAGAAAAAACCTGAAAAAAAAAACTTAAAGAAAAAAAACCTAGGGTGGGATTCGAACCCAATACCATCCACCAAAACATAACTTATACACAGCGTGCTAGCCACAAGAGCACATAAGCAAATGTGTTGATATGTTATATAGAATGTATTTATATGTATACATATTGAAAAAAATTTAAAAAAATAAAAATTCAGCTCGGCGCCTAGGCGGCCTAGGCGCTAGACGCCCCTCCGGCGCACCGATTCCGCCTAGCGAAATTTAGAACATTGCTAAGAAGCCAATTCACCAATTTGTGTGATAACATTTTTTGTGTGGTCGCACAATGCTGATTGAAGACAATTCGCTAATTAACAATGGATTTGGGGATCACATTCAGAATTGAATTCATTAGGTTCAATCTTATTCTCAACTTCCATACTACATTTTATCTGGAACATTTGTATCCTTTGTTCATGAAGGAGATTTCTGGATAGGCTTTCTTAAAGTATCTGCTACAGTTAAAGATTTAATCTTGCGATTACAGGTGTACACACAAGTAGTTTGTATCATAAATATTGATGGAAAATAAACATGGGTAAATTTGTAATATCTTTTTTATTATAAAGCTGCAGTGGGATCCACTTTGAACCTTTGGATTTAGGCTGGGTTTGGTATCCCTTATTGGAGACTGCTTATGTTCTTTTTCTTGGAATGCAGTCCAAGGCTGTTTGGTAAAAAGAGTTTACCAAAAAAGGGGAAGCTTTTGATAGCAGCCTTCCACCTGCTGTCAAAAGTGGCTTTTGTTGTGGCTTTTCAGAAAGCAGCAACAATCTTAAATCAAGCCTTAGAAAGGATTAGGTCACCCCAAAATAGGAGGAAATATCTCACATAAATATGGTGGGTGTTCTCTCTTTTGCAAGTCTGCATATATTTCTCGATAACCATAATAAAACAAATCATAACAAACTCTTCTACTCCAAACCCTTCATTGAATTCTTTGCTCGTATCTAGATTTTAGACTCAATAATGGCTACTGATCACCATTTACAAGCATCCACTGTGTAAGAAGATGGTTGATGCTGCCGAAACTAGAAATAGAAGGACATTCACAAAGATCGACCGAGTAGGGAACACAACACTGCTCAGTTATTCTTGATGCCATTGTCTTCTGATTTCCTATTAGCATATTAGTCTTTGCTGCTGACAATTATTTGTTATAGTTTGTTTTGATTATTTATTAGTTTCTTGTTCTGATCATCTATGATTATGTTTATGTTGATGTTCTTGTTGAATAATTGAATTTTTTGTTCAAGATATATTATGCGGGATTGTAGGTTGTCTACGTGGTTCTTGTGGAGCTATTAATTTGTCTATTTTTAGTCTGCAATAGTCATTTTTTGTTGAAATTATATTTATTTAATTTGGATATTTGACCAAATATTGTGTTTATAATTTGTTTTGTGTGCTGTTGAGTTTAATATCCTTTTGTGGTTGTCTATTCACATTTTCTGATTGTATATTCATTATCCATAGATTCATAAATGACATGATTTCCTATTCCTTGAAGACTTCTGCTTCCATAATTTTATTCAGGTATATGGCTTGAGCGTGGGCTGCGTTGAAGAGTATTGGACTAAAGTTGACACAATGGATTATCTCTATAGGCATGAACAAGCTGAAATTGTTTGTTTATACTGAAATCAGTAAGTTCGCTCAACTTAACTACTTCACTCTTGGTCGATGGGGATGAACTGAGAGCATGGCCGGGGTGGGAGGGTATTTGTGGGGGGGTGGGGGGTGGGGGGTGGGGAGGACACTGTAGTTCTTTAGAACTTTCATTAGTTATTTATGGCTCGAAAAAACTTTTCTTTGAATTAATTCATAATGTTCAATTTTCGTACATTGAACTTGTTAAGCTCATTGAAAGAAATGAACCTGAATTGATAAAACAAATTGATTATAGTTTTAACTTACATAGAATTCCTTTTAACTTTTTTAATGTATCATAGTATCTCAATTTCAGTTTTGATGACATTGCCTCGAGGCCCATTTAAAATTCTTATATGAAACGTGGTACCAAAAATGAATGCAAATAAGTTCATTAGTAGTTCAGTATGGAACCAAAAATAAATTACAAGGAACGATTTCCACATGTACAATTATTATGTAATCCATTTTATATATGATGGATTTTATTTCATTGATCGCAAGTCGATTCTTAATGTCCATCAATGATTTTTCTAATGATTCATGTTCTACTTGCAATATTGAAATCACAAATGGAGTTCAACTGGAAAAGAAACATGTGTATGAAAAAATAAATCAAATACATTTAACATGGATGATAATTCTTCATCTCTTTGGAGATGAACAATAAAATTGGAATCGGCACAACGAAGATAAGTGTGGGCTTGCATGCTATTGATGACGACAAATAGTGAATTTTTTGCCCTTTTCGCAAGATACCTAATTGAGATCATATTGGTACACAATCAAGAGATGGTGGATTGAAAAATTCTAAAGAACAAGAGAAAGTGTAGGTTCCATGGTCTGAATCTTCTCATTGCCAAGGAATTCTCTTGATCATCCACCTATGACCTCTCTTTTTTATCAATTATATATATTTTTAAAAAATATAGATAAGTACAATTATTGAATTCAATGTATCGTCCCTTATAATTAACAATATAGATTTTATAAATGGTTAACTTTTTATTTTATGCAAATTATATTATTAACCGATAACAAAAGGGTCTGAATCTTCTTATCAGCTTCAATAAATCATGGTTCTTAGACAACAAAGGTGATATGTTTTTTTTTTCCTTTGAACAAACAACACATATAACTAAAATGTACTTTCTGATACATGCAGAGAGAACTAGCTAAATAGAGCAGACTTATAATGGGAAACCAAGAAGAAAGGGAAGGAAAATAATTTTCTTCAAAACCTACATGCTTTTAGTTGTATAGACTAAAGGCAGAAAGATAACAACTACAGGTGGAGAGTCAAGTCTAGTTCTATGCTGTCTACTTCTTGATCACCTCCACCAACAATGTCAGACACAGTTCGACTCGTCGACTCCTGACGAACATTGTCGCCGACAAAGCCTCTAGTCCTGTCGCAGTTTACGCCCTCCAATAGTGGCAGAACCACGACCGTTTCCTCTACCTTTGTCGACGATGATGACCCTACATTCATTGGTTGACGTGTGTCATACCTAACAAAATATCGCTCACTAGGTGGTAAACAATACCTTGGCCTCGAACGATAACTCGGTATGTTTTTGCTGGCAGTCCAACGCCTGTGACTGAACTTTCGTGCGTATCGGGGACGAGGGTCGGTCTTGGCGTGGACTTTGTTGAGTTGGCCATCCATCTTGTGAACATATACTAGGAGTGTGGTGGAAGAATGAGATGAGAGGAGTTTGTGTGGTAGCACTAGCAATAGGTTTTGTAGAGCTTTTGTAGGACAATAATAATAACAAATCCTTACTGATAGAGGGGTCATTTAAATGTACAGTTAATTATGACTAAATATATGTAAATTGCACAATATATTTACTATAGATATTGGCATATTGCAATTTTGTGAAAATATTTTAGTTAAATTCCATAATATGTGAAAATTTCATTAGAAAATACAAAAAATATTTATGAGTATTTATTGTGCTTGCATTATTTTTCTTTGTTTTTTCCCTTTACGTGTTTGAAAAGAAAAAAGAATATGAGGACATTTAAAGCACTAAACCGTTTTTGGCTGTAGTGTATTATGGACTCCGCTTATTCTCTACTTTACATGAGAGAGGAGAAAAGTGATAGGGTATGTATGAATCCAAAAGCATTAATTTAGTGGATAATTACTTTATGTTACTCATTTAAGTCTTTTCCATCTTTGTTCGTTATGGTCAACTATCTTTTGCCCTCTCCCTCTCTTCTTGACTTATTAAAATATACTATAATTTAAGCATAATAGCCGTTATCTTGAGTTACATGAATTTCCTTTAATTGGTGATTGACTCAAATTCTCACATGTAAGGCCCTTTTGTGCATTCCCTATCTATAAAAAGTTCCATTAAGAAAGTTTCTTAAGACATACCACTTGGACCGATTATTCGTTCCTTATGGTGGTTTCACGGATCTTTATGTCATCTCCAAGATCTGACTACTTGGGCTAATGCTTGTTGATTATATAAATATGACCATCTCAACCGTTCAATTGATCACAAAGTTGAATATAAACAATGGATTTGATAGTCACGAAACATGCCTCGGCTAAAATAAAAATGTAACCAACTTGACTTAATTGGCGCACCTCCCTAAGTCGATATGCAACAAACTTAACTTTGTCGGTGTAATCTAGATATAGCAAAGAAACGCCCCACCTCAACGATCCAATCAAAAGTTCCCTATACTCGCATCTCCTAATGACACTACATGGTAAGGACAAGGTGACACGGATATTACACCTATCTTGGTGTCATAGTGGATTTTGGAATGTTTGTGGAGTGTCCGATGGATACGTGTTTGGCATGACATGACCATATTTTGGAGTGTTTGTGTTCCTAGATGCTAACTCATTTACTTTAAGCATTTCCTCTTTAATTTATTAATTTCTCAATTGTAAAAGTCCTCTAAAGATGATGAAAAGCTTTCTTTTACAGGCTGTATGATTTTCTATATTTCTTAGGATATGTTTAATGACATTTTCTATTTTATGATATGGTTAATGACTTAAAAAGACTTTATAATTTATATTGTTGTAACGTTTGGTGATAAATAACCTTATAATGTTTGGTGATAAATAACCTTAGATTTCTCCAAAAAGGGAATAAAAGATACTAAGCTACATTTTAATGGTGATAATATTGCAATCAGAAATCATACGACAATGATGGAAAGTACTGATATTTCAAACACAAATAAATGAGTCCATACATATTTGATCAAACTCAACACTAGTATACAACACATTTTTAAGAAAAAAAAAGAACATAAACAGATAAACTCTATGATAAATAAACCAACTAAAGGTGGAACATTTGAACTAAATTCATATATGTTCTCTATTGCATCCTCACTTAGGACTGTCAATGATAATTGATAACCGGATGAGTCAATCCGATTATTTAGAATTATAGGGTTTGGATTTGAAAGGTAAACTCGAAATCCTTAATGGATAGGGTTTGAATATAGCTCCAACCAAACCTAAAACCTGATAAGAACCTGTCAATGATTTACATATAACAAATTTCAAGTTTATCACATATACCCGATTGAGAAGTTTGAATCTTCTATCAATTTTAGGTAAATCTATGCTCAATAATATATCATTAGTTTTATCACATGTGAAAAATCATCTAAACTGTTGTCGAAGAAGTACAAATAAAAAAATCTTTTGAAATAACTAATACTTTAAACATCTTATGTAAAATCTGAAATCCGACCATTATCCAATTAGAAGGAAAGGAATTTGGCACGAAATTGAATTCAAACCCGAAAGCCTTACAGGATTCGGGTTGGATCTAACATAAACCCGACCTGTATCTTACATAAACCTGACGCAAATCTGACCCATTGACATCCCTATCCCCACTACCACCCCTTAGTAATCAAAACAAAATTTGGCTGTGGTAAAATCACCTGTAGCTCAACGGTATATCTCCATAGAATCCTTATCGCTTAGAAGTATTGAGTCCTCTACAAGTGGAGGCAAGTTCAAGTCAAGCAGATGAATGGTACTACTCACTATAGGTTTTGGACAGAAAGAGAACTCCAAGTCTTTTTGCATACGAAAGTTTATGTTGAAATGCTTAATGTTTGACAAAAGATTGCTCATTAGGTGGTAACAATACCTTGGCCCATATCTGAACCATGAATGCGAGTTGGCTTGAAATTTGGAAGTGGATAAGGGTTTGAGTTTCCTCGCCTTTCAATATTCAGCATCTCCTTCCTAGTATAGTAGTATGGATATGTTGATGTCTGCTAAACTCTCGCTTGCTTTTGAACGATCTCTTGCAAGTAACACAAAAGAAAGGGTCAGGAACTTGAAGCACAAGTTGATGATTCTTCCATATCAACAAGGAAGGACACCATAGCGAAGAAGGGATGTGGTCTAGAGTAAAAACAAGATGAGAGAATAGATGTTGAGAGGTTGGGGTGATATGCAAATGTGAGAGTTGATGGTTTTTAGTACAAGGGAACTTGATGACTAGTCTTCTAAAGGATAAAGAGATGTTAATTGTAGATGGGTTGACAATCAAGTAAATTGTCAGTCTCAAATATACCAAATATTATATGTTCTTATTGATATTTTAGAGATGTAGCGTTGTTATTAAAGCCAAAGTAGATTACATACTAAAATTAATGTAAGGAAAGAAAAAACTAAATGCAACCCCTTTGCATAAGATATTCCTATTGAAATCTTTAAAAAGTCGACTACAAACTTCATATATTGAATATGAAAGAAATCCTCTAAAGATTAGAGACTCTCCTATTAAATTCTTTACTTTGTTCTTCCAAAAAGAATTATTTGCTTTGCAATTCTGATTGAATAAAGAAAGAGGAGCACTTTTTTTTTATCAAGTCCAACAAGTTCTTAAGTTATGTTGCGATTTTGATATCATAAGATCATTTCAAAATGTTCAAATTTTCAAACTGTTTCATATTGTCTTAATGTTCTTATTTTGATCTTCAGAAGCATTATATATATATATATATATATATAAAAGGAAGTGAATATTGAAGATTTTTTTTCTTCTTCATATTGCTATTTTCTTTCGTATTTCTGCAAAATCTTCGTTCTTTCTATTGTTGGAATCATGACAATTTCTTATTCATATACATTTATCGACGTAATAGTTATGTTGAATAGACATGTCCATGCAGTTGCGAACTCGCAAATAACATACAACATAAATGATATCGAAAAACTGTGAGAAAGAAATAGTGACATGAATAACAATTTAAATATACATTATCTTTCCCTAACAAGACTTTCCAAAAGTATATATATATATATATATATATATATATATATATATATATATATATATATATAAAGAAGCTTGAAAAGTGTCGTCTAAGCCGTATGTATATCCTCACGTAATTAAGATTTTTTTTAAAATCCTTCTAACTACCCCCGTACCACCATATGTATATCCCTCACATAAAATAAATCCTAAAACCTTCTAACTACCTGAACATATATCGAAAATCCTATAAACATATTTATAAATAATCAAAATTAAAATATATTCAATATTCGAATCATATTTAAATTAACTACATAGTATTATCTAAACATATATTCAAAGTTCTAAAACATATCTATAACAAATTTGATTTAAAATATATTAAAATTATATTAAACTATTTTAATATAATTTAAATTTCTATCTAATTTTTCAACAATATCAGAGATTTTCTTTTTGGTACGTGGATCGCATGTGACCATGACTAATATATATATATATATTTGGAATAAGGGTGAATTTATTCCTCGTATATAGCGGAAAAGGTATTAAAGTACAACATCACAACTCTCCATGCCCCAAATAATAATATTATGGGGCCAATACAGATACATCGAATTCTATATTATGTAGAATTCCAATAGGGGGATAGTCAAGCCCTCAAAGATACGTCTGTTCCGCTCCTTCCAGATGTGCCAAACAGACGCAGCAAGACGAACTCTGGCTCTTCTAGTCCACTCCGTATTCCGGCCTCTGTGATCTCGGATCCAGCTGAGAATGCTCCGGATGTCTCGATCCACCCCAACTCCTCCTCTCAGTTGTGTACACTGCTCAGTCCAAATGTGCCAGGTCACCGGGCAAACAAAGAAGAGATGTCCCATAGATTCATCTTCCTCATTACATAGCACACATTTGGCATCCGGGATCTGCATCCCAAACCGGAGGAGTCTGTCTCTCGTCATCAGTCTACCCTGGAGAAGACGATATGTACATAGTTGCATTTTCCGTGCAACGTCCTTACCCCAAATGAAGTCCACCTCCTCAGCCTGGTCGTGGTGGGTCCGAACCAAATCGTAGCAACTACGAAAGCAGAATAGACCTGACCCGCCCCCTGTACCTGGGCCGGCCCAGCTCCATGTATCCTCTGCCTGGCTAGCGTCGATAGTAATAAGACGAATCTCCTCAGCTAGCTGAGCAGTATAAGTATATCCCTCTGGCCTCCAAACTCCATCTCTGATGATCCGACTACATGTGAGCCCCCTGTCCGCTTCTCTGTCCAGCTGCCCCCCCAGAAGCTCGAGCAAGGATCTGGAACCCAACCAAGGGTCCAGCCAGAGGTCGGTAGTCGTCCCATCCTTCATGTGCCTGCAGATAGCGGTGTGAAGCACCGGTCTACACCTTAGGATGGCCTTGAACGTGACCGAGAAATTGTTGTCTATCCTGTAAGCCCAGAAGTTGGTCCTCCTCAGGTATCTGTTCGCCATCCATTCTGCCAAGAGCGACCCCCCCTTGATGAATCTCCAGGCCATCTTCACACAAGCTGCCTTCCTGATCGTATGGAGAGGCCTCAACCCCACTCCTCCTTCCTCCCGTGGCCGACATAACTAGTCCCAGGATATCGCATGCATCCCTCCCCTCCAGATGAAGTCAGCACAGATGGCCTCCACTTTACGAATAGTAGCTGTGGGGATCTGGATAGACTGGAACCAGAACATCGTGATGCCTGCAATAACCGAACGTACCAACTCTATCCGGCCGCCAAAAGATAGACCCGCAGCTTGCCAGCCTTCCACCCTCCTCTGAGCAAAGTCCACCAAGCTGTGACAATCCTGCTCTCTGGCATAGTTGACCGTCAGCGGGACCCCCAGGTATTTCACTGGGAGCTCGCCTCTGTCCACACCTAAGGCGAAGGCTCTCTCCTCCTGCTGTGTGCACCGGGAGCTAAAGTAGACTCTGCTCTTCTCCCTGTTTAACTGGAGCCCAGATAGCCGCTCGAACTCCTCCATAATGTCAGAGAGCGCTCTCATTCCCCGCATGGAAGGCTGGAGAAGCACCAATAAGTCGTCAGCATAGATCAAGTGGGATACAACCGGACTCACCAATCGGAAAAGGGGAACGATCCTCTTGCTATGTACTGTCGTATCCATCATGCAGGTAAAGTACTCCATCACCAAGGTAAATAGATACGGGGAGAGGGGGTCACCCTGCCTCAACCTCCTGTTGCTACTGAAGTAGCCATGCGGCGTGCCCTGGATGAGGACTGAGAAAGTAGGGGAGCAAATGCACTCCCTCACCCTCGCAACCTACCTCTCGTCGAATCCCATTGCAAGAATCAAGTGACACAGGAAGTCCCTGTTTACCGTATCATAAGCTTTCCGGAGATCAAGCTTCACACAAGCCTTCATCTCCCTAGGTTTGCTGAACTCCCTCACCATCTCATGAGCTAGCAGGCTGTGCTCCGCTATCGACCGGCCCTTGATGAACGCTGCTTGATTCTGGGACACCAATCCCTGCATAACCCCCTCCATACGCCTGCACATAAGATGAGTGATAATCTTGTAAAGAAAATTACAGCAAGCAATGGACCGGAAATCCGCAAGTGAGGTCGCTCCCTCCTTTTTAGGAGCCAGCGTCAAGAAAGTGTGGTTCATCTCCTTCAGAAGCCTGCCCTCCACAAAGAACTCCTGAACCGCCACCAGGACATGGGTCTTAAGCACACCCCAGTGTCGCTTAAAGAACCCTGAGGAGAAGCCATCAGGCCCGGGAGCTTTGTTGGGATTGGCCTTCATAACAATATCCTCCACCTCCTCCATCCTCACAGGTGTCAGAAGCAGACTGTTCCCATGTCGGGACACCAGTCTCTTCGTGACAAGTGCAGGGAACGTGCTAGAGTAGTCTGTCTGCTGATAAAGGGCCGTGTAGAATCTGACGGCCTCCTCCTGAATCTCCGCCGGGTCCCCTACAAGACGTCCCTCAGCATTCAGAAGTCTGGGAATGTTGTTCCGGTGCTGACGGGTGCGGATCACATCGTGTGCAGCGGTCTCCATCTTTAAGCCAGGTACATTTAGCCCTCTGTGCCGCACTAATCTTCTCCTGCTGGCGCATGATGCTGACCTCCTCAATCAGGAGCTTCTCCTTGGCCGCCAGCTCCCCGTTCAGAATATCAGCTTGGAGGGCCACCTGAGTGTCCCGAAGCTCGGCTTTCTTATCTGCCAGAGAAGTCCGCGGAATCGTCTTCACTCACCCCCTGATAGCCCGCTTGAGCTGCTTAAGTTTGTGAACCATGCGGAACTGAGCCGTGCCCTCCCGGAAGTGCTGCATCTCTCCCGTAACCACCTCCTCATATCCGGCCGACAGATACCAGCTGTTGTTATACCGAAATGGCCTCGCCCTCAGAGTAGGTCTCTCACCGAAGCCAACCCGGATAGGAGAATGGTCGCTAGTACCCGCCGCCAGACCTTCTGCCACCGAGTTCGGAAAGCACCTGAACCACTCACTATTGCCAAAGGCCCGATCCAACTGGCAAGCAATCCGGTTATGAGTAGCCTTGTTGTGCCAGGTCCAGATATGTCCCGCTCGCTCCAGCCCCCGCATCCCTGACAGAAGCAGACACCTCTGGAAGTCATATAAGATCGAATCCGGAACATGACGACCTCCCACCTTCTCTTGGCGAAGCAGCATAGCATTGAAGTCCCCCATGATGAGCAGAGGGAGAGACAGATTGTCCGCCATGAGATCCAGATGCACAATGTCCTCCCACAAAGCCTCCCGAAGTCTCCGGTCATTGTGCCCATAGAGAGCCCCCAGGATGAATCGGAACCCACCTTTGTTCACAAAGGTAACATCGATGAGTTGTTCTGATTTATGGATCTGCACCCCCTCCCAACTTCCTTTGTTCCACCTAACCCAGATCCTTGCCATACCACAAAGATCTAAGTTGTGAATGTGATCCCAGTTTGTCGGAGTCCTACGCGAGAGCATAGCAGCCCCTCTAATCTTCGTCTCCAGTAGGATGGCAATGTCACACGCCTCTCTTCTCAGAACCCCTCCAATCTTCCTCCATCGTCCTATGGAACACCCCCCCTAATGTTCCATGCTAGGACAGACATCTAATAAAGAGAAGATGGGTCCCCTCGGCACTCGTCTGGATCGACACTCGAGGGAAGTGTCTCATCCGCCTGATCAATGATTGCATCTACCATAGAAGAAGGAGCAAGGTGGGCCTGGATCCTGCTGAGAGTAAGGGCCCAGTCAGGATTGTCTTCAGTCTGGTCATCCATATCCCTCGCCTGAGGGATATCCTCCCGTGTGGCCGGAGCGTGTCTTTTCCTGCTGTTGTACACCATGATCGCCGGGGAGGTCTCCGTCACCATCTGACTACCACCAGCCGCGCTCATACCCCTGGTCACGATGGTCCTCTGTGGCATGAACGGGACCAGTGCACCCTGCGTGCTCTCCTCTCTCTGCGGTGATCCTGACTCCAGCCTCCTATCAACCTCCATCCCTGTGTCCTCCTCCCTATGTCTGACTGGCTCCGTCTCTCCCGGCAGGTGACTGGAGGTCGTCTCCTTCCCAGGTGCCTCCGTCCGAGTCGCCTGTGGCCTGGCAGTCTCCTTTCCCTTGTATTTGCACGCACTGGTAGTATGCCCAAAGCACTCACAGCGAGAACACATAGGGGGAACCCAGTCATACTCCACTGCCTGTGTCAGAACCTCCCCAGACGGCACCTGATACTCAAGCATACTCGGTAGCACTGAGCCCGCCTTGATCTCCACGAAGACCCTGGCATACATCAGTCTGGTACGAAAAGTAGTGGCCTCGTCTGCTTTGATCGGCTTCCCCACCAGACTGGCAAGTCGCATGAGAAGCGGGATACTCCAATACTTTACTGAAAATTCAGGGAATCTGACTCAGATGGGGATAGCGTTCAGCACCTCCTTCTCACCCCTCAACTCCGGCGTCCACTCCTTCAGTATTATGAGTCTCCCATCAAATGACCAAGGCCCACCCTGAAGGATCCTGGACACATCCTCCGCTAATCCAAATTTGACATAATAGAACCCGTTCTCCCGAGAGAAGAATTCAATGCTACCTTTGGGCCTCCAGACACGCTCCGCATAACCCCGAATTTGGCCAAAGAACGGCTTGTTCCCCAACACATACAACACCAAAGTGTTTTTCCAGAATTCGAAAACGACCGCTATTTCTTCAGCGGGAAAATACGCCCGAAGCCCTCCTCCAACCGACATCGGTGGGACAAACTCCATGGACATCGGGCTTTTCACAGTCACTGGCGTGCAGACCTCCTTCTATGACCGAGGCCTCTGCTCCTCAGCATGCGTCCTGGTCGGGGGGGTAACAGGACCTTGGCCTGTCTTGCCGGTATCGGTAGCAATACCCTTTGCCTTCTCGGCCGCCGTCACCTTTGGCCTCCAACCCGAAACAGATCGCACCATGCCTCCCCCGCGTCGCCAGGGATCCATAGCGCCGATCAAGGATCGATTTCCATGAATTCCTGGCCCCGCCTTTCCCGGAACTTGGGACTGAGCCCCTCTCCGTCCTCCAGTCCGTCGTCTCGTCACAGTTTGCCAGCCGGCATCCCCAGAGTTGTCCCCTCCAGACCCGAACTCGAACACGGGAGCCTCTCCGCCGGAAGTGCCGCCGCCGCCTCCGCCCGACCCCTCTCCGCCTGGAGGGGTCCCTCCGCTACCCGACCCCCCCCCCCCCCCCCCGCGTGGGGGGAGGGGGGGGGGTACCGCCGCCGCCGCCCGGCCTGGGCCCTGCCCCACTGCCGCCGCTTCCACCCGACCCCCCCCCCCCCCCCCCCGCCTGGGGGGGTCCCGCTGGAGCCTCCCGACCCCCCCCCCCTCCCGCGTGGGGGGGTCCCGCTGTCGCCTCCGCCTGGGCCGCCAGGGGGCCGTCCTCCCCCTCCCGGCCGACGTGCACCCCTCCCCGCGAGCGGATCGGGGGGTCGGGGAGGAGGTGATGTTGCGGCCGCCAAAACCCTAGCGGGAGCGTTCGCCTGCTGCATCTATGTATATATATAGAGAGAGATGACTAATATATATATATATATATATATATATATATATATATATATATATATATATATATATACAATTGGAAAAAAGGTGAATCCATCTACAATTGATGTCTTTGTTCACATCTACAAATATATATATATATAAAAAGAAAAAAAAAAAAAAAAAAAAAAATATATATATATATATATATATATATATATATATATATATATATACAATTGGAAAAAAGGTGAATCCATCTACAATTGATGTCTTTGTTCACATCTACAATTGATGTCTTTGTATTCTTGGAAAACTAGTTCTTGGTTTTCTTCGTACAATAATATGTCAACTCTCCCTTTTGTATAGCACCAACCTTTTTCAGTTAACTTTTTTTTTTCTCTTGCTTTTATTTTAACCCGCCTTAGTCCTTAATTCTTCATTATCATTATGGAGGACTAATCAACTCCTGCCTCAAGCTTTTCATCAACAAGTCTTGCATATTGAAATGAAAACATCCAGAGCATGTGGAAAATATACAACAATGAATTTCCTTGCCAGGAACTAATGGAAAATTCTTATGCCAAATTTGAACTTCCTTCCGTATTTGTGTTCCCTTTATACATGCATATTTGTGTTTCCTTTATGCATGACACCATTTTTTGTATGGATACGTGTGTAAAATTAGGCTAGGAAATTTGATTTATAGCTATAAATAGGAGCATTCTAGAATAGTGTGAATCCACCAAGATAAAGATAAGACAATCAAATCATTCCAAGGAGAGGTTTGGTCACTGCAAAAGGTTGGGACACAATGTACCTGTTTGCTATAACTCATTGGCTACCATCCAATTGGCAAAATAGGTGATCAAACGGCACTCAACTAGAGAACCTTTCTTCTCCTCCATTTGTTGCAAACAAAACTCAAAGCCATTATGAGGAAAATGAATCGGGTACTTCCCCTATTGTAGGTCTGACCAAGGAACAATATGATAAACTCATTCCACTACAAATGAGAACATTTCTGGTAAGAGTTCTTATACATCTTAATGAGTGGTTGACAGTGATGCATCTTATCATTTGAGTAACACTGAAGTTCACCTCATTGATGCAAAACTTATTCTCCGGATGTTGAAAGAAGTTATTGAAGAAGTTGGTGAGGATAATGTTATACAAGCGCCTTATCCTAACATTCTTTCTGAATTGTAATAGTAGATACTAGATAGTTAATTTATTATATACTCATTAAATAAGTATTGAATCATGTTTTTTTTTCTTATGTAGGTTATTACAGATAATGCATCAAACTACAAACTTGCTGGAAAATGGTTGATGGAAGATAAGAACATATTTTGGACTCCATGTGCAGCCCATTGTGTTAATTTGATTTGTCAAGAAATTATTACTCATCCAAAGGTGGATGCAGTTGTGGAGGAATGTAGGACAATTTCGGTATTTATGTACAATCACACTAATGTCCTACATATGATGAGAAGATTCACTGGTAATAGGGATTTATTGAGGCCCGCAGTTACTAGATTTGCTACCAGTTTCTTGTCAATGGAAAGCATTTTCAATCAGAAGGCGGGTCTACGGACAATGATACATTCAGAGGATTGGACGAAGAACAAATGGGTGACAACAACTGACGGAAAAAAGGTGGCCAAGATAATTAAGAAGTCGTCCTTTTGGAACAGGTTAGTATATAATATTTGTTCTATTAATAATTTGTTCTTTCTGAGTTCTGATAAGGTTTGATTCTAATTTGTTCTATCAAAAATATAACATGTTGCACTTTGCTTTAAAAGTGCTTGCTCCGTTGGTGGATGTTATTCGATTAGTGGACATGGAAGAAAAGTCTTGCATGGGCTATATTTATCATGCAATGGAGGACTGCAAAAAGAAGATAACAACCAATTTGGGGAGAGTGGCAATGGATTTTTGAATGAAGTGTTGATGATTGTTGATCATCGATGGGTTGATCAACTCCATCAACCTTTGCATGCAGTTGGCTATTATCTTAACCCCAACATCTATTTTATTAATCAAGGAGAAAGGGATTTAGATTTGTAAAGCAATAGTGCAATCAAAAGGAGCCTGTTTGATGCAATTAAGAAGCTAGTTTCAGATGTAGACAGACGTGACAAAATTATTGATCAACTATCAGTTTATCGTACAGCTAGAGACATGATGGGTGACCCAATAGCTGTAAGAAAAAGAACAACATCAGCTCCAGTTGAGTGGTGGATTACTTGGGGAAGTGAAGTGCTAGAACTTCAAGATCTTGCAAAAAGAGTACTTGGTCTTACTTGTGTTGCATCTCTATGTGAAAGAAATTGGAGTTTATTTAACAATGTAAGTCAAATTATTATTCTAGTAGGTAATATTTAATTTTTGATAATTGATTTTTTTATTTTCTGAATATCAGCTACATTCCAAAAAGAGGAACAAATAAGAGAATCAGAAGTTGAATGATCTTGTGTTTGTCCAATACAATACCAAATTTAAAGCTCGTTATTTGAACCGGAATAGCTTTGCGGGAAGAGAGACGGATCCATTTGTTTTGAAATATATGGAAGAGTGTGACGCATGGCTTGTTTCTTATGATGCGACCAATGATCGTGTAGGTGACACTGATCTTACATATGGACTTGTTGAAGAGGCTGAAGGAAATGAGGAATACGGTCCTAGGACGATCACGAGGACATACAAGAGGAGGAGAATACAACAACAACAACAAAGCCAAAGGAGGGGAAAGGGAATTCAAAGTGTTGACCAAGATTCAGAATCTGAGGATGATCAAGAAACAACCAATGAAAATGAGGGAAACTCTAGTGATGATGGGCCTCAATCAGCTGCAAAAGAGGATTTAGACTTTTAGATATTAGAATTTTGTGTTTTGTGTTGTTGGGTTAAACATTAACTTAAGTTAAAACTTTGAAGACTTTCTTGTGTTACTTTATGAATGCTTGTTGAACTTATTAGTTATCAATTTTTGCTACTAGTGTTGCTTACTTGCTTATTGCTTCTTACTATCATGATATCATCAAGTGTTATATTGACTTGTTGCATGCATATATTTGCTCAACATATGTTCTCAAATTGTGTTTAATCGTTATTCTTTTCTAATGACCATTCAGGATAGCTGCAGTGAAGAAAAGATGGATCAAGGAAGATGTATCATGTATATATAAAAAAAAAACATGAGGTAATATTTACATTGCTTGCAATATTTGTATAAACTCAAATTCAATCACATTTGCTTGCAATATTTGCTTTACATTGATAGTATAATGTTTACATTGCTTCACATTTGCTTGCAATATTCTGCTACTGCTAATGCTGCCTTCTCCTACTGCTGCGCCTTCTCCTACTGCTGCCTTCTCCTACTGGTACTACTGTTGCTGCCTTCTGCCTTCTCCTACTGCTGCCGTCTGCCTTATTGGTTGTTGCCTTCCAATGAGAATGAAGGAACACTGCCTTCTCCTACCGCAGTAGGGTTGTATATAAGAAATTCTTATATTGGTTTTTTATATACTCATTTATAAAAAAAATGTTGCTGCCATCCAATATTTACACATTTACAAAGTAACAAAATCCAGAAATTCTGAGCGGGCGCCTAGGCGAGGCAGGCATGGTCTCGCCTCGCCTCGCCTAGCGTCCAGTACAACATAGGTCCATACAAGTTGTCATTGAGTGATAACCAATTTTTATATGCGTTTTGGTTACTACTTTGCTAAATATTGTAATTAAGTTATGTTATTTTGATGTCTGTTATATGCTCTTTTGCAGGATTACTCTTCTGCATTTTCTATTAGTTGTATTAATACGTAATATTTATAGACTAGATTCTGTGTATTCAACTAATTGATCAAGAATATAATAAAATGTTCATATGAGTAAGAAAGTTACATGAACCACAAAAAATACTTATATTAGAAGTCATTGTCATCAACTCATCATCATACAAGCCTTCTCCTGTCGAATGGGATATATGCTCTATATTCTCTTAACAGAAGTTGTCAAAATTTTGTAATGATTTGTTGACTTGATGTCAACACTACGGAAATCATTGTAGAATTGTTAGATGACAACCAAGAGATTCGACATCTGTCAACTATAAAATCTTTGCTAATTGTCAACTATATTGTAATTATCACCTTTATGATTATAGGAGGTTTGTCATCTGTATTATGATTATCACCTACATGTTTATAAAAGATCTGACATTACAGGCAATCTGCCAACTATTGTATTTATACACATGAGAAATACTCACAAAATCAATAAAAGGAGAGATTAAAAATCTTACATGGTATCAGAGCCTACAATAAGTTCTCTATTCTCATGCTTCTTCATCAAACCTTGAAGTTACCTATGTTCTTTGAATTCATCTTCTCCATTGTTCGTCTTTAAATCTATCAAACAAGATCTAATGTAATGCATACTTGATTAACCCTATTTTTATGTCTCTATGTTGTGAAGGTTATGGAAATCAGCAAGAAGAACAAGTATCAATGACAATCTATGAAGAACAACTAATTAAGTAGCAGATTTAAAATTCAATGTTGGCATATCAATGGTTTTCTTTTAAGAAGAAGCATAGTCACATTTGCAAAGCTTGTATTCGTGATTCATTAGAAAATTAATTTAATAAATTATACTCAATTTTAGTTCCAAATTTAATATCGGTTCTTTAGCAAATATAATGCCATTTATCAAGCAGATTCGTTCCTCACAATCAAAGCAGGATAACAACCATGAATGGTTGAAAATATTAAAGAAATCTTTTTTTATCTTAACAGTGATGATTTCGCAAATATTATAGAAATTGGAATGGTGCACCTGAATCTTTGGATAGGAAGAAGGATGTTGGTTGTCGGATCTGCGCGACGGTAGACGGACAGCCTGACGGCGAGCGGCTTCACGGCGGAAGGTCTGCGGCACCAAGGGAGGAAGGTGGACGACCGAGACGGGAGGCAGGACAGTTGGGAGCTGCTGACACCGTCTGGATCGGATGGCTGGCGGCTTGGCGGCGAGACTGGAGAGAGGAGGAGGTCGAGGGCGCTCGACGAACGACCACCCTAGGGTTTCACACGCCCAGGGAGGAAGGGGAAGGGGAAGGGGAAGGGGAGAGGGGGAGAGATTATGTTTCACACTCTAATCTCAAAAAAAAAATTAACAAGAATTTTCTTCTCACAAATTTTCATTCATTAATTGATGCCTCTAATATGAAAGGAGCAAGCCTATATATAGGCATACAGAAGAGCAAAGTGCTATCCCACAGGCGATGTGGGACTAAAGATGTGAATAAGAAAGAAACAAATTCTCCACAAGTCATGTGGGACAAAATAAACCTAATAAAATACTAACTCAAATTCAAAACCACATGAGCAATGATGGATCTTTTTCGAGATGCTTTCTGCGTCTGTACACGTGTTGAAAATCTCGTGTGTGCGGTACGATGTCCTCATCATTCTCCCCGGGTAAGGGAGAGCTCGACTCTGTCGAAGCTGGGGCTCTACTACTCTCATAGTACTCTAATGCATCTGGATCAAGTCTTTGTAGATCATCTCGGGCTAGCCAAGTGTCCTCAGACTCAGGACGACCTCTCCAACGAAGTAAGTACCTGCGAATACCACTACTGCTAGTAGAAATAATATGATCATCAATAATATTTTCAATATCATGTGCTGCAGTGGGTTGTATTTCTGGTAGTGGAGGTAAAGAAGGTCCCTCAAGAATAGGCTCAGGGGTAAGGCCATCAACCAGTGGGTTGTCTGGATTAAAATCTGGACATTTATATTCAACTAAGTCCTCAATATTAAATGTGGAACTAAAAGTAAACCCTTCTGGAAGGTCGAGGACAAAAGCATTATCATTAATTTTATTCAGTATTTTGAATGGACCTGCACTTCGTGCATGCAACTTCTTGACGGTTCCTGGAGGAAATCGTTATGGACGAATCCGAACCATTACATCATCACCAACTTTGAATTCTTTAAACCTCCTCTTTAGATCAGCACGTAATTTATAATTGACATTATTCTATTCAATTCGCTTGTTGATTTCTTTATGCAAATCATGGATGCGAGATGCAAATGCAGATGCTGACTCAGATACCCTATGAGATGCATATATAGGAATGAGGTCTATGGGTTGTCTCGGTTTGTAACCGTAAACTATCTCAGCTGGACAGACACCGGTAAACCTATTGACAGAGTTGTTATAAGCAAATTCAGCAAATAACTGTAGGTCCCAATTTCCTAGATTTTCACCAACTAATGTTCTCAACAAATTTTCCAAACTTCTATTAACAACTTCCGTTTGACCGTCGGTTTGGGGGTGAAAGGCCGTAGAAAAGTGCAATTTTGTTTTCATTTTGTGCCAAAGGGTTTTCCAAAAGTAGCTCTTAAACTTAACGTCCCTATCTGACACGATGGTCTTAGGTAATCCATGTAATCGAACAACACAATCAAAGTAAAGCTTGGCAATTCGGGAAGCATCGCTGGTTTTGGAACAAGGTATAAAATATGCCATTTTAGAAAATCTGTCCACAACCACAAAATAGAATCATGCTTCCTAACGGTCTTAGGAAGGCCTAATACAAAGTCCATACTAATATCCTGCCATAGACGATCAGGGACAGGTAATGGTGTGTAAAGATCGGTATTTTGTTTTCGTTGCTTTGCTAGCTGAAAAGTGTGACATTGTCCAACAAGCCTAACAACATCTCGTTTAATGCTTGGCCAAAAGAAACGACGTTCTACAGCTTCAATAGGTCTTATTGCTCCCAAAATGTCCTGCAAGACCCCCAGCATGAATTTCTCAAACAAGAAAATCCCTTAAAGATGTGCTAGGGATACACAACTTGCGACACTTGAACAAATACCCTTCATGGATAAGGAAATCATCCATCTCACGAATGTTGTGATTGTTTAACAAGATAAAAATATCTTGAAAATTAGGACATGATGCGTACTCTCCCTTAATTCGTTCAAAATCGACTACTTCAGCCCCCATTTCACAAAGGAGAAATGATCGACGGCTGAGTGCATCGGCTAGCCTTATTCTCAACACCCGCTTTATGTCGAATGGTGTAAGTGTAATCCTGTAGAAACTCTACCCATCTTCATGTCTAGAATTTAAGCTCTTTTGTGAGTTGATATACTTAAGGGCTTCATGGTCTGAAAAGATAACAAATTCTTGTGGAAGCAAGTAATGACGCCAATAGCGAAGAGCTTGTATTACCGCGTAGAACTCCTTATCGTAAGTAGAATAACGCTGTCGAGTATCATTCAGCTTCTCACTGAAGTAGGCAATTGGGTGGTTTTCTTGGGATAGAATTCCACCTATACCAACGTCCGAAGCGTCACAAGTGACTTCAAACACCTTCGAGAAGTCAGAAGGCCATGACAGGAGCTTCTACCATCCTTGTCTTAATTTCCTTAAAAGCTCTAGCAGCAGCTTTGGTCCACTTAAATTCATCTCCTTTGAAGCATTCAGTCATAGGTGCCATAATGGTACTAAACCCCTTAATAAATCTCCGATAAAATGTGGTAAGTCCATGAAAACTTCTCATATCTCGTATGCTCTTGGGTTCAGGCTATTCCTCGATTGCCCTAATTTTCTAGGGATCAGCAGAGACTCCCTCAGAAGAGACCACAAATCCCAAAAAAATTACTTTGTCTGTGAGAAAGGTGCACTTCTTTGGATTAGCATACAATTGCTCTTTTCTCAAGACAGAACAAACTTGACGTAGATGGTCCAAATGTTGTTCACGAGATTGGCTATAAATGAGGATGTCGTCAAAGTATACGACTAAAAAGTGTCCCATAAAAGGTCGTAAAACTTGTGTCATCACTCGCATGAATGTACTCGGAGTATTACTCAACCCGAAGGGCATAACCATCCACTCGTATAGACTATCCTTCGTCTTGAAGGCAGTTTTCCACTCATCACCCGGTCGGATGCGAATTTGATGATAGCCACTTTTGAGATCAATCTTAGAGAAGATTGTGGCTCCAGACATTATGTCTAGCATATCATCTAACCGAAGGATCGGAAATCGATACTTAACGGTGATCTTATTGATGGCACGACTGTCTACGCACATGCGCCAAGTACCATCCTTCTTGGATGTCAACAAGGCAGCTACTGCACAAGGGCTCAAACTCTCTCGTACAAATCCTTTCCTAAGCAACTCGTTAACTTGTCTTTTTAGTTCCACATGTTCATTTGGATTTATTCGATAATATGGCAGGTTGGGCAAACTTGCTCCTGGTACAAGGTCAATTGCGTATTGAATGTCACGCATCGGGGGTAAGTTATCGGGAAGGTCTTCAGGAAAGACATCAGAAAACCCTTCTATTACAGGAAGGATCTCGGTAGGAGTCAATCTGTCGAGGTTTTTAGGAACTTCACGAGGGGTGAGCATAAAGATGGGTGTTCCTTTGGTAATTTCACGAGTCATCTCTTTCGTACCAATTAAATTCAACCCCTTGGGTTGCTTATTTGGACTGGGTTATGGTTCACTAGTTTTCGGTTGTATAGGATGAATCTTGATTTTCTTTTCATCATGCTCAAACATTACCATATTGGAACGGCCGAAAATATGAACATCGATATCGTACAACCATGGTCTCCCTAAGATTATTTGACCTACATCCATTTCCAAGACATCACACCAAATCTTGTCCTTATAGATTGCAAATTGAAGCAGAACAAGACACCTTTCTTGGACTTGGAGGGCAGTGTCGTTGATCCAAAACACCTTATAAGGACTAGGATGTGGAACTTCTTTAAGGTTCACTTTAGATACTGCAGAAGCGGAAATAACATTAATGCAACTACCACTGTCTACAATTACCTTGCAGTTCTTATCTCCAATCCTTGTAAAAGTGTGAAAGATCATATGTCGTTTCCAGTCATCGCTAACCTTAGGTTGAGACGAGGCGCACCTAACAATAGCTAATGTAGGAGACCCTATGTAACCTAAGACAGCGTCATTTCCTTCCTCAAGATATTCTGCGTCTTCATCAATGTGATGAACGTAGCCCTCATCATCGGGTACTGACTCATATTCAAATTGTTCCTCAATTAAATTGATCTTAAAAGGACTAGAACAATTTGCAGCAACATGTCCATACCCTTGACATTTGTAACACTTTACGTTTGGGCCAATCTTTGAGAAATCCTTCTCAATACTCTTGCCTTTTGTATCTTCCCTAGGTTGGGGTGGTTTGGAAATAGTTCGATTAGGGTATTGGTTTGTTGATGGCCGTGAACCTTGTTGACGAAAATCTTGACTCCTAAAACTCGAATGTGACTTAACTTCATCTAGATCTTGAACTAGGGCATAAGCTCTCTCTAATGTGTCGATGTCTTGTGCGAACAACTCAGTTTTTAAGTCAGTTCGTAAACCCGTTCTAAACCTAGATAGGATTTGTTTAGGAGTCTCACTTTCGATAATACTACACCTTACCATGAATTCATCAAATTTTGCTACATACTCTTTAGCCGACATGTTTCCTTGGCGTAAGAGGTTCCACTGATCTAATAAACGGGGATAATAGGAGGGACGGGAGGTATGTTTCTTTCAATTTTTGTTTCATTTCAGTCCAAGTCCTCACGGGCAACTCACCTCTTATTTCTCTCAAGTGTTCTATGTTAGACAAATACTAACTAGCTTGGTCAGTCAATCTCAGTATCATCAAATTTTACTTTTCTCTCCTCGGTTAAGGTATACCATTTAAAGTAGGTGGTCCATACCTTTGAGCCAATCCAAAAAGTATTGTGGGTTGAGTTTTCCGTGAAAGGTCGGCGCCTCAACTTTAATACTCCTCAAATATTGCTCGTCAGGGTCATATCGTTGTGGTCGATAATTTTGGTTTCATCGTGGGGAATGAGAACCCCCCTGGTCGTAGTCAACTTGATGGTCATACTCATTCCTATGAGGTGTCTGACTACGCACTCTCACTGTGTCATCGCCCTGTGGGGTACGACTTCGTGCTCTCTCAATTCTGACGAACCTATCATTTGTTTCATTTTGAAATTCAGTTAAGGCTTCACGGGTCGTGCGACACTCTTGAGCAATGGTACCCATTTGTCCCATCAATGCATCTAAATTTTTAACTAACTCGGGGTCCATACTGTCCTTAGCTGAGTCGCATGTCAAATGCAAAGGGTTACTTGACTCTTGGCTGAATGACTAGTTTCGTCTAACAAATATGAATGACCATATCGTGTAGGCATGCACTACCCAAACCTAAATGATTGTTTTAATGCAAATGATTTTTTTTTCCTTTTTTTCTTATATCAAATGAAATACTAAACTCTAAAATGCAACTTTTTTTAATTAGCTCCTAAACTTTTCAGGATTAAGTGAATGTACCTCTTCAGTGGCACAAGGCTTACTGATATCAGATCACACCACAACCGCTTCCTTCAAAGATCTAATGAGCTCCGTCTGGCCGGCAACCCCGAGGCACTGGCACCAGAAGTCCTTAAGGCCATTGTCTAAATCAATTTTAAATTTAGTTCAATGTGATTTGTGGGCTATGGATAGGTGATGAAATCCCAACCATATCTTGTAGGGGTTTTGCCCTTAAAATAATTTATGCAAATGATCTAAATGCACGAACCATGCTCTGATACCAAATTGATGTAATACATGCTTGATTAACCCTATTTTTATGTCTCTATGTTGTGAAGGTTATGGAAATTAGCAAGACGAACAAGAATCAATGACAATCTATGAAGAACAACTAATTAAGTAGCAGATTTAAAATTCAATGTTGGAATATCAATGGTTTTCTTTTAAGAAGAAGCATAGTCACATTTGCAAAGCTTGTATTCATGATTCATTAGAAAATTAATGTAATAAATTATACTCAATTTTAGTTCCAAATTTAATATCGGTTCTTTAGCAAATATAATGTCCTTTATCAAGCAGATTCGTTCCTCACAATCAAAGCATGATAACAACCATGAATGGTTGAAAATATTAAAGAGATCTTTTTTATCCTAACAGTGATGATTTCGCAAATATTATAGAAATTGGAATGGTGCACCTGAATCTTTGGATAGGAAGAAGGATGTTGGTTGTCGGATCTGCACGACGGTAGACGGACGGCCTGACGACGTGCGGCTTGACGGCGAGCGGCTTGACGGCGGAAGGTCTGCGGCACCAAGGGAGGAAGGTAGACAATCGGGACGGGAGGCAGGACAGCTGGGAGCTGACACCGTCTGGATCGGATGGCGGGCGGCTTGGCAGCGAGACTAGAGAGAGGAGGAGGTCGAGGGCGCTCAACGAACGACCACCCTAGGGTTTCACACGCCCAGGGAGGAAGAGGAAGGGGAGGGGAGAGGGGGAGAGATTAGGTTTACACTCTAATCTAAAAAAAAAAGTAGCAAGAATTTTCTTCTCACAAATTTTTATTCATTAATTGATTCCTCTAATATGAAAGGAGCAAGCCTATATATAGGCATACAGAAGAGCAAAGTGCTATCCCACAGGCGATGTGGGACTAAAGATATGAATAAGAAAGAAACAAATTCTCCAAAAGTCATGTGGGACAAAATAAACCTAATAAAATACTAACTCAAATTCAAAACCACATGAGCAATGATGGATCTTTTTCGAGATGCTTTCTGCGTCTGTACACGTGTCAAAAATCTCGTGTGCGCTATACGATGTCCTCATCAAGATCTCTCTCTGAAACTTTCTTGCACCAAATATCTTCTTTGGCGAACACAAGTCATCTATATTCTCAAGAGTTATGATATTATGGGGTTTGTTCTTGGCGACAATCCCAAACATGTTTTTGATGCCAATGGAACGAATTTTGTTGTCGTGCATTAATGAGATCGTTTTGATTAGATGATCATTGGTTGGCTTATCTCTTCCTTCTCTGAATTTGTGTTGTCTCTTGTTGCTGGTAAATAGATGGCTTATTGGGTTTGCTTGCAAATTTTTTTTGTGTTCAAACTCGGGTTCGTGTTCAACATCTCAAAACCGAGTTGCAAAACATTGCCAAAGGATCTCGTTACATGGAGGATTATATTGCGTATGCCAAATCTTTGGCTCTTTCACTTCCAAGTGCTAACAAACCTGCCGATGATGATGGTCTTTCTCTCTGGCTTCTTCGGGGCCTTGGTTCTGAGTATTATCCTATTGTGGCGGCAATCAATGCACAACGAATTTATCTTTCTATTAACGAAATTATTGGTTTGCTTCTTGACTTTAGGTTAAGATTGTCCTCCTCTAATGACGGTGTTGCTTTTCTTGTTGCGTTTTATAGTCGTGACTAACTACCTTCCATTCTCGGTGCGCCACATGCTCGTACTTAATATTGTGTTCGTGACCGTAAAGGACTACGTGGTGTGTTTCACCGTAGCAACACTAGTCGTGGTCGTGACTTCCATCATCATATCTTTCCTCCGTCCAACAACAATCAACGCTCTTCTCCTTTTTCTCATCGAGGTTATGCATCTACTGCTCTTAGGCGTATAACTTGCTTCAAATGTGATGGTGCTAATCAAAGGACCAATGTTTGTGAGGCTCCTAACGGTGAGATTTCTGAAACTTTTCAAGCCTTCACAACCATGTATCTTACTGATCACAATGATGCTGAGTGGGTTGTTGACAACAGTGCTACTCAACACATCACTTCCACTGATGCACATGTCTCTGGTATTCGTTCTTATAGTGGCCCTGATGATATTATAGCTGGCAATGGAAATCGTATGCCTCTCTCATATATTTGATCTACTTCTATATCTACTTTATCTGGTTCCTTGTACTTAAAAATATATATTATTCATGCTCTTCGACGCAATTTGTTATATGTGGCAAAATTAACAAAAAAAAATTGTATATTCATATTTACATCTTCTGGTTTCAAGGACATGAAGAAATGAAAGGTCCTCCTGCGGAGACCGCTTTATGGTGATCTCTATACTCTTGCCACCAGTCAAAATAAGCCAACCGATATTTCTTCTTTTTTCCTCCTTGGTGAAAATGCATTAGCAAATACTTGTCATGCTTGATTAGGTCACTTGTCGGATGCAATTTTATGCTATTTAAGCAAGGTTATAAGCTCTTTATAATAAGAGTTTTTCACACCACTTTTGTGAAAGTTGTCCATTAGGCAAGAGTAGTCGATTGCCTTTTCCTTCCATTATGATGATGTTTCTTCTTTATTGGAACTTATACATTGTGATGTTTGGGTAGCGGCTCCTGTTCATTCTGTTGAAGGTTATTGCTTTTATGTTATATTTTTTGATGCCTACATTCGCTTCACTTGGTTCTTTTCATTATGTCAAAAGTTTAATTTTTTAATATTTGTGGCCTTTCAAATATTTATGAAGAATCTCTTTGTGAAGGAAAGTGTCCAAAAATAGGCTCATGACCTTTTTTGACCATATATATGATAATCCTATATAATATTGGATTTGACCATATATATGGTAATCCTATAAGGATTGGATTTCTAATATATGTAAGTCTACATAGGATTGGATTTCCAATATATAATCTTACATAAGATTGGATTTTAAGCCTACATAGGATAGGATTTCTATGGTATATAAAGGGGGTCTAAAGGTTCTCCACAAAATGACACCCTCCAAGAGTACTCAATGTAAGTTGTTGAATAAGTTCAACACAAGACATCTCATTGTGCTCAAGTTGTTGAATAAGTTCAACACAAGAGAGCTAAAGTTATTGAATAAGTTCAACACAAAAATTTGAGAGATTTTTTTTTCTGTCGTTGTGATAGAGATCGAGTTCTTGAGTGTAAGGAGAGAAGTGTTGAGAGCTATTGTAATTCATTTTCTTCTTCATAGTGGAAGTAAATCACTCTCGTTTGTGGAAGTAGGCATCTTGGCCGAACCACGTAAATTATTGTCTTTGTGGTTGTGAATTTTCTCTGAATTTCTTGGGTTTGTTTCCGCTGTGCCCCAACACTTTGGTAAGAAAATCAAATATTTTCAAAGTGATGATGGTGGCGTGTTCCTCAACAATAATTCAAAAACATTTTCAAAATTGCAACATATCTCATCGGATATCTTGCCCTCATACTCTCAAACAAAACGGCGTGGTTGAGAGAAAGCATCGTCACCTTGTTGAGATGAGATTTCCTTTAATGGTTCACTCTCATGTGTCTAAGGATCTTTGGTATCATGTCTTCATTACTACTATTTATATTATTAATCGTCTACCTACTCCACTACTTGATCATCAAGCTCAATTTGATCGGGTATCTCATAAACCACCCGGCTATAGATTTCTTCGGGTGTTCAGTTGCAACTTCTGTTCATGTCTTACAATATTTGGTCAATCCAAATTGTCATTCAAATCAGCATATTGTGTTTTTCTGGGATATAATGTAGCTCACAAAGGCTACAAGTGCCTTGATACAACCACTAGTAAAATTATCATCTTCCACCATGTTTTATTTGATGAACTCTCCTTTTTATATGCTTTTGTGTCTACTTCTCTTCACCTACCATCTCACACACTAACATCATCCATCACTTCTAAGCCCTTTCCCACTAACCTCTTACCTATCCTACATCCGATCACCACCTATCAATAACTAACCTGCTAACCCGCAACAAATTTATTTCTCCTCTGATTCTTCCATCATCACTCCTAAACCCTCTCTCAATATCACCACCTGTTGACCAACCAGATTCTTCTCCTCCTACTTCTTTTCCCATTCCCAACCATCATCTTATATTCATCCTGTGACTTCCCGAGCCATGGATGGTACTCGACGACCTAGAGTTCCTCTCTCCACTAAACATTTCATCCCATTTTCCTTGCTTTATATACAAGAAACTGAACCTTGCACTTACACATAAGCTTTTAAATATCCACAATAGCAGAAAGTGATGACTATTGAGTTTAATGCCTTGGTCAAAAACAAAACCTGGATTCTTGTACCTCCATAACCTTCACAAAATGTACTTGACCATAAGTAGGTTTATGAGTTAAAAGACACTCTAATGGAACTATTAAGTGTTACAAAACACACTTGGTCGCAAAAGGATTTCATCAAGAAGTCGGGATAGATTATTTTGACATATCAGCTATGTTGTCAAGCATTGTAATATCCGTCTTGTTCTTTCCATGACAATTTTATGGGTGAGCAACGGTTCGGTTCGGTTCAAACCGAACAGATAAAGTAAAAAATCGAATTAACCGAAAATCGAATTACCAAAACCGAAAATCGAACCGTTTTTTTAAAAAATCGAACCGAACCGAACTAAACCGGTTCGGTTCTCGATCGGTTCGGTTGGATTGGGCCTTCTAAAATATAATTATACCAAAATTAAGTGGCAAATTTTATACCAAAAATTTATAATATTGAATACAGCAGAGAGCGGAGTGCACAGTGCAGACTGCATTACATTACATTATTTTTTACAGGAATCAAAATAGAAACTATACATTTACATGGCTCAAAAATTACATTACACTCAAACAATTACAAATTTATAATATACATTTGAAACTTCATATGACAATTACAAATTTATTACAAACTGAAGCTAATTACAGAACTCCGACATTCCTTTAATAGATTTTTGAATGATCATTGCTTCATTGTTGGCACAGCACCTGTATATACAAAAACACCCCAAAAAGTTACAACAAAATTTAAAACTATATAACAATAACAATAAGGGGGCGTTTGGTACGCGGTATTTTTTTTTATTCCCGGAAAAATTTAAGATGGAAATCTATTACCACGTTTGTTTGGCTTATAAAAAATTTATTCCCGGAAATTATAAATACCCGGGTAAATAGTTTACCCACAAAACATGGAAATTCTATCCCTTGAGAATAGGTGGGTATTTTTTTTTTTGCCCGGGCAAAAAAAAAGTTGTCTAAATTTTTTTTCTTCTTTTTTGATCAATTTTGATTAGTTTTCAACATTTTTTTTCTTTTTTTGTCGTTTTTTATCGCATTTTATCATTTTTTTTTGTCGTTTTTACCAATTTTTTGTCGTTTTAAGCGATTTTTTTTTGTCGTTTTTACTCATTTTGTCTTTTTTTTGTCACTTTTTGATTATTTTTTGTCGTTTTTATCGTTTTGTCTTTTTTTGTCGTTTTTACCAATTTTTTGTCGGTTCAAGCGATTTTTTTGTCGTTTTTACCCAATTTTTGTCATTTTTGTCGCTTTTTGTCAATTTTTGTCGTTTTAAGCGATTTTTTTGTCGTTTTTTAGCTTTTTTGTTGTTTTTACCGATTTTTAGTTTTTTTGTCGTTTATACTGATTTTATGGCATTTTTTGTCATTTTTGTCGCTTTTACCGATTTTTTGTCGTTTTTTTCGCTTTTTGTCGTTTTAAGCGATTTTTTTGTCGTTTTTACCCATTTTTTGTCTTTTTTGGTTATTTTTTGTTGTTTTAATCGATTTTTTGTCCTTTTTTGTCGTTTTTATCGATTATTTTTCGTTTTTGTCGCTTTCTGGTTATATTTTATCGTTTTAACCGAATTTTTGTTGTTTTTAACCTTTTTTTTGTCGTTTTTAACCGATTTTTTATCATTTTTTTGTCGTTTTAACCGATTTTTTATCATTTTTTTGTCGTTTTTAACCGATTTTTTGTCCCTTTTTGTCGTTTTATCGATTATTTTTCGTTTTGTCGCTTTTTGGTTATTTTTTGTCGTTTTAATCGATTTTTTGTTGCTTTTAACTGATTTTTTGTCGTTTTTAACCGAATTTTGTCATTTTTGTCGTTTTAACTGATTTTTTTCGTTTTTGCCGCATTTTGGTTTTTTGTCGTTTTTACCGATTTTATGTTGTTTTTACCGATTTTATGTCGTTTTTTATCGTTTTTGTCGTTTTTTGTTATTTTGTCGTTTTTACCATTTTTTTTCGTTTTAACCGATTTTTTGTCGTTTTTACCGGTTTTTTTTATATTTGTTCATTTTTTTTCGTTATTATTATTTTTTATTTTTTTTCCGGGAATATTTATATTGTCACCAAACATGGGAATGTAATTTTTCAGGGAATTTAATTCCTTGGAATTTGATTCCCGGGAATATAGAATTCCCGGCTATATAGTATTCCGCATACCAAACGCCCCCTAAGAGACTAAGAGACTTGAATCTTTGTGTGATGTTTGAATATTTCTAAACCAAACTATCAAAGGCAAAAGAAAGTATCAAGACAAGGGACTTGTATCAAACTGTCCACACACCACCCAATCAATGAAACATCATAATTGTTCTTGTCACACTACTAAATTGAAGAGAAACAAAACAGCCTAGACAGACCTTTGGCTACATGTATAATTCACACTATTAAATTGGAGAGAAACCAACAGACTAGACATATTGGCAACATGTTGTGAAAGAAAGATGGATAACGTTTACCATTCATTTGAATTGAGATCACTAATCACAGGTCCAAAACTATATGTATCAGAGCTTCATTTTTAACAAAACATAATTCATTTAAATAATTTCTAATGGAACAAAAAAAGTTTTGAAAAGCACAGCATACTGAAAAATGATACTTCAAACTGATATGTACTTTGGTAAAGTTTACAACACTGGCAAAAAAAATTGCAACAATCAAACTCATGAGAGCTTCCTTTTTTTTCCCATTCTAGCTTAACCATTGGGTGACAAATACCAAAATCATGTAGAGATTCCAAACAATTTAAGCAACTTTCAGATAACAAAATCATGTACAGGTTTTTCCAGACAAATATCAATTGCTGAATCACTCAGCAATTCTTCTAAATTGTGACAATATTGTCCAAATTCTAAATAGTACCAACAGAGAGCAGTGTGTACATAGTAGAGTTTTTGCACCTACCAATATTATATCAATAAAAAAATCTATATTGAACTATACAAATGCACACAAAAAATTGTGACAGATCTGTTGAGTGATTTTAACCGAATTTACATGCATGACGCATGCTAATTTAAACCAAATTTACATGCAGCTCATCATGAGATGCCAAACCACATAATTGGAGCAATTATTCAAAGTTTTCAAAATAAACATGTGATGCATGCTAATTTAAACCGAATTTACATGCATCTCATCATGAGATAATAAACCACAAAATTAAAACATAGTTCCACTCATTTTACAAGAACTTGTTCTCTTGAAAATTTTCACTAAAAAGTAACTTGTGATCTTGGAAAACTCACTAAAAGGCAGAAACAAAGGCCAAGGATATAATGAAGCTTGACAAACATTTTTTCATCATTATTTTGGCTGCATCCTGCAAAAGAAAACACATCAAAACTGCTTATATCAGGATTTGCAACTTTAATTGTAAAAATAATGCCAGTTACAATCAGTGTTCTAAATTTTGGCCTAGGCGGCCACCGGCCGCACCGGAAATCCCCTAGACGGCGGTCTTAGGCAGGTTTCGGTCTAGGCGGGCCTATTCGGCCTGTTCGGCCGATTTGAGATTTGAAAGTTTTAAAAAAAATCAAAACTTTCAGGATTTGAAATTTTAAAAAAAAAATCACATATGAAATTTTTAAAAAAACAAAAAATAACCCTTACCAGGATGTTGCTGCTATTGCTGACGTTGTCGTTGCTGCCGTTGATGCTGCTGCTGCTGACGTTATCGTTGTTGTCGTTGATGCTCCTCCTGCTGCCGTTGATGTTGTGTGGAGAAGAGGAGAGGAGAGGAAGAGATGGGGATAGAGAGGAGAGGAAGAGATAGAGAGGAGAGGAGAAGAGGGGCAGAGGAGAGGAGAAGCAGAGCTCCGGAGATGCTCTCTCTCTCCTCTCCCCCCTTTTTATTAGGTTTAGGTTATAGGAAAAAAAAACTAAAAAAAATTATTCCAAGGGGATTCAAACCCTTAACCTCTCGACTCTAAGACTTGTTTAGGCTCAGCCCACTAGCCAAAAGCACTCATAAGCTTTAGTGTTATAGTTATACATACAACATATTTATCTACTAGCTTTTAAAAATAATTAAAAAAATAAAAAATCAGTTCGCCGCCTAGGCTGTCCACCGGCGCACTGATTCCGCCTACCGAAATTTATAACATTGGTTACAATCAAGAAAACTATATACCTGCTGTGTGCAAATGAAGACTCATGTAAGCTTACGACAATTACTTCCTGCGATTGAGATCTCTTCTTTCTAAAGTATCTCTGGTAATTTCTGGAACCATAAAAAACAATGATTAAAAAAATGAGTTGTATAGATCGATGGAGAGAGAGAGACCAGATCTAGGGATAGGGGTTCCGTTTAGTGAGAGAAGAGAAAGAGAACCGGCAGAGATCGAGAAAGAGGAGATCGAGAGGCGGCTAAATATTTTAGGGTTAGGTCTAGAGAGAAGAGAGAGGCGGCAGAAAAAGTTTAGGATTAGGGCTATTGGAGTTGAATAGGGAAGTAAGAGAAAATATATAGATAGTTCTTATCGGTTTTCGATTCGCGTCAGGATCCGATTTCCAAACCCGAACCCCGAACCGAAAAACTGATTTTTACATCCTTCACAACCGAAATCCGATCCGCAAAATTTAAAACCGACCCGAACTTGTAATTCGGTTCGGGTCGGATCCGTTATCGGTTTTAAACCGCTTTTTGCTCACCCCTGGACAATTTCTCTTCATTGGCCTCTTCCAATTAAATGTCACAAATGCATTTTTTATGGTGCTCTTGAGGAAGAAGTATATATGACCCAATCCCTTAGGTTTGTTGATCAAGCTTACCCGGACTATGTGTGTAAACTGCATAAATCCTTATATGGTTTTAAGTAGGCACCTCGTATTTGGTATCCGACTTTTAGCAATTGTCTCAAGCAAGTTGGTTTTATGGATTGTCCCTATGATGCATCCTTATTCATCTACTCCAGTGGTTCTGACTTGATCATTCTTCTCATTTGTGTTGATGATATCATTTAATTGGGAATTGTTCAATGCGGATCCAACAACTAGTTACCCATCTTGGCCGGTAGTTTGATTTGAAACCACTTAGTGTTGGGTATATAGCCTTTTGTTTTGGTTTTTAGTCCCACATCGGCTAGAAAGGAATGTGTATCTCCATATATATGAGTCTTTACTCTTTATGGAGATGCACATGTAGTGCACATGGGTGTGTGCCATGTGGGATTAATTATTAATGGTATAAAGGCTTAATCAACAATTAATAAGCTGTAAGCTTTTTGCTCTTGGGAAATTTATTTCCATAGGAGCTAAGCCCCGTTGGGGCTTAGCGACTCGGACTTGGACTCGGACTCGGACTCGGGCTCGGGCTCGGGCTCGGACTCGGGCTCAAGGGCTCATGAGGCGTAATGTGGCGTTTTGTTGGCGCACTTTGCACTTAGCACGTCAGCATCGTCGCTAGGCGCATAGTGCGCTTAAGTTGCGCTCGTTGCGCGACCACGTTGCGCGGCCAGTTACGCGAGCCCAGTTACGCTGGCCCAGTTACGCAGCCCAGTATGCAGCCCAGTGCGCAGCGTACGTAGAGTGCGCAGTGTGCGCAGCGTACGCAGCGTACGTAGAGTGCGCAGTGTGCGCAGCGTACGCAGCGTACGTAGAGTGCGCAGTGTGCGCAGCGTACGCAGTGTGCGTAGAGTGCGTATGTGCGTATGGCTGGCTGCATATTAGAGCGGGAACGGTTGCAGCAGTTGCTGCATGTTCAGGAGTGGTTCTGCCACTACCCTGAAGTTCAGGCAACTGCTTGGCAACCACCCCGTGGGCTATATATGCAGGTTCTCTCCTCTCTCTCTGTTGGCAGAAGTAATCAGAATTCCAGAGAAAAAAACTCTAAGTGTTCTTTAACACAACAGAGTAGTGAGCGTGTTGTTTAACACTAACACTAGTACTTTTTAGTACGCGTGAGTTCTGTTACTTCAAACAGAGAGAGAAGAGTACAGCCATTGCCAGAGGAGTTCGCCGTCTTCCGAGAAGTCAGAAGAGCAGGAGTGTTCCAAGGTTTTCCGTCAACCTTGCTGGTTCCTGGAAGTTGTTCGCAGAGGACGAATAAAGCTTTGAGCAACGGTGATAATTCACCCCAGCAATTCCATCTCTCGCCTGTCATCCTTCTGTTGCCTTTAGCAGTTCTGTCAGTATCTTCTTTTTAGAAGGCACTACTGCCAGTTTGCTACGATCACGAAAATCTCTTTAGATTATTCGTGTATTACGATATCTTTTTAGATCTCGTAATTTGCAGAATCCTTCTGGATCTCTGTTGCAAAACCTTCTTTAAGGAGTTGCATTAGAAACGTTGTCTTTACAACTGTTTAATTTTCTCAGTTTTCCATCGAAAAATTGTGCCCCGGCGTTCCCGACAATAACAATCTCAAAGCTTTATTTGTACGATGGAAAACATTAATGCTTCACTCCTCAACACTGACTTCTGTAAGTTAGAAAAATTTGATGGAGAGCATTATCAAGTCTGGAAGAGGAAGGTTTATCTCACTCTTCAACTCAGAGACGTTGATCACGTGCTGCTTGAAGAGGAACCTACTGTTCCAGATACTGGGTCTGCTGCTGCAATATCTGCGGCTACTAAACTTCAGGCCAAGTGGAGAAGAAAAAATAGCATTTGCAGGCTTCTTATCCTGAATGCTATGGAGGATTCTCTTACAGAATCCTATTCTAAGAAGAATATCGCTAGAGACATATGGGAGTCTCTAGAAAAACTCTACGAAGAAGACAAGAACCGCAGTAAAATATTTGTGGTTGAAAAATATCACAAGTGGTTCTTTGAGGACGAAAAGTCTATGCTGCCGCAGGTGAAGGAGTTCCTGAAACTGCGACAGAAGTTGGAAGACGAGGCGATGCCCCTCCCCGACAAGTTTGTTGTTGGAGGGATTGTCTCAAAGCTCTCCGCTGGGTGGAGCAAGTTCTATGCAAACATGCATAGGAAGAAGTAGGAGATCACCCTTGAAGATCTCCTACAGGAAATCTATGTTGAGGACCAGATGCGGGCTCAACTGAAGGTGGACACACTGTCCAAGCAATTGGCTAACGCCAATCTGGTTCAGACCAAGGGACCAAAGGGAAAGCAGGCGGCTTTCCACAGCAAGAAGAAGAACCCTGACAATCTAAAAGTCAAGGGAACTTCTATCAAGAAAAAGAAGCCAAAGTCAGAAATGCCTTGCTTCAAGTGTGGCAAGAAGGGCCACTTTAAGAATGAGTGTAAAGAAAAGACCAAGCAATCAGAGCAAGGAGAGCCTAGTAAGGTATCTATGATCACTGATGTAGTTGCTATGATTGCACAGGTTGATGCAGTAAGGACTGACTCTGACTGGTGGGTAGACACTGGAGCCTCCTGCCATGTATGCTCCAGTAAGGAGTGGTTCACCACCTATACACCTACTTCTGAAGTGGTTATGATGGCGAACCAGGCACAAGCTGAAGTGCTCGGGATCGGGACGGTGGTGTTGAAGCTGACTTCGGGCAAGTCTCTGACGCTTCAAGGCGTGAAGCACGTTCCTGCTATCACCAAAAACCTGATCTCGGGAGGCCTACTCTGCAATGCAGGCCTCATGATGGACATCAATGCTGGCCAGATGGTGATGTCTATCAAGGGAACATATTTCGGGAAAGCTTTTTATACCGAAGGAATGTTCAAGATTCAGCTTGTAAATCAGTCCAATGTAATTAATGTTATTAATGAAGTCACTCATTCTGCTTATACTCTTGAGTTGTGGCATAATAGGCTAGGACATGTTCATTGTAAACGAATAAACAGAATGTCTAGTCTAGGACTTATCTCCAAATGTGGGGGTAAGGTAGAGAAATGTGAAGTTTGTGCTCAAACGAAGATCACAAGGAAACCCTTTCCTCGGGTTAATCGAAGTACAGATCTTCTGGAGTTGGTTCACTCCGATATCTGTGACTTCAAACAGTTCTCTACAAAGGCCGGGATGAAGTATTTCATAACCTTCATCGATGACTTCTCAAAGTATGCGTTCGTCTACTTGCTGAAGGCTAAAGATGAAGCATTCGAGAAGTTCAAGGAGTTCAGAGCTGAAGCTGAGCGACAGACTGGACAACAACTCAAAAGGATAAGAAGTGATCGAGGTGGGGAGTACAGGTCTCATGAATTCGCATCGTTCTGTAAGGAACATGGAATTGTCAATGAGACTACGGCTCCGTACTCTCCTCAATCAAACGGAATAGCTGAGAGGAAGAACAGGACGTTGACAGAAATGATAAATTCAATGTTGTTGACTGCTGGCCTTCCTAAGTGCTACTGGGGAGAAGCTGCATTGACGGCCACTTTTATTCTAAATAGAGTGCCTCATGCAACTTCTGATATTACTCCTCATGAACTCTGGTTCAAAGTCAGGCCTAACTTGAATGTTATTCGAGTGTGGGGGTGTCTGGCATATGTCAAGCTTCCAGATCTGAAGATTCAGAAGCTTGGGACAAGGACTACAAAGACGATCTTCTTGGGGTATGCCGAGAAGAGTGATGCTCGGAGATTTCTTGATATTGAGTCAAATCATATCATTGAATCTCGCGATGCAGAATATTTTGAAGACAAGTTTGCAAGGCACAAGAATATTGTTCTTCCGGATGTTCCGGAGAATAATGAGGGTGCACAAGAGACTGAAGTCTTCAATGAAGATGTGGTCCAAGAAGATGTTGTTGTTGAAACAACGGTTGAACCAGAACAAGCTGAACCGTCAGCTAAGCGTGTGAGGAGGCCGAAGGACTTCGGAAGTGACTTTGTCACCTATCATGTGGAAGCAGATCCGCTTACCTATGATGAGGCGATGAAGACCAGAGACGCGGTTTTCTGGAAGGAGGCGATTGACAATGAGATTGATTCCATCACCTCAAATAACACTTGGGTGTTGGTTGATCTTCCTGAAGGAGCGAAACCCATCGGATGCAAATGGATCTTCAAGAAGAAGATGAAAGCAGACGGAACTATTGACAAGTTCAAGGCTAGGTTGGTAGCCAAGGGGTTTTCTCAGAAGCAGGGGATTGACTACTTTGACACATATGCTCCAGTAGCCCGGATGACCACCATCAGAATGTTGATTGCTCTCGCAGCAATAAATAAGATGGTGATACATCAGATGGATGTGAATACGGCTTTCCTAAATAGCGAGCTGACCGAAGAGATTTACATGCAACAGCCAGAGGGATTTGTCATCAGAGGTCCTAAAGACAAAGTCTGCAAGTTGGTGAAATCCTTGTACGGTCTTAAACAGGCTCCCAAGATGTGGCATGAGAAATTTGACAAAGTTATAAGGTCAAATGGCTACATGGTCAGCGATACGGACAAGTGTGTTTACACGAAGTTCGTTGATGGAAGAGGTGTGATCGTTTGTCTGTACGTGGACGACATGCTTATCCTAGGTACGGATATTAGATGTGTCACGGAGACAAAGAACTTCATCTCAAGCAAGTTCAGTATGAAGGACTTGGGGGAAGCTGATGTGATCTTAGGGATCAAGATCATCCGAACAGACGCTGGACTAGCGCTGTCACAGTCTCATTATATTGAGAAAATGATCACTCGTTATGGGTATCGGGATCTTCCAGGGATCGATACGTCGTACAGGTGTGATCTGAAGCTGAAGCCTAATTCAGGGGAAAGCGTCAGACAGCCGGAGTATGCAAGCGTAATCGGGAGTTTGATGTATGCTACTACTGCCACAAGGCCTGACATAGCTTTCGCCGTGGGAATGCTGAGTCGTTTTACGAGCAATCCAGGTGTTGAACACTGGAAAGCTGTGGAACGGGTTATGAGATATCTCAAGAAGACTCAGACATATGCACTGTACTACAGCGGAGATCCGCAGGTAGTGGAAGGCTTCAGTGATGCCAGTTGGTGCTCAGAGGTGGAGAGCGAGAGGTCCACAGGTGGATACATTTTCACAATGGGTGGAGGTGCTATATCGTGGAAGTCGAAGAAGCAGACTATGCTCTCGCGGTCATCCATGGAATCTGAGTTCTTTGCACTTGATACCGCAGTCGAGGAAGCAGAATGGCTTCGGGAGCTCATGTATGATCTTCCAGTGGTTGGGGCGCAAATACCGGCAATACCGATATACTGCGACAACCAGGCGACTGCGGCGGTGGCATCAAATGACCTCTTCAACGGGAAGAAGAGGACTGTGCGATTGAAGCACGGGACAGTACACGATCTTATCAAGAGATGTGTTATTGCAGTAATTGATGTTCGGAGTCAGGAGAACCTGGCGGATCCGTTCACCAAGGGCCTCAAGCGCCAGCTGGTCGATGACACAGCTTGTAAAATGGGCTTGAAGGCATTCTGATATTGTATTATTGTATTCCTACCATAAAGTTTTATGCTATTAGTTCAAAGATTTATCTACTAGGCATCTAGCTTTTGGTTCAAGGGAGGACCACTAATCGGAAGAATATCAGGAACGGTGGGTACATGTTCTATTGGGCATGGAGAGGTTACGGACCTATAACCACTGTTGTCTACTGTTGTTTTCTGCGGAAAACAGGTCCTGTGGGAGGTTGGCTTAAATGCCTTAATGAGTTCTCAGGCATTTGGAATGTCTGGTATGCTTTACAGGAAGCATGGTAGCACAGCTCTACAAGGAGTGTGACTCCATGCTATGTGTGGCGGTGACTCCACCATGAGGTTCTCGAAGGAGGTAAAACCTCGGCTATGTTAGCCAAGTCACAGCGGCGTAGCACCGCATATAGGCAGTTGGCCTAATGCTGTATATTGAATTAAAGAGGGATGTAGTCAGCACTACAAAGAGGAGGTGTTCTTCATGTTACGGGTGGCACGACACCACAATGAGGTAAACCCGGCTAGGGATAAAGCCTCGGCCTTGCAAGCCATGTCGTAGCGGCATAACACCGCACAGAAGCGTAAGGCTTCATGCTGGGTAGTTTGGCACTACAAAGGGGCTAGTCCTCATGCTACGGGTAGTATGACACTACGATGAGGTTCCCGGTGATTCAGGGTAAGGTCCTCGGCTTAAAGCCATGTCATAGCGACGTAGCACCGCAAAGGAAGCGTTGAACGTTTCATGCCATGTCTCTTTAATAAAGAACTCACCTATAGTGTATGGACAAAGAGATATTAGGCCGTCTCTTGAGGGTAAACTTGTAGACGCCCAATATTATACACTGAAACCAGGCTGGCACACGGCCTTAAATGTGCAGCCAGAAGCACATGTAACTACATTATGTGAGTGGAAAGAATTTCAGCTATGATGCAGAATTCAAGGCTTAGTCCATTCTTGTATTATAGTTTGATTTTTGACTCACGTGGGAAGATTCAAGTCTTAAGTGGCATCTATCCTAAAATCATAATGGACAGTTACTGTGGGGAACACTCGTACTCATATATATAGAGATATGTGGGGGATTGTTGGGTATATAGCCTTTTGTTTTGGTTTTTAGTCCCACATCGGCTAGAAAGGAATGTGTATCTCCATATATATGAGTCTTTACTCTTTATGGAGATGCACATGTAGTGCACATGGGTGTGTGCCATGTGGGATTAATTATTAATGGTATAAAGGCTTAATCAACAATTAATAAGCTGTAAGCTTTTTGCTCTTGGAAAATTTATTTCCATAGGAGCTAAGCCCAGTTGGGGCTTAGCGACTCGGACTCGGACTCGGACTCGGACTCGGACTCGGGCTTACGCGTGAGTTCTGTTACTTCAAACAGAGAGAGAAGAGTACAGCCATTGCCAGAGGAGTTCGCCGTCTTCCGAGGAGTCAGAAGAGCAGGAGTGTTCCAAGGTTTTCCGTCAACCTTGCTGGTTCCTGGAAGCTGTTCGCAGAGGGCGAATAAAGCTTTGAGCAACGGTGATAATTCACCCCAGCAATTCCATCTCTCGCCTGTCATCCTTCTGTTGCCTTTAGCAGTTCTGTCAGTATCTTCTTTTTAGAAGGCACTACTGCCAGTTTGCTACGATCACGAAAATCTCTTTAGATTATTCGTGTATTACGATATCTTTTTAGATCTCGTAATTTGCAGAATCCTTCTGGATCTCTGTTGCAAAACCTTCTTTAAGGAGTTGCATTAGAAACGTTGTCTTTACAACTGTTTCATTTTCTCAGTTTTCCATCGAAAAATTGTGCCCCGGCATTCCCGGCAATAACACTTAGTGATCGTAATTTCTTTTTGGGCATCCAAGTACATCGAACAATGTCCAAACTCTTTCTTTGCCGAACGAGGTATGCCCTTGAGCTTCTTCAATGCTTCGGCATGGAGGGTGCCAAACCTATTGCCACTCCCATTGCTTCATCTTGCCACCTGAGTCTCATTGATGACTCTCCTCCAGTCGAACCCAGTGAGTATTTCCAAATAGTTGGTTCCTTGCAATACCTTACTCTCATGCGTCCAAACATCTCATTTGCTGCGAACAAGGTGTGTCAATATATGCATGCTCAGCGGTTCACTCAACTTGTTACCGCAAAACAATTTTTTGTTATGTTAAGGGAACTCTTGATTATGGCCTTCATTTTTATTCCTCTGCTAATCTTCATCTACAAAACTTTTGTGATACCGATTGGACGGGCGATTCGGATGATCGTCTCTCTACCACTGGGTACTTCATGGGGTGCTAAAAAGCAAACAAATGTGTCTCGTTTTAATTCCGAAGCAGAATATCGAGTTGTTGCCACTGTAGGGACAAAGCTTCTGTGGCTTCTTCACTTGTTCCGTTATATTCATCTTCGACCTCAACGTGCTCTTGTATTTCTTTGCGATAATGTGAGTGATGTGTATATGTCATCTAACCATGTTTTCAATACTCGCACTAAGCGCATCGAAATTGATGTGCACTTCATCAGGAAAAAGTTGGATGGCACTCTTACAATCATACATATTCCTGGAGATGAACAAGTTGTTGATCACTTTACCAAAGGACTGCCTCACGCACGGTTTCGCTCTCTTCGTTACAAATTTCGTGTTCACTCTGTTTCCACTTCAGCTTGTGGGCGGGTGTTAGATGACAACCAAGAGATTTGACATATGCCAACTATAAAAGTCAATTGACAACTGTATTATAACTATCACCTTCATGATCGTAGAAGATATGTCATTATATATAGAAGATTTGCCAACTATATTGTAATTATCATCTACATAATTATAAGAGATCTGTCATTATAGGAGATATGTCAACTATTGTATTTATACACATGAGAAATACTCTCAAAATCAATAAAAGGAGAGATTCAAAATCTTAGAGAATACCTATTATGATTTCATAAAAGCTGTCTGAAGAAGATATAGAGACAATGATATGTAAGAACAGTTGTAGATAAGAGGCCAAACCTGTCAAACTCAGAAAGGGTCCAATGTAAGACTAACCCCAATTATCTACCACTAGACAAGGCTAGGCTACCAACAGAACACGACCCTCTGAAGCCCATACGGTGAAGATAATAATAACACAGCACTTGCAGAGAAGCAGCAGCTGAGATAACTTGCAACCATGTCCTCTGCCTGTGGAATCTTTGAGCCTGGAGAGCACACTGTTGAGCTCCAGAACATAGAGCCCAGTTCTTGTTCGTCGCCACCGCCGCCGAAGCCTCTCTTGATTGCAGCTCCACGCAACGAAGGAGTGTTCGCTGTTCTCCTGTTCCTCCATGGTTATTTGCTCTCCAATTCATTCTACTCCCAGCTCGTTTGTCATGTGGCTTCTCACGGGTTCATCGTCGTCGCACCTCAGGTCAGTCTTCAGGAATATGCTCAGAAAGTTTTTTGACCATCTTAACAACATTCCAATTTTATTTTTATTTTGCAGTTGTACTCAGTCGCAGGACCAGATTCACAAGAAGAGATCAAATCTGCAGCAACGATAACAGATTGGCTAGTCGACGGGCTTATTCGTGTGCTCCCTCGAGGTGTCCGACCCAACTTACACAAGCTTGCGCTCTCTGGACATAGTCGAGGTGGAAAAGTTGCGTTTGCTCTTGCATTAGGCTATGCTAAGACTAGCCTAAAGTTTTCGGCCCTGATCGGAGTAGACCCTGTCGACGGAATGGCCATGGGGAAGCAAACAAACCCTCCCGTCCTCACCTATAGACCGCGCTCCTTCGATCTTAAAATGGCCGCTTTGGTGATCGGTTCGCGTCTGGGAGAGTTGAAGAAGAACCCCCTGTTTCCCGCCTGCGCTCCCAGTGGGGTCAGCCACCAGGAGTTCTTCGACGAGTGCCAGCCCCCGGCGAGCCATTTCGTGGCCAAGGACTATGGGCACCTGGACATGTTGGATGACGAGACGAAGGGGTTGAGGGGGAAGGCCACCTATTGCTTGTGCAAGAGTGGGAAGGATAGGAAGCCAATGAGGGATTTTGTGGGGGGTGTGGTTGTTGCATTCATGAGAGGCTACTTGGGAGGTGACATGAAGGATCTATTGCTTCTCAGGGACAAACCAGATACTTGTCCGATCGAGATTTCAGTTGATTTTTTGGAGTGACATAGCCACTTCAGTCAATATTACACTAGAGATAGCATGATGCTTGTACTGTCTTTCAGTATAAAAAAATGTCATGGATTTGTAATGATTGGAGATGTAACCTAACAAGCATGGTGTTTCCACACAGTTAACCTGCGTCTCTTTGCTTTGTGCTTCAGCACCCCTCAGAATTGATATTTTATTGATTTTCCCATCAAAGAGAAAATAAAATAAGAGAGTACCAATACTTAGCTGACAATTCTTTTATCTTTCGTAAAAACAATTCATTTAGCTGTAGCAGTCAGAAGAGATCCAAACCTTTGGATTCCATTCCATTGTCAGAAAAACATAATGCTATGAATTACAGAAGTAATTCTCATCAATATTTTCAACCTTCCCTTTTCTAGAGGATAGAAACTGGAAGACATTGATGGAGAAAATATCTTGATTAAATAATTTCCATCAGTATCAGCAAGCATCCTATTCTATTTATGGAGGTTTGGAAAATATTCTGAAACTGCATAGCAAGTGTACATTTGATAAATAATTAAGGCAATACAACAAATCCTAACGAAGATAGGAACAAATCCCATTCTCTTTGTAAATAATATGTTAGCTGTGCATACAAAACCTGCTGCTTCTTCAATCATAAGAGTATCAAAGCATCTATATATATATTACAGCACTGTCAGAAACACTTGAAATGATGATAGGAACAAATCCCAGTTAACTGAGCCTTTACGCCACAGGGAGAGGGAGGCTTTTTTTTTCCCTTCTGCTTTACTCTATAATAGAGATTAATCTTTACTTTGGTGGCTTGATTGAATCAAACATCCAGTATCCATGACAATGCTGGCTAGGGGTGAGCAGTGAGCATTATTCGGTTTTGGACCGAAAACAGAACCGAACCGGATAACAGATTCGGTTTGGTTTGGGGGGTAAAAATCGAACTCGATATTTTATGATTGAAAATGCATATTTTATGATTGAAAATGCAAATATCTTTATGTATATCTTGAAAACAACAATTTTATGTATGTGTTTTAAATTTCAACTTTGGTACTAGTCGGGCCTGGTGGGGGGCAGGGCTCAACAATGACTTGATGGATGACGAGGCCTCCCTTCCACGTTCCCTTCCAAATCTCATACATCCCAAACTGAAGCTTCTCCCCACCCCCAACGACCTTGTCAGCAGGGACCTTGAACGTTAGGTCTGGCTCCCTTGGGATCCAGAAAGGCTCCCTGGCCTTCTTGGTGCTCCTCAGATCAGCTCTCTTCCAGTTGTGAGCTGCAGCCTTACCAGGCCTGGCCATGAGGTAGATGGGGCTATCCGCCCACCCGAACGCATCGGCCTTCAGGCTTACCTGGAAGCTCACCCGGTATTCCTTGCCGGTCTCCAGTTTATCAAGATCAACGCAACCATTCACCTCCAGCCAGCTCACCTGCACCAGCTCGGCTGGATCTCTGCATCAACAAACAATTAGACATCACAAACAAACTATATCTTTCGAGAGTACAAGAACCTTACTTAGGTTCTGCAGGTTTGCGCCAATATCGCGAATCACCACCCCAGACGATATCAAGTGCATAAGGCTTGATTATGAGCTTGCTCTCCTCCTTGTCATGCGGAAAAAAATAGGGAAATAATATTATTTGTTCATACTTTTTGGAAAATATATTTGAGACTAAATTATCCTAGTGGCACCCCAACTGTACTGTTTGGACGTTTTTGACAAATTAACTTTTCACTGTTCAATTTTGGCACCCCAACTTCATAAATCACTCTTTTAAAGTCCCTTCCATCCAGTTAATTGCAAATAAGAAGAGTTCATTATGAACAAAACATTACTGTTATTCATGTCATTACAAAAACCAACACAATACCAACAACAGACAACTATCAAGGACCCAAAAATTGACGAGAGGTGCTTCAAAAGAGCAATTTACGAAGTTATGGTGCCAGAATCGAGCAGTGGAACAAACACTATAGTTAAGGTGCCAGTAGGATAATTTAGCATATATTTGATGTCATAGACATACACATGCACTGCAGAACATCTTAAATGGTAGAATAGGAATGCAAGTACAATTTTTCAAAATCATTCATGCAAAAATGGATGTGGAAACATGCGTGCCCTAAATTAATTTCACTCCTTGCAAGACTAGTTGTTGTTTGGAATATTACACTACTTTAGACCTGTTATAACAGAGCAGAGAGCACAGTCAAGACGCAAAATATACAATCATCATGATCATCAGAAACCTTGCATATATTTCCAGACTTTAGATCTAGAAAGCTGGGTAACGTACCTGGATGATCGCAGAATTGAAATTGGCAGAGGTCCGATCTGGCTTGTAGTGAGAAGTCATTGAAGAGGGATATTGTAGCACCTTTCTGAAAGTATCAAGCAAAGGCAAATCTTGATCAAAGAAGGATGCAGAAGCTGGTAAATTAGAGAGGATTGAGGTTTGATTGGCCTAATATAGAGAGGAAGTGGGCCAAAGAAGCAAAGAACCTCAACTTTTATGTATGTGGAATAAAGTTTTGATGCTGATCATTTTGCAGAAGGCAGTATGGTTAACTTGTAAAATGCAAACATGATGAGTAGACATATATTTCTTGCATAACAAAATGTAGTACTATATCAGGTCATTAGTAGTACCAGCATGCCAACTCCTAGACTAATCAATTATAGGTTAAGTTGATTTTTTGGAGGATGTATGTTTACCATAGTTTGCAGTATCGGCCGATACCGATCCGATACAGCTGATACCGATACGGTTTGGCATGTCCCTATCCGATACCGATATTGGGGGTCCCTTTTCCAATCAATTCGACAAATAAAATTGAACAAAAAAGACTAATCAACAATGATGTAAAAGTATAGTAAGATTGTAAAAGCATGTAAATAACATAGTTTGCAGTATCGACCGATACCGATACGGTTTGACATATCCCGATCCGATACCGACCGATACCTACATTTGGGGTCTCTTTTTCGGTCAATTCGGCAAAAAAAAGAACAAAAAAGACCAATTATCAAGGGTGTAAAAACATTGTAAGGTTGTAAAATCATGTACAAGAAACTTATCTAGCGCATGTAAGCCAATTGGCAAGGGTGACTACTATTTTACTCAATTTTAAAACTGCTAAGAAACAACACATGAAATACTTAAAATTGTGCTTATATGTATAAAATATACTTTCTAAAATGTTGATAATTATTTGCTTTATGATACCAACAAATTCGTTGCTCCGATCTGAAATCGCATACTACCGATACCGCCGATACCGATACTCATAGGAATGGTCCAATACCGATTCTGATATAGATACTACGAACCTTGGTAAATATATAAACTCATCTATTGCAAGTAAACCAATCAGGAAAGGTGATTATTATTTCATTTAATTTTAAAACTACTATGAAACAACACAAAAAATACTTTAAATTATTCCTAAATGTCTAAAATATTTCCTCTAAATTTTTTAATAATTATTTACTTTTCGATACCAAAAAAATTGATTCTCCGAATTGAAACAGTTGATATTGTCAATACCGTCAATAAGGGTCTGATAGTGTTATCTATAGCGATACTGCAAACCTTGATGTTTACAGAAGACTACTAATTGAGCCAGAAGATTCATATTCTTTACGAATGTTTCTCATATTTGAGTGTAATATCATTATATAGTTTTTGCTAATATTAAAGAAGATGTAAGCACCCTAGAGGGGGGATGAATAGGGTCAAGCTAACTAATCAAGCACTAAACGATTGCTAATAGACAATTTAAAGATTAAGAGTGCAAGAGAAAAAACAACAACAATACCGACACCTGATATATCCTGGTATCCTCCCGAGGGGCACTCCAGTCCCGGAACACTCTCCGGCCTTAATCCACTATTATCGCAAATAGTACAATATGAGTTTTTATCCGAAGACTCACCAACTTCTTACACGGGAGCTTTTATCCAAAGACTCACCAACTTCTTACACGGAAGCTTTTACCGAAAGCCTCTCCGACTTCAATACAAGAGCTTTGATCCGAAGACTCTCCAACTTCACGAGAGTTTTAATCCGAAAACTTCCCAACTTCAACCTCTTACAAGATGGTTTGGATCTTCTTACAACAAGATGAAGATCGAACTATTACAACTCAAGAACACTCTAACACAATTTGTGGATAGGCAAGTAAAAACTTTGGTAGAGTTGTTTGTGGATAGGCTTTGGTATATCAGAAATTGTAGGCTCAAAGAATCAACCTTGAATAAAGGGGTTCAAGGCTATTATAACCAAAGTAATGGAAAGTGCAATAATGCAACTTTTAGCCGGCTAGCGGATGATCCGTCGAATTTCTGCGGAAGTCCGTCGGATCCGCTTGCCTAGTGCAACGGGATCATCGATGGGACATGATCCGAGCGTTGGATTCCAAACGGTAACAAGACAGATTATTTGTCGGATTTTCGCGGACGCCGTCGGATAATCCGAAAGTTCACAGAAGCTTTTCTGTGGTCCATTCGGATAATCCTTCGTATTTCTGTAGAGATCCATCAGATCATCCGACTGTCTGCCCAAACGTGATTCCGGGTTGTTATCTACCATAACTTTTGATTTTGCCATCAACTTCTTGTGTTTACAATTATTCCTAAGACTCATTACAAACTCCATATATACTTTAGCAGGTGCAGGCTTTTTCAGAGTCTTGAAACGATGATAGCATGGCTTGGCTTCTTCCCTTGATAGATGATAATTTTTTCCCTTGATGGCAGTTGTCCAAAGATACCCAGATTGTGAAATCTGAATACCTTTCGGAGGCTTCGCCCCTAAACCCCCACGGAGGACGTTGCCCCCTCGACCCCCGTCCGCTGACCGGGAATCGGAAACCCCGAGTGCGTGGCTCCGGATATGTCGTCGGACGGTTCAGAGAAATCTTATGGAATACCGCCGTTTTTGGCCCATCATGATTTCTTCAGTGCATATGTCCATGTTGATCTTGCTTATTGCTTTTTTTTTGCAAATACATGTAAGACGAACAAAGCAATATGCAAGTACGATAAAATTAGTGCATATTAGGACTATGCTAAGTTTTAAGTATAAATACTCCAGTGATAGCATAAAAAATAGTGATGTCATAATGTTAAACTTAATCGAATGACCACAATCAAAACATAATTAGATCATTGGGCTAACAGAAGAGATGGCCCTCAACATAGGTGAATGAAAGAAAATAATTCAAATAGTCAACCCCCAAATATTGGGAATACCAAAATATTAGGGATAAAGGCTTTATTGTTGTAGAGGTACGATAAACTATAGAATCGTTTACGTGATGACCAATTAAGTTTCTTTCGAAATATTACATATTCTTCCAATTATGTTTAATTTATTTTTCTTACTTGATGCATCCAAAACCATTATGAGATAGAATACTAAACTACTTATAAATCAATTAAGCATAAAAAAGGTTTGGCGCCTTCAAACCTCATGTACACTAAAAAAAGTCCAATCCCAGCTATTCATTGAACCTCGTGGTCTGCTGAATCTATTCTTGAAATATATCCCCAAAATTGAGTTCCTGATTCATATACTACCTATAAGTTATCAGCTTCCACTGGCAATATGACTTAAATACCTTCCTACAAAGATTGCTTTAATCCTGCCAATTTTTGCTTGGGTTTTTTATACTTTCGGTCTCGAATAAATTATAAAATTTGTATTTAGGTCTCCATAATCGATCTAATTAGTATTTGCATCTTGGACCAACGGTTGACTTGACTAATTGGGTTGTGTTGTTGTAGGACTCCTTGTATCTACCTCATTGTAGATGTCCATACTTACTATAACTTTATTTCTTCGGTGTACTAGAGTGACTCTTTCATCATCTATCTAAATATAAGACGAATCAACAATTGGTCCAATGTCCAAATACTAATTAAGTCGACTATGGAGACCCAAATACAAATTTCAGAACATATTTGAGACCAAAAGTCTAAAAAACCCTTTTTTGTTTTAGGAATTTTCTTTATCATCGAGCAACCATGCACACTTCAGAATTGCTGATTGAAAAGCTTCAAAGTACAGGAGAAAAAATATTCGTTATATCTATGTTCATGACTCATATAGGAATAATGCAATTATAAGATAAAAAGAGAGACTGGTACCACCATTGCAATGTGTACTTGGTGTAGAGTTTCTTTATGACAATATTGTCTTCTCAAAAAAAAAAAAAAAGAAGAAGGAATGTTGCCTTCTTTCAGAGCTAATATTAAGTTGGCAATCAAAATATTTGCTCAATAAACATACAGAGTCCTGGCTTCAAGTTCTGTTTGAATCAGAACTTAGTCTCAAGCCAGCGAGAAATATTAAGCCAACTCCAACAAGATCAGGCATGACTCCCTCCCACTTGTCCCATCTTTATGAGAGGAATCTAATTTTTTTTTCCTTAGATGGCAAATTTTCCATGATCACTAACTCTAGCCGCAGTCTTCACCATCAAAAGTTGAAGCTGCCCCCATAAAGTTTATGCAAGAAATGCCTTCATTTGATCCCTTTGATCAGAAAGCATCAGATTCTGTGTTTTTTAGATTGTGACCTCGAAACCAACCATTGCCACAGAACCTCATTTCTGTTCCATCTACCATGAACATAAATGTACACCAACCTCTCAAACCAAAGTCACATGAAATTTGCCTCTTAATAGTCCCACAAGTGCAAAAGTAAACAAAGATACTATACGGAACCAATGGAAACCTACAAGTTAAGCATATGCTCGAGGAAAAGATGAGTTATGTGGTCACGTCAGAGTCGAAACTTTGAACATAAGATCACCAAGCACCATGGTCAGCCTTGTCTTGGTATCTTCCTTCCCTGACATTTGTTATTCTACGATGTCTGTTTCTGCAACTTGATAGAAAGGGCCGTCTGTGCAAGGACCGCCCAAAACCGTAAGGCCCCAAATATTTTAACCTCTGTATATATTACTAATGTGAAATCTTCGTTTTTAGATTTAGGTCATCCTTTTGTTTAGAAACTGCAGTAACATGTTGCTTAGAATGTCCGAAAAAGTCCTTTTTTTTAAGAATGGTTAAAAAATGCAATTTTTAGTACTTATAGAGGACCCTTAGAATGGCAGAAACAGCTATGTTGATAGATTTATGTTTCTTTTGTACAAAGTTTACTGCAAGAGAGCTTCAAAACATGTTCATGGTCTTTTCGTCAATGTTTTTCTAATCCTACTTGAGCGTGCAAAAGGAAGCAACCAAATCCCTCAGTTAGGCTTTGAAGGATCAAAAGAAACAGAAAAGTTGATGGTGCTAGCTAATAGCATGTCTCGCTGAGTCTGTCTAAGCTAACGGAGCCCCTTGGCTATCAAGGCAGACACTAAATAAAATGCTCACAATAGCACATTGTCACGAATTTAGTGTTTTTGCCTACACTTCGATCCGTGCGGCGCACAAGCTTCCTACTCGAAGACCCGTGCCAGCTTTTTCCAAACGCTTAGCTAGATCCAAGGCTGTGAAAAGCGCTAGGTGCTAATCAGACGGATACCTTCCGCCTAGTGCCTAGCCCACCTAGGCGGGTGCCTAGATCTAGACGGTTCAAAAAAAAATCCAAAAAAATCTATTAAAAATTGTAAAAAAAAAAATCCATAAAATCCCAAAACATGCATAGTTGGATCTCAGGGGGATTAGGTGGGCGCTTAAGCGGGCATAGGGTGGACATCCGACACCTAGCGTCTAGGCAGTCTAGGCGGCCGCCTTTTAGAACAGAGGCTAGATCGCTAAGGCGATATTGAGAACAATGTTGAGCAAAAGAAAGAAATTGGAAGTCTGGAAAATTCACTACACTAGAAAGAGCTTACAACTACTTGGATGGTGAGAAACAAATGAGCCTTCCACTTGTTTATAGGGCCTCAAAGGCTTACAAGAAACTACATGAACCTTCTGGAATCGGCATATTCCAAAGATTATTCTAAGAAACTCTAGAACCTAGATATTTATAAGGAGACTTCTAGAACATCTAGAAAGATCATGAGTCTTCATGAAAGACCATGATGTAGGAACCTTAGAGGGGGGTGAATAGGGTCAAGCTAACTAATCAAGCACTAAACGATTGCTAACACTATCAAAATAAGTCATATCAACGACGTATTTAGCGACTCCGTGAAATTTCGTCGCTAATTCTTGGGGTTTTAGCGACGTTAATAAAAGACGTCGTTGTTTGTCGCCAACAGCGACTAATAGCGACGTCTAGCGGCTACATTTTGTTAAATGGGGTAGTGCGTCGCAAGTTCGTCGGTACCCGTCGCTGATATAGCGACGTGTAGCGACGCATTTAAAGTTGCGTCGCCGTTTATTATATATCAGCGACGTTTAGCGACGTCCTATAAGGACGTCGCTAATCATTTCATATAGCCAGCGAGGGTTTCCTTTTCGATCATTCACAATTTCCCCCCCCCCCCAATTTTGGGCGCGCTCCTCCTCCGCGACGCTCCTCTGGCGATTTTCCTCCTCCGGCCTCCTCCTCCGCGGCGCTCCTCCGGCGATCTCCCTCCTCCGGCCTCCTCCTTCTCCTCCTCCTCCTTCCTTAGGTAGCTCCTCCTTCTCCTCCTCCTCCTTCCTCTGGTAGCTCCTCCCCAGTTTCTCCTCGTCTTCTAGCTCTCTCTCGCTTCTAGTTCGTGTCCACGAGAGCGTGGACTCGCTGCGGGGGACACGAGACTGACAGTGGACTCGCTGCGGGGGACACGAGAGCGTGGACTCGCTTCTAGTTCGTGTGACACCTATTTTGTTGGTTTGGACACGTCGTGTCCCACTGTGTGGACACGAGATTCACAGTGTGACACCTATATACTGAAAAATCTCGTTTTTTTGGGCATATCAACTGTCAATTTGATGTTTTGCTTGGATTCGAATTCTAATTTAGGGTTCGAGCCCTATTTACTGATACTGGAAGTTTCTTTGGGCATTTTCAGGGTTTTGAAATGATGAATAAATTGACTAATAATTATTATCGAGCCCTATAAAATTTCAGCTATGTCACGAAGGATGGATACTAATCCTGTGAATGAGTTTTCTCCTAAGTATTCTCGACAGTTGAGTATGATTTAGCTCACTGACATTACTGAAATATAGAATAATTAGACTTTCTGTTCAGTACCCTTTGACTGAATTAAGTTGACATGAATACCATATTTTAAATCCTAAATCTACGGTACGACATCGTGATCAGGACATAGTCCCTGCAGCCATTCGACTGGCGAGGCAGAAACTATGTAGCCGTAGATAAAGTTGACTGTCCTCCGACCCTCATCCCTCGGCAATGATGATACGACAACCTATCACTATATCTTATATATATAGTAGTAGATGATGTCTTAGTATTACATTATGTGAGTTCATCTTGATTCTGTTACATTCTTCAGATACTACATACGATAAGAACATATACTACACCATATGTACAGAACATAGATGATTCACACTAATGTATGCTAGAATGAATTTTAGGTTGTGTTCTGAGCCATCCTTCATCTGCCCCCTTCCCTGAGCCATCCTTCATCTCTCATTTCCCTCCGGGTCCACTCTACTCCCAATCTCTTCCTCTTTATACACGGCTCTACAGAATCAATGCCATCCGAGGAAGGCAAAACTGAATCAGCATTGTCTTCCGGATCGTCCTCATCAAGGCATAACGGGCTGCTCAGTGTGCCCAGCTTTTTCAACTTCTCGCTGGCTGCAGAGTCGATATGGGAACGGGTCCTCTTTGCCGGCCCGGAGCTCTGACTCGCACTCGTCGCCTCGCTACCGGTTTCCTCTCCCCCTCTGACGCGGGTCATAAGAAAAGAAATTTCGTACCTCTTTTTCACATAAACATCATTGCCGCCTTGTACTCGAGCCTCCTCGTCTGTGACGCTATCCAACTTTTCGGTGCCTACATTGTCACTCGAATCTTCCCTTCGACTCGTATCGTCCTCTTATTCGCCTGTCTTTTCGCTCCCTGTCTTGCAATCATCTGCTATCACCGCCGTCTCATTCGACTCCTTCTCCGATGACTCCGAGGAAGAGGAGGAAGACTCGGAGAATGAGTCGAATGAGTCGGCGGTGATAGCAGATGATTGCAAGACAGGGAGCGAAAAGACAGGCGAATAAGAGGACGATACGAGTCGAAGGGGAGATTCGAGTGACAATGTAGACACAGACGAGGAGGCTCGAGTACAAGGCGGCAATGATGTTTATGTGAAGAAGAGGTACGAAATTTCTTTTCTTATGACCCGCGTCAGAGGAGAGAAAACCGGTAGCGAGGCGACGAGTGCGAGTCAGAGCTACGGGCCGGCAAAGAGGACCCGTTCCCATTTCGACTCTGCAGCCAGCGAGAAGTTGAAGAAGCTGGGCACGCTGAGCAGCCCGTTATGCCTTGATGAGGACGATCCGGAAGACAATGCTGATTCAGTTTTGCCTTCCTCGGATGGCATTAATTCTGTAGAGCCGGGGGAAGTGGCTCCTCCTCGGCAATGATGATACAACAACCTTTCACTATATCTTATATAGTAGTAGATGACGTTTTAGTATTACATTATGTGAGTTCATCTTGATTCTGTTACATTCTTCAGATACTACATTCGATAAGAACATATACTACACCATATGTACAGAACATAGATGATTCACACTAATGTATGCTAGAATGAATTTTGGGTTGTGTTCTGAGCCATCCGTTCTGATCAAGCATCTTCCTTCTCCTCTCCTCTACCATGGCTCTGAACCCATCTGCCCTCCCTACTTCCCTTCTTCTTATTTGACTCTCTCAGCCGCATATGATATCCAGCTCAAGTGTAGAGTCGGGGGAGAAGAAGTGGACAGGAAGAAGAGGGGAAAGCAGCACAGCCGGCGGCATGACCCGGAAGAAGTACAGAGGTTTTCTTCAACATACGTAGGAGAACTATAAGGATATATCTTTTCACAATATGTCATCTTGTCAAAGACCCTTAATGTGACATCCATGTTACCGCGGTGTCGGAAGACTAACATGTCATAATTTTCTAAGCCGTGTGTTTTGACATAATCCTCCCAACTCTTTCCTCCTATGTAGTAATCTTGCATTATTACATAGAACTGAAATCCGGTTGGAGGATTATGTCAAAACATACGGCTTAGAAAATTATGACATGTTAGTCTTCCGACACCGCGGTAACATGGATGTCACATTAAGGGTCTTTGACAAGGTGATATGTTGTGAAAAGATATATCCTTATAGTTCTCCTACGTATGTTGAAGAAAACCTCTGTACTTCCTCCGGGTCATGCCGCCGGCTGTGCTGCTTCCCCCTCCTCTTCCTGTCCACTTCTTCTCCCCCGACTCTACACTTGAGCTGGATATCATATGTGGCTGAGAGAGTCACATAAGAAGAAGGGAAGTAGGGAGGAGCAGATGGGTTCAGAGCCATGGTGGAGGAGAGGAGAAGGAAGATGCTTGATCAGAACTTGAGGTGGAAAAGTTGTGACGTTGATAGCGTGAGAGAGGGAGAGGGTGGAAAAGTTCTTCTGATCCCCCGACTCTACACTTGAGGTGGATATCATACTTTGGTTTCTGTATTTTGGCTCCAGCTCCATTTGCATTAATCTACGGTACGACATCGTGATCAGGACATAGTCTCTGCAGCCATTCGACTGGCGAGACAGAAACTATGTAGCCGTAGATAAAGTTGACTGTCCTCCGACCCTCATCCCTCGGCAATGATGATACGACAACCTATCACTATATCTTATATATATAGTAGTAGATGATGTCTTAGTATTACATTATGTGAGTTCATCTTGATTCTGTTACATTCTTCAGATACTAGATACGATAAGAACATATACTACACCATATGTACAGAACATAGATGATTCACACTAATGTATGCTTGAATGAATTTTAGGTTGTATTCTGAGCCATTCGTTCCCATACTTGGCAATTAAGTTGTGGACCATTATGTTTGACATTGTTGTTACAAATTTTCATATATCTGTGTTGATTGATGAGATTGTGTTTCAAACGTGTTCGTGATTGTGTGTATCTGTGTTGTTTGATACTGTGTTCGTGATACACACCGTTGTTGCTGTAACAAATGGTGTGGGGGATGCTGCAAATGCTGCAGGGGATGCTGCAAATGCTGCAGGGAATGCTGCAAATGCTGTATTTTTTTTTATTTTTTTTTAATATTAGCGACGTTCAGCGACGATTTCCGACGTTCAGCGACGACAATAACGTCGCTATCAACGTCGCTAACTGTGAGGAAAACCGTCGCTGATCGTCACTAAACGTCGGTACTGTAGCGACGTAGAAAAGTCGCAGAACGTCGCCATATGGCTCTCAAGCCAGGTCAGTATCGATGCATGTCAAGTCGCTTAACGTCGCTAGTATTCGTCGGTAAATGATGACGTTTTACGTCGCTGGCAGTCGCTGAATTAGCGACGTAGCAGCGTCGCTAAAGCTCGTCGCAATAGCGACGTATTGCGACGTTTTCTTGTTTAGCGACTAGGTTAATCGCGACTACGTGCATACGTCGCTAAATACGTCGCTAATAGGAATTAGCGACGTATTTTCCCTATTTAGCGACGCATTGAGGCGTCGCTGATTTGACAGATTTTAGTAGTGTAATAAACAATTTAAAGATTAAGAGTGCAAGAGAAGAGCAACAACAATACCGACACCCGATGTATCCTAGTATCCTCCCAAGGGGCACTCCAGTCCCGGAACTCTCTCCAGCTTTAATCCACTATTATCGCAAATAGTACAACGTGAGTTTTCATACGAAGGCTCACCAACTTCTTACACGAGAACTTTAGTCCGAAGGCCTCTTTGACTTCAACCGAGAGTTTGGATCCGAAGACTCTCCAACTTCAATCGAAAGTTTGGATCCGAAGACTCTCCAACTTCAACCTTTCACAATAGGTTTTGATCTCCTTATACAACAAGATGAAGATCTCACTTTTCAACTCAATAACTCTAACCCAATTTGTGGATGACAAATGAAAACTTTGTAGAATTTTTTGTGGATAAGCTTTGGTGGTTTAAAAAAATTTAGGCTCAAAGCATCAACCTTGAATGAAGGGGTTCAAGGCTATTTATAACCAAAGCAAAGGAAAGTGCAATAATGCAACTTTCAGCAAGCTGACGGATAATCTGTCGGATTTTTGCGAAAGTCTGCCGGATTATCCGCCTGCACAGTCCAACAGCTATGTTGGGATCAATCTTCGATAAAATTCGGCCGTTGGAATGCAAACGATAACAGGACGAAAAATTCGCCGGAATTCTGCAATTTTTCGTCGAATAATCCGAACAATCACAGAAGGTATTCTGTGAGTCCATTCGGATCTTCCGCTGAATTTCTGCGGATATCCGCCGGATCATCCGTCAGGATTCCGAAGATTGTCCTGAATTATTTTCTACCCTAGCTTTCGATTTTGCCATCAATTTCTTGTGTTTACAAATATTCCTAAGACTCATTACCAAACTCCAGATATACTCAGACATGTGCAGGTTTCTTCAGTCTTGAAATGATTATGGCATAGCTTGGCTTCTTCCTTTAATAGGTAATGGCTTTTTTCCTTGGCGGCAACTGTCCAACGATACTCAGTTTGTGAAAACTGAACACCCGACGGGGGGCGCTGCCCTCTCGACCCCCGTCCACTGACCGGGCAGCAGAACCCCCGGGTGCGTGGCTCCAAAAATGTCATCAGGCAGTTCAGAAAAATCTTGTGGAATACCATCGTCTTTGGCCCACCATAATTTTTTCATTGCACATGTCCACATTGATCTTGCTTATTGTTTTTCTGCATGTACATGTTAGACGAACAAAGCAATATACATTGTAACAAGTATGATAACATAAAGCACAGTAGGACAATGCTAAGTTTAAGTATAAGAGCTATAGTGATAGCATAAATATTAGTGATATCATAATGTTAAACTTAATTGAATAACCATAATCATAGTTTTGATTTTGGCAACTCAATTAAATTTAAGATATATATAGTGAAAACTCATATCACTAATATGTAAACAATAAGCACATATCACCAAGGGTATAAGTATAAGTAGAAATGTTATAGTGATAATATGAAGATTAGTGATAATTAAATGATAAACTTAACAGATTAACCATATTCAAAAACATGATATAATCATTAGGCCAACACATGAGTCTTCCAGAGGAGTCCACCATCTTCTAGAAGGATCTTGAGTATTCAAGAAGATTTCACCATCTTCTAGGAAGTTTCGGAAGCTTCCAGCAAAACCCCGGTCTGTGGAGAGTTATGCAAGTCCGTCTCGCTGGGGCGCAAACTTGTGCGTAACATTTTCTCCATCTATTTCGTCGACGCCCTCGTCGACGGGTGCACCACGTCTCGGAACGATGTTCACTCTTATAGGCATGGTCGATGCGCGTCGTCCATTCTTCGTGCGTCTCGTGCAGCACTTTCCAGACTTGTCCAACTTTTCCTCAAGATCGGAAGCAAACTGGTTTACCGCACCAACTCTGGCCTTGGTATGTGCCTCCTCGACACAGAAAGGGGCTCGTGCGGGTTGTCAGGTCGTCGATCTACCTCATCTCGTGGCTACACATAGTTTTCCACACCTCCGTGCATGCGAGTTCCATTGCAACTCTGTCGACCCGAATTTCTCCCACGAGCTTTGAGCGACTCCTTGCGCGAGCCACTCCATTTTGTCGCCTCTGCCACTGCACAGTCCACGACGTGCTTCTCCGCACTCGTGCCCAGCTTGGTAGCACGATCAACTTTCCTCCGCGGAAGTGACTCATCGGGATGCCCCTTTGCAACACCCTTGGTCTCGCACGAAAGTCATTCCTTCTCGAATACCTCCTTCCTCTCGAGCACCGCTAGGTATGTCGTCTCCCTTTAGCCACCTTTCTTGAGCTGAATAGCAAAAATAACTTTCTCCTTCAAAGGCTTGTCTCGTACAGCTTTCACTATGCACGATGAGCCTTCTTCCTTGAAGCCGACGACTCCCAAATGTGGCATCAAAATCGCCTTCGCCGCGATAAGAAAATCCATGTCCAGTATCATCTTGAAGTTATCTAGGGTCGTAATGGTAAAATTGGCAACACTCGACCAATTTTCTACAGCTATACGGACTCCCTTGGCTACCTCCCGCATGGGTGCGCCTCCGCATTAACCATCTTCATCTTGCTTGAATCTTCCTCCAAAGTTAGACCAAAGCGACGGACCTCCGCGTCCGAGATGAAGTTATGAGTGACGGCCGTGTCAACTAACGTCCGTGTGCTCATGTCATTGATCCACACGTCAACGTACATGAGCTCCCTGCTCGGAGTCTTCGACACAGCGGACTTGGTATTGACGGCATTGAGTAAGCGCAACGCTCCTGTGTGCGCTCCCACTTCGCACTCCTCGTCCTCCACCTCCTCGCTTTGGACAACATTCACACGCATGCTCATCATCGGACGATCCCAAGCAAAATAATTTTCTCCACATATGAAGCACGAAACTACTCGCTCGGGTTGAACCTTCTCGTGCTTCTTCCCCTCGGACGGACCCTCCTTAGGAGAGCTCATCCGCTCTCCCCAACCATTCTCCTTGGTGAACTTTGGCTTGGCCTTGACATCGATCGTTGTCGTCCCACATGTACTCGATGAGCCTCTCGGCTACTGCCACGACGATGTTCAAGTCTTGCACCCTCTATCGCTGCAATCCTTGAGTCGTCCACGGTTTGAGTCCATCGAGGAAGAAGAATAAGTATTGCTCCTCGCCCATGCTAGATATCACGAGCATCAAGCATGTGAACTCCGCAATATACTCCTTGATCGTCTTGATATGTTTGAGTTGCCGCAAGCTCTGCCTCGTTGCAAACTCCACATTCTCCGGATATAACTGGAACTTGATCTCCTTCTTGAGATCCTCCCAAGCCTCTATCGAGCATAAATCATTCTCGGCTTCCATGCACCTTCGACGCCACCACAGCATAGCATCGTCGATGAAATAGAGTGAAGCAATGTCCACCTTCTCGGCATCATCATCGATGTGCAACGCCTTGAAGTATCGCTCTACGTTTCACAAGAAGTTCTCATTTTCTTTGGCATTCCGCTCCCCGCTGAAGGATTTTGGCTCGGGGATCTTCCTTCTCTTCGGTGCCTCCCTATTCGAAGGTCCACCGTTCGCAACGGACTTCTCCAAGATGGCAACTTTGGTCTTGAGTTCTCCGCAACTCTCGACCACGGTCTTTAGCTCCTCGTAGCCTCAGACCTTCCTGCACAAATTCTCAATCTCCGTACGATGTCCCTTGAGCTCGTCCTCAAGTATGGATCGGATCTAGGATCTGATCTCTTGGAATTGCTCCCGAAAGATTGTCATAGATGAAGTGACGTCACTCCCCAGCCCATCTTAGTACTCTTCTAGCTTCGTGTTGCTTTAATCCATAGAGCCCATGTGCATCTCCATGTCCCTCGAACCCGTCTCCAAGACCTCGAGGCGCTCCACAAGATATCGGCAAGGCCACACTCCGTCGTAGACTCCTTGCACTTGTCCCTCTTGTGAGTCTTGGTGTACCCCTCCTTAGGCGACGTAGGTCCCTCCTGGACGTTCTCGGATGTCGACATGGCATCAACCGACCTTCGCTCTGATACCACTTGTCACAGACTTAGTATTTTTGCCTACACTTCGACCAGTGCGGCGCACAAGCTTCCTACTCGAAGATCCGTGCCAGCCTTTCCCAAACGCTTAGCTAGATCGCTAAGGCGATATTAAGAACAATGTGGAGCAAAAGAGAGATTGGAAGTATAAAAACTTTACTATACTAGAAAAAGTTTACAAGTACTTGGGTGGTGAGAAACAAATGAGCCACCCACATATTTATAAGGCCTCAAAGGCTTACAAGAAACTACACGAACCTTCTGGAATCGGCATATTCCAGGGATTATTCTAGGAAACTCTAGAACCTAGATATTTAAGGTGGCTTCTAGAACATCTAGAAAGATCATGTGTCTTCATTAAAGATTTCGAGTCTTCCAGAGAGTCCACCATCTTCTAGAAGGATCTGGAGTCTTCAAGAGGATTCCATCATCTTCTAGGAAGTTCCGAAAGCTTCTAGCATAACTCTGATCCGTGGAAAGTTATGCAAGTCCGTCTCGGTGGAGGGCAAACTTTTGTGCATAACAACATGCCATCTAGGCCCATCATAACAAACTCTTGAGGTTGTGAACTTTAGGTATAAGAAGAAAGGTCACGTGTTATGATAATAATCCATTGAAAACTATTACATGTGATTTCTACATACTATATTTGTATGGTCAAGAGTACTAAGGAAAATGAACAAAATAATGGGAAAGGTATATCTCCCAAAAAAATTAGTAAATTTGCAGCCAAGTCGTTCTTAATCCAAAGCTTGTTAACCAAGGGAGTATATGATAGCAATAAGGGTTTCTAACAATAAGAGTAAGGATATAAATCCATACCTGTTACAACGTACGAAGTATACCAAAGAGACAATGGAATCATGGGAATTATTCACAAAGAAGTTACACATATTATATCAGCAACTTTTCAGCTAAGCACTTCGTAATCACATCCTCTTATAAATCTTAGAACTGTAGTACTGTACTTCCATCAGACCCATCAGTCAAATGATGCACAGCTTGAAGGATCATGCATGCAGTTGAAGCAGGAAAGTAGACAGAATCACTTCTTCCAAGGGATGTCAAACTACTAGATTTCAAATTACTGAAAATCTTGGAAGATTACACTTCATTTTGTTCACCTACGCTCAAGATAGAGGTGCATTCTTTTAGTACACAAATCACAACTCACAAAAGAGAACACTGAGTAGGGAGTTGCTAGATGCTATAATCTGTCTCTGCCTCGAGAGCATACTAAAACTGCCATACAAGTGACTGTAAGTAGTAGGAAAGGCTCCTCAATAGACACAACAAAAGCTACTAGGTTAGATCTTCACATTCTCTCAGTCCATTGGATTCTTTGGGCCTGGAATCATTGCAGTGGAACACAATTCTTCTGCTGTGATTGGCTTGTGTAGCTGCACATAGACACACGTACAAGCAGTTACAACAATGCGTAAAATTCAATAATCTAATATCTCATCTCAAAAACAAATATTGTTATGAAGTAGTGAGGAATTTAAAGAAATAAAACAAAAAAAAATCCAAAATAAGGTAACAAAACTATAATGATCCTAAAGGTTGTTACATGCCAAAACTTCCATACTTGCAGGTAGAGCAAGCTTGTTGGAAAAGCCAGAAGAGTTGTTACTCGCCATAATTGTTCAATATTTAGTTGCAAATTTTCAAGGGGAAAACTTGACTAAAGTAAGAACTCTCATTTGGATCTGAGATCCGGGCACAATCTACAACCAAACCTGTAGGCTAAAGAGTACTGACCCAATACTCGAGGAATCTTGGCTGAGATACACAACCTACACTCAAACCCTTATCTACACAGTTCTAACTCAATACCCAAATATAAGCAACATTCCAAGTAAAGGTCCGAGTATAACTCAAGTCTGGGTCTCAATATGTTTGCCCCCTGACCATCTAAGATCTAGGCCCCGGTCATGGTTTTGGATAGCGGGTAGGATTCAAGTGTACCTGATGTAAAGCCAATGAAAATCCTAAATAATACACAGTACTCATTATCCATGTCGTAGCATAATTCGTATCTAAGTGATGTTTGTAACTCCAATAGTCTGTAGATATCATACCATACTACAACAGACGAAGTCAATCGATTTCCGTATCTTACTCTAAAAAATACTGCATCATAGAATCTAGATAAGCTTCTGAGAAAATTTTGACATAGTATACCTTGTTCAAAATATTGCTTTCTTAAACAAAAAGATTGTTAATCAGTTCTTTGCATTTGAAATCTTTTGTTTAGTAGTTGTCTCAAAGTACTTAAGATGGAGAGAGAGAGACTGAAAAACATTCAAAAGAATATGTTGTACCCTTGACTGAATTCAGTTGGGCTCCTCTTAGAATGGTCTTTCAGTTTGACTGCTTTTACTTAAAAGTTACTAGTAGTACAACATAAGCATAAAATTCTATAAAAGTTGAAACTTGAACATGTTTCTAATTTTTTAAAGAACATATAGTTACACATTCTTGCTTTCCACCGGAATCATACACCTGTGGAAAATAATGGCTTGAGTTAGGGTTCTCCTGTTATATACCCGGTCTAGGATCCTAATCAGTACTGGACATGACTCCGAAATAAATCTTGGTCATGATTTGAACATTATGGCTACAACCGGGTATGAAATAGACGCAATATACTTTCAGAATCTTCCATCTTTTATTTAAAAATTTAAGAGAAATAGGCAGATATGCATGAGTTTGGTAGAATGAGGAAAATGAAGTTGAATTCAAAACTAATAAAAACAGATCTAAGATGCTAGTGAATCATTATATGGTACATGATTATAATGAAGTTCAATAGCCACGCAAGACGAAGTATACCATCAAAAACAAAGTGTGAACAGAGTGCAACAGAGTGCAACAGAAGAAACCATCACGAAGGGAAATTTTGAAAGAAATATCAACTACCCTAACAGAAGAAAGAAATTGACGAGACAGCATGGCATGTAGTTTGTTACTTATTAGCCATGTTAAACAAAGGAAGCAATTGATGGTAGCATCTCAACAACATGTGAATCACAATCAGAATGATTGCTGTCATTTTATAGTATCTCAAATCTGGTCGGCCTACCAAATCCCTTGTTCCTTAACTACTTGCATCTCAGTAACACATACCACAGAGAATCAACTTTTTAAATGTGATTAACATGTTAAAGATATGTCCATAAATAAAACCATGGAACTTCCAACAACCATAGTAAGAAATATCAAGCGATAAAACTCACAGCATCTGCAACAGCAAACCAATGGAAACAGCGAGCGAGCGGATCATCCAATGAAGGGAGGGTGTCGTGATTCCAATAAGTTAAGTTCCCAAACTCTGCTCGAGATTTCCAGTTGCTAGACTCACCATCTGAAGCCTCTGCTCTCTTTCCTTTCCTCAAATTATTCTTCTCCAACACGTAGCCTGCAAATATAGACAAATGCAGAATTGATATTTTCCCTCCTCTCTGTCTGAAGTTTGAAGAATCCGTTATTGCATATAAAAGAAGAGACAGGCATTAAGAGAACAGGACGAGGAGAAAGATTCATGCAGTGGACCCTGAAGAATATAAAGCACTGTAATGTTGTTGTAGGTGATGGTGTTGATATTATGAATCTTTCAGTTCTTTCACTATTTCTGGAAAGTATTCCTTCTTTATACCCTAATACTGATTTCATCAAGTAAATTAATAGTTTTTTCACCAAGAGCCATCTAGAAAGCAACTGGAGGATTCCTTAAGCAACTTTGTGCTGGGAACAAAATACATGCAATCAGACCCAAAATAAATTATCTTACACTTTTCTTCTTCCACAATCTAATCCTGTAATCCTGCACTGAGTTAGCAATTCTAAAAAGGCAATGTATAACAAGCCTCATAAGAAGTAACTTTGAAAGAAGCACCTCGCCATGTGTTTGTATCCAGCAAGGAAGCACATATACTCCCAAAATTGGTATTCTAATGTGTCAGACGTATCATACACAATGTGAGGACTACAAAATACACTAGGACATGCAAAAATCAGTCCCCAGTCTGTCTCATCCTCTCCGTATTATTTTTGAGATAAAGGATGGGATCAAGGAGACCCCAACCGAATTTTATTGAAGTCCTCTCCCTATTATGTCATTTCGTATTTGTGTCCGTGCAGCTAGGTATTCAGCAAGAACGGGTTGTACAGCAGGTACATTGGAACCGAGCATCCATGCCATCTACATGGATTTTTGACATCTATGTATATATGACGTCTAAGCCAATTTTTAGCTTGAAACTTGCAGGTACAATGTATTTTGATCATGTTGAGTCTAAGTCAGACTAGGGACGCATGTAGCTTGAAACTTGTTGGACAAACACCGACTTAAATTGAATTCACTCAGCTACGCATCTGTTTCACAAATTGGTTTTAATTTTGCTAAAAGTTCGGTCATGCGCCGGTTCTAACCACATATTTAGAAAAACTTGGTTCTCTTATAATAACGATACCTCGAACCCAACAGGCATGATACTTTGTTCCTAAAAATAGGCCCAAGACTCGAGCTTTCGCATTCAAACGTGCAATAGACATTCTCTTAAAGCATAATAATCAATAAGAGCATCAAAAGTAGATGGAGCTCAAAAATGCATCTTGAGGCCCAAATTTGTAATAAAAAATAAATGTAGAATGGGTTGGGTTTGTATGAGAATAATAAACGAATAAATTTTAAGGCCCAAATGAGATGAATGGATATAGACCCAAGTGTCATCCTTCTTTTCTTTTTTCAAAAAATAATCTAAAATCTAAAATCTAGAAATTGGGGGTCCAAATTGAGTCATACTATTCTACAAAATGAGTTCCTACATTATGAATGTAGAAATTTTAAGGCCCATGCTATAGCTCGTGTGGCTGGAACGGGATCATCAAGCGACTCTAATTGAACCTTACTATTCTACTCATCTCCTATACTCTGGATCTAGAATCTAGAAATTGGGATGAGCCTTACTATTGATGCTCTATGTAGCACTGCCGCTGAACCCGAGTGACTGTTGTGGTCAGCGGGGAGAGGCATAAATACTCTGGCTGGGTGGCAAAAGATCAGTGGATCGAGAGTCACGGAAGCGTATTATTCATTCTATTTATGTTGGGAGTTGTAGGGCAGTGGACCCAAAAGGCGTACAATGCAGTGTGCACAAAAAGTTCCCAGCGTTACGCCGGTACGGTCAAAAAAAGAAAGTAGCACTGCCAGTGCACAAGCAAGAAAGGATCGAATCTTTACAAAGAAGACGGAGAAAACTCACCCCGATACCCATCAGGAAGAGGAACGGTGACCCCCTGCAACTTTCTCCCTCTGAAGTAAGCCTCCTCCACGCTCAATCCGTCCACGACCACACCTATTTTCGAACCAGAAAGAGTCGATTCGGTGAAACTAGGGTTATGAGAGAGAACGTATTTTGGGGATTTCGGAAGAAAACCCCTAAAACTGACCGGTCTTTCTCGGCTTGAAGTACTGGGAGACGGGGCTGGGCCCGTCGTGCTTGATGGAGCAAGGGAGGAGGTGGACGTGGCCCGTCAGATCGGCACCGGACGGCGGACGGACGGGGTGGATATCGATGGTTCCGGTGATCCCGGCCTTCATCTTGTCTTCTTCCATGGCTGGGTACTCTGACGAAACCCGAACCCTAATTATCTCGGTGGCCGTCGAATAAATGATGGATGTGGAAGTGGGTTTTCCCGCGCACTATCAACGGTCGGATGGTGGTGCCGGGTTTGACTATGGTTTTGGAAAGGTTTTTTTTTTAGGGGCACCACAACTTCTACTGGGGGCAGCCCTTACTTAGGGGACAGCCCAAAAAGTGGAGATTTTACTAGAGGGCAGCCCACATTTTACTAGGAGGCAACCCAAACCCCCAAACTCTCATTTTCTCCCCAAATCCCAATTTTCTCTCTCTCTCCTCCAAAAGCAAAAAAAAAAAAAAGAGCTCGCTCTCCCTCTCCCAAAACCCTAGTCTCTTCTCCTCCACCACTCTAATCCTAATTCCTCCACCAAATTTCTTTCAAGAACACTCCTACATTCGACGAGATGACACGCAAGTCGAAGAAATCGGATTCTAAGTACGTTCTTCCCTAATTTCTTCTATAATTTCCTACATTCTATTCAAAACCCTAGAATAGTTTTAGTTGTCTAAAAACTTTCTACATTCTAGTCGAAGAAATCGGATTCTAGGTACGTTCTTCTCTAATTTTTTCTATAATTTTCTACATTCTATTCGAAACCCTAACCCTAGAACACGACAAACTAGCATCTCGTTTTGGCAGTTCGGATCTCATAACAGTAGGACTGCCAGGCATGTGGCAGTCCTAATGTAAATCAGGACCGCCACAGTCCTGACAGTCCTCTTGTGAAAGAGGACTGCCAGGACTATGGCGGTCCTGATTTACATTAGGACTGCCACATGCCTGGCAGTCCTACTGTAATGACATATGGGGATGGGTAACTGCATGATGCTTATATGCGGGGGGTAACTGCATGTCCTATTTCTGTTTCTATTATTTAATAACTGTATGTTGTCATGTAGCCCACCGGCCGCTAACAAAAGAATACGACCCACCGCGTCAAAGCAGAAGGAACGTGCGGGACGTCCTCTCGAGCGTCCGATAACAATTTTCGAACCGGCGCCCGAAGCTCGGAGAGGTTGCCAAAGTGACACTAGTGTCGCGGTCACCAACAAGCTTGATCGCATCGACGACGTGGTCGACTTTCCCTTCATGAATAATAGGGAGTCTCGTTCAAAGGCCCGACATGATATATAGTTGGATCTGGATATTTTTCTTGTTTCAAACTTAAGTTGTATATGGAATGGTTATGTACTTGTTTGAAACTTAATTTGGATGTGGAATCTTTAAAACTTAAGTAGTTGTGATGAATTATTGTAGTTGTGATGAATTATTGTAGTTGGATTATTGTGATGAATCTTAAGTTGGATGTGAAATATTTATGTAGTTGTGATGAATTATTGTTTGTTTATGTACTTGTGATGAATTGTTGTTTTTTTATGTACAGAGTATCAGTATCAGGACTGCCACCCACTTGGCAGTCCTACACTAAATTAGGACTGCCAGGGTGATGGCAGTCCTGACTGAAACTTGCTGCAACATCAAGTTTGAGTTAGGACTGCCAGCACCCTGGCAGTCCTACTTCAGTATAGGACTGCCATGGGGTGGCAGTCCTACTTATCAAACTATGTGAGGAGCTCCTCAACTAAAAACTCTTAATTTAGCACGGAGAATGGTCATTCTCCGTGTAATTTAGCACGGAGAATGGCTATCTGATCCAGTATCAGGACTGCCACCCCCCTAGCAGTCCTACATTGAATTAGGACTGCCAGCACCCTGGCAGTCCTACACAAGAGGACTGCCAGGGTGCTGGCAGTCCTAATTAAAACTTGCTGTTATATAAATGACCATTCTCATGTGTTTTAGCACGGAGAATGGTCATTCTCCGTGTAAATTAAGACGAAGAATGGTCATTCTCCTACGTTTTAACACTAGAATGACCATTCTCCGTGTAAATTAAGACGGAGAATGACATTCTCCGTGTTAATTTACACGGAGAATGGTCATTCTCCTGCATTTTGTGGTCAGTTGAAACTTTGGAGGGCCATAACTTTTGACTGGGAGGTCGAAACGAGGTCCGATTTGTCGCAAAATGAGCGTATCTTTGAGGAGCCTGAAAGAAACAGCTTCATAGTTAGACGGCCTTCCGAAATTTTAGAATCGCAAAAAAATGATGTTTGGACCTCCGTTTTAGCACTTTTTATCGAAATTTTAGAATCACAAAAAAATATATGTAGGACTGTCAGGCCCCTGGCAGTCCTACATATGTGAAGGACTGCCACCTCTCTGGCAGTCCTACATATGTGAAGGACTGCCAGACAGGTGACAGTCCTCTGTGTCACAACCCGATTTTTCCGATGCATCAAAGTGTTCTTCGGACGTGGCGGAAAGAGAGTATACAACATTTGATGATCCCGGTTATTCCATGTTCAATATTTTTCTACATTAAACATATATTAATTCGATGACTTACTAATAAATGAGAGAAGTCAATGACCTAGAGTTGAGGGAAAAATTTGGGATAAAAATCAATGACCTAGAGTTGAGAGAAAAATTTAAAAAAAATGTAGGTTGGGGAAAAATTGGGGGTTAAATTCTTTGACCTAGAGTTGAGGGAGAGAAGAAAAGAGTTGAGGGAGAAAAGAAAAGAGTAGAGGGGGAGAGAAAAAGAAAACAAAAGTTGGTATTTATACCTTTGCTTGGGCTAGCCCCAAGTAAAAAAAATTTGATGGCAAACTTGTAATTTTTTCAAAAAAATTTAGGCTGCCCCCTAGTAGAAGTGGTGGTGCCCCTAAAAAAAATCTTTTGGAAAAGAGTCCGGCTATACACACCCCAAGACTTGCTAAAGACACCTCATTTCAAAAAAAAAATTCCTATTCTACCTTTGCTGCTGAGCACACCCCATACTCCCCTCCCCTCCCCTTCCCCCCTCCGCCGACCCTCCTCCTCCTCCGACCCGCCGCCGCCTCCTCCTCCGACCCTCCCCCCCCCCCCCCTCCGCCGCCCCCTCCCCCGACCCGCCTCCTCCTCCTCCCTCCGTCGACCATAAACTGTTGTTAAAACAAAAAAAAAATTAGAAAAAAATTTGGGTGTATTCACGGGTAGGTTCGACCCTGGTTTGTCGAACTCACAGAGGAATGTTCGACCCACGACAGTCGAGCTATAGTGTGTACGTTCGACCAGAATATGTCGAACAGAAGATGGCATGTCCGATTAGAATATGTTCGACCAGTGTTTGTCGAACACAAAAAGACACGTTCGACCAGTATTTGTCGAACAGAAGAAGACATGTTCGACCAATACTTGTCGAACAGACCATTGTCCGTTCGACAAGTATTTGTCGTGCATGTCGCAGAATTTTTTTTTTTTTGGTGGGGTGTTCTTAGAAAGCCTTGGGGGTATATTGGTCTTTTAACATGACATTTAAGTTATGTGGGGTGTCCTTAGCAAGTCTTGGGGTGTGTATAGACGGACCCTTTGGAAAAATCTATATTATTATATAGTTCATTTTGAAACTTTTTTCCCAAATTTATACTGACATACTTGTATTAATACTACTACAAAATAAAACAAAAATAGCTTCAAAGTAGAACTTTTCTTTGTAGATATATCATTTATTAATTAAAATAATTTATTAATTTTAATAAGGATAATTAGATAATTACGAGAGGTATTATTTGATCTTTTTAAGTAGTCTTGTAGACAACTATAAAATAATCTATACTACTATATAATAATAAAAGTCCAGTATTATCGTAAAACTTTTCTTTCCAAATATATCCTTACATACATATATTAATTAAAATGGTTCATTAATTTTAATAATGGCAACTAAGGTAATTACAAGAGCTATTATTTGATCTTCCTAAGTAGTCGTGTAGAAAATTATAAAATAATATAATATAATAATATAATAATAAATCTAAATTCAATTCAAACCTATATTTATATCAAAAAGGTTAAGGGACAACTAAAATTAGCTATGATTAGGACAACCTAACCCTCTGGCCCAGCCTTGATCATAGGATATTTAGAGCTAGTCTATAATAATCGAAAAACTTAGGCTTCACCGTGAATTTTTCTTTTAAATCTACATCTATATTTACTAATTAAATTTTTTTATTAGATTTAACATGGTAGTTAGGTAATTACCTATAAAAAAAGAAGAAGATGTTGTTGACTATTTCAGGTAGTAAAAAAATTAAAGCAATGTTGTTTGTTTTTCTCAAGTATTATGAAATTAGGACAATGCCACGTTCCTTGCTGGGTTGGACCGCAGTCCTGGTCCGCGGGCCACGTGTCATCCCTCCATTGGAGGGGTGCTGCAGAAATTTTGGGGTGGGCTCGATGTGGTGCAAGGGGCAGGGGGTGACACATCGGGGTGGGCACGCACGCGGTCACCACCCTGCACGGGCCAAATATCATTTCTGATAAAATGGTACATTAATTTTAATAATGGCAACTAGGTAATTACGAAAACTTTTCTTTGATCTTTCTAAATAGTCTTGTAGACAACTATAAATAATATTTATATTAATATAATATAATAATAAACCCAAATTCAATTTAAATCTATATTTACAACCAAAAAAAAAAAGGTTAAGGGACAATTAAACTTAGCTCTAGTTATGACAACCTAACCCTCCGGCCCAGCTCAATCAGAAGACAATTATAGCTAGTCTATACTATTCGAAAACGTTAGACTTCACTGTAAAAGAAATTTTTTTTAAAAAAACCTCATCTATACTTACTAGTTAATTTTGTTATTATATTTAACATCGTAGTTAGATAATTACGTATAAAAAAATTAAAAGAAGATGTTGTTAATATTTCCAAGTAGTAAAAAATTAAATGAATGTTGTTTGTTCTTCTTAAGTACTATAAAATTAAGGCTTGTCTTTTCAAATAGTATAAAGACGTGCAATGCATGTGCATATATACTAGTATTAAATATATAAGAATAAGTAACATATTTTTCAGCTTGTGAGTGCACTATTACCAAACAAAAGAAAAAGGTTCTTAGACAATAGGAAAGCTTTCTAGACAATTGGAAAAGAAAATGAGTGTTTTGCATAATCTCTGTTCTTTGTTTGCATTTTTAATATCCTTTCATGATCAGCCTAGAGATAAGACTGAGGAGACTTTGGACATCATCATCTACTTAGGACAATCCTTCAGCCTCAGCAAGATCCACAAGAGATCGGAGTTGCTGATGACCCTCCAAGACCACAATAGGAGTCAAGGGACAACTAAAATTAGTTTCGGCTAAGACAATCCAATCCATCGGATATTGCATGTATCCATTCCTTCCTAAATTAATATGTTGTAAATTTATCTTCAAATAGGTATTATAATTAGTTATATGATGTTGCTTTACGAAAAAGATATTTGGCACGTGCGTGTGCACCGCGAGCGTGCTCGTGCCCAACGAAGGATATCGCGGAGGGGGCCAGAAAGGCCGGAGGGCGGAGCAGGAGAAGGGGAAGGGCCAGAGAGGGGTGAGTATTGTGCTCTGCCGCTGCCGCCTCCCTCTCCCCTACTGGTTCACCCTCCTCCGTCGGACATGAGCATGCACATGGTACATGTGCGCATGTAAAATAACACAGTTGCTTTCTTTATGGGTACTGTTAAATGCACCCCTACTTTTATTCACTTTATCTCTTTTCTGACTTTGTTAAGTTTACCTTATATTTTTTTTTTTTGCAGAATGTCTTCTTTCTCTTTACCCCTATATTCCTTAATTTCTTAAATTAATTAAATATATGTATTATTATATTAACTTCTTTTTGTTATCGTCACCTTCGTCCATTATATATTTTTATATTTTTTAACTTCCAAAATTTCTAACAACTATTGCTCGTCTTCTTCGAAATTGCCCTTCTATTCACTATTATATATAGAGCGTTTCGATATTTTATTTTTTATTAAAAAAATTAGTAAAATTTGATGAAGAGGGTTTAGATGAAGAAAGACTAGAAATTATCCATTTTTTTCAAAAAAGAGAAAAAAAATCGATTAAATATTTAATCAAAAGTTAAAAGAAATTAGTTGTAGGTTTTTTTTTTAATTTAGTTGGGGGAGAGATAAACAAGTAGTTTAATTTTTGAAAAATATATAAATTTGGTCAAATCTTCTAAAAAATATAAAAAAATGGTAAACAGAATAAAAATGAGGGTGCATTTAATAGCACCCTTCTTTATCATCGACAGAGACCATTTTTAGGCCAACAGGGAAGGTTCCATGCTTATTGCTTGGTATTCTCATTTTTGACATCGAGCTCCTAAGCTTAAGGCAGCCATGAAGAAAGAAGAAATTTATTTAAGTCGCAAAGTAAAGGTTTATAATGTAAAGCTTATCCAAGGGATTTTTTTTTTTTTTTTTACACAATCTTGCCTCTCAGTATATGTGTATTCAATGATGGATAAAACCTTAACTAATGGAAGACTTTTAGTTACAAATAACTTCTATTTTTTATAACATCGAAAAATTTGTTGGAACAAAATTATTTATGTATAAATTAGTGAAGACATAATACAAAACGTTCTACCAACACAGTTAACGAAACAAATAAGTTATTAATAAAAAAATAAATATTTGTGTGATTTTCGCCAACCCAGTTGGCAGTTTATGTGGGTTTATTTGGTTCGTTTGGTTTTTGCAAGGGCTACTTTATTTTCAATTGGCTAGTTTTAAACGTTTTAAATAGAGTAATGTTGATAAGATGCGAAGAATATTTAAATTAAAATAGAATGGTTTAGTATGAAAGAAAGATGTGCACATTCCAATTCAAATGATTTAAAATTCTATTACCCAACTCTCATGTGGCAGCTAATATGATAGTGACCGGATGAATCCTATGATCCAAATTTATATTTAAAAGAAATAAATTCATCTTATCTATAAAAAAACCTATTTGAATTGCATTGTGCACATCTTTCTTTCATTGTAATCAATTCCATTTTAATTTAAATATGTTGGTGCCTTCTTTACATGGAGAGAGCTTGCTCTCAACATGTCTTGTAAAAGTTTAGTCCCACATCGGAAATGCACCATGAGTTATCTCAACATATATACTTGGTTGTGTTGTTGAGAGATGCACATGGGGTGGTGACCCTAAGGAGGAAACCATGTGGGTGATTTTACTAGGAGGTAAGAATAAGGCTCCAAGGATTAAGCATTAATGCTTTTGTCATTCTCTTGGATTAATTCCATTTGGAGCTAAGCCCAAATGGAATTAGCGACTCGGACTCGGACTCATGAGGCATAATGTGGCATATGCGGCCTCATGCGGCCATGAGGCCATGCGGCTGCCGCATGGAGGGCTCCGCTGACTGTGCAGACTACAAGTCAGTTATGGAAAGACTGATTCAATGCGATTAATTCAGATCCACTTTTTGTGGGATTTGATTCAATCTTTCCATAAGATTTGAATTAATTTCGTTGCTATCTTTGTGGGATTTGAATTAATTTCGTTGCTATCTTTGTGGGATTTGATTCAATCTTTCCATAAGATTTGAATTAATTTCGTTGCTATCTTTGTGGAATTTGATTCAATCTTTCCATAAGATTTGAATTAATTTCGTTGCTATCTTTGTGGAATTTGATTCAATCTTTCCATAACTAAAGTGGCGGCTAGGGTTTCCACCCTCTCTCTATATATACTCTCTTATGGCCTCCTTTGTGAGGTATTACGAATTTTATAAGTCAGAAAAGAGAGAGAGAGAGAGGGAGCTGCTGCCGCCATTGCAAGTCCATCCGAGGAGTCAGAACAGAGGTGACTTCGAGCGTTCCACAAGTTCTTCAACTTGCTGGTTCCTGGAAGCAATTCGTGTGGGGTGAATCTTGCTTTGAGCAACGGTGTTTTGACACCCCAGCAACTTTTTTTCATCTCATCTTTCTCTAGATTATTGTAACTCGTTCTGTCCCAATTGCAACACGTTTGCAAGGAAGAACGAGAGATCTTCTCTTCTCTGTTTCCCTCCTTCATATTGTAATCTGGCTATTTAGTTTTTTATATCATCGTAGATCTTAAGTTTGATCACTGCAAAGGTTTTATGTGACTCTCAGATCTCGATTACATCAGTTTTCCATCTTTGGTCAAGCCCCGGGACTAACAATCTCAAAGCAAGATCCTTGTAGATGAAAAACATTAATGCTTCGCTCGTCCAATCGGACTACTGTAAGCTGGAAAAGTTCGATGGAAAGCATTATCAAGTCTGGAAGAGGAAGGTTTATCTAACTCTTCAACTCAAAGACGTTGATCATGTACTGTTGGAGGAAGAACCTTATGTTCCAGACGCTGGGTCTACTGCCGCAATCAATGCGGCTACCAAACTCCAGGCCAAATGGAGAAGGGAAAATAGCATCTGCAGGCTTCTCATCCTGAATGCTATGGAGGATTCCCTGGCAGAATCCTACTCGAAGAAGGAATTTGCCAGAGACATATGGGAGTCTGTAGAAAAATTGTATGAAGAAGACAGGAACGGGAGCAAGATGTTTGTGGTTGAAAAATATCACAAATTGCTCTTTGAGGACGAGAAGTCCATGTTGCCACAGGTGAAGGAATTTCTGAAGCTGCGTCAGAAACTGAAAGACGAAGAGATGCCCCTTCCCGACAAGTTTGTCGTTGGAGGGATCGTCTCAAAACTTTCTGCTGGATGGAGTACCTTCTATGCAAGGATGCTCAGAAAGAAGCTAGACATTAGCTTGGGAGATCTACTTCAAGAGATCCATGTTGAGGACGAGATGCGTTCCCAACAGAAGATGGACACTCTGTCCAAACAATTGGCTAAGGCCAATCTAGTGCAGACGAGAGATCCCAAGGGGAAGCAGGCGGCTTCTCATCACAAGAAGAAGGACTTCACCAATCTAAAAGTGAAGGTTCCTTCATTCAAGCAACAGAAGTCCAAGTCCCAAGTGACTTGTTTCAATTGTGGCAAGAAAGGCCACTACAAGAGTGAATGCAGATCCAAGCCTAAACAATCAGAGAAAGGTGAGCCTAGTAAGGTTTTATTGGTTTCTAACATTGTTGCTTTGATCGCACAGGTCACAACTGTGGGGGTTGACTCTGACTGGTGGATAGACACTGGTGCGACTTGCCATGTCTGTTCTGGCAAGGAATGGTTCGTCACGTACCAGCCGATATCTGAGAAGGTTGTCATGGCGAACCAGGCCTAAGCTGAAGTTCTGGGGATCGGGACTGTGGAGCTGAAACTCACTTCTGGGAACACTCTGACGCTTCAAGGTGTGAAGCATGTTCCGGTGATTGCCAAGAACCTGATCTCTGGGAGCCTGCTCTATAACGCAAGCTTGAGGATGGACATCAATGCTGGTCAGATGGTGATGTCCAAGAAGGGAACATACTTCGGAAAGGCTTATCAAATCGAAGGAATGTTTAAAATTTAGTTTGTCAACCAGTTTAATGACATTAATGCAGTTGTATTTTCTGATTATTCTCTTGAGTTGTGGCATAATAGACTAGGACATGTTCATTGTAAAAGAATTAACAAAATATCTAGTCTAGGACTTATCTCCAAATGTGGGGGTAAGGTGGAGAAGTGTGAAGTATGTGCTCAGACGAAGATCACAAGGAAACCCTTTCATCGGGTCAATCGAAGCACAGATCTTCTGGAGTTAGTACACTCCGATATCTGTGACTTCAAACATTTCTCCACGAAGGCCGGAATAAAGTATTTCATAACCTTCATCGACGACTTCTCAAAATACGCGTTCGTCTACTTGTTCAAGACTAAAGACGAAGCTTTCGAGAAGTTCAGAGAGTTCAGGACCGAAGCTGAACGGCAGACTGGACAACAACTCAAGAGGTTGAGAAGTGATCGAGGTGGGAAGTACAGGTCTCATTACTTCGCATCGTTCTACAAAGAACATGAAATCATATGCGAGACTACTGCTCCATATTCCCTCAATCCAACGGAGTAGCAGAGAGGAAGAACCGAACATTAACAGAAAATGATGAATTCAATGCTGCTTACTGCAGGTCTTCCAAAATGCTACTGGGGAGAAGCTGCATTAACGGCCACTTTCATTCTGAATAGAGTGCCATATGCAACTTCGGACGTAACTCCTCATGAACTCTGGTTCAAAGTCAGACCAAACTTGAATGTCATTCGAGTGTGGGGGTGTCTGGCGTATGCGAAGCTCCCAGATCTGAAGATTCAGAAGCTGAGGACAAGGACTACGAAGGCGATCTTCTTGGGGTATGCCGAGAAGAGTGATGCTCGAAAATTTCTTGATATTGAGTCAAATCATATCATCGAATCTCGCGATGCTGAATACTTTGAAGACAAGTTTGCAAAATACAAAAATATTGTTCTTTCGGATATTCCAAAAAATAATGTAGGTGCAAATGAGACTGAAATCTCATATGGGCCAGTAATCCAAGAAGAAGCTGTTGTTGATGAAACAACTCTTGTACCAGAACTCGCAGAGCCGTCAGCAAAGCGAGCGAGGAGACCTAAAGACTTCGGAGATGACTTTGTCACCTATCATGTGGAAGCAGATCCGCTTACCTATGATGAGGCGATGAAGACCAGAGATGCTATCTTCTGGAAGGAGACAGTGAATGACGAGTTTGACTCTATCACCTCCAATAACACATGGGTGTTGGTAGATCTACCTGAAGGAGAAAAGCCCATCGGATGTAAACGGATCTTCAAGAAGAAGATGAAGGCAGATGGAACTATTGACAAGTTCAAGGCCAGGCTGGTAGCCAAGGGATTTTCTCAGAAATAGGGGATAGACTACTTTGACAAGTACGCTCCAGTAGCTCGGATGACCACCATCAGGATGTTAATCGCTCTAGCAGCCATACATAAGTTGGTGATACATCAGATGGATGTAAAGACAGCATTCCTGAATGGAGAGCTGACCGAAGAGATTTACATGCAACAGCCAGATGGATTTGTCGTCAAAGGTCTTGAAGACAAAGTTTGCAAGTTGGTGAAATCATTGTATGGTTTGAAGCAAGCTCCCAAGATGTAGCATGAGAAGTTTGACAAAGTTATTAGGTCAAACGGCTACAGAGTCAGTGAGACGGACAAATGTGTTTACACAAAGTTCACTGATGGAAGAGGAGTCATCGTTTGTTTGTACGTGGACGACATGCTAATGCTATGGACGGATATAGGCTGTGTCACGGAGACAAAGAAGTTCCTCTCAACCAAGTTCAGTATGAAGGACTTGGGGGATGCAGATGTCATCTTGGGCATAAAGATCATCCGGACAGACACTGAAGTAGTGCTATCACAATCTCACTACATTGAGAAGATGCTCACACGCTATGGGTATAAGGATCTTCCAGGGATCGATACGCCATACAGATGTGATCAGAAGCTGAAGCCAAACTCGAGGGAAAGCGTCAGGTAGCTGGAGTATTCTAGCATTATCGAAAGTTTGATGTACGCAACCACTGCCACAAGGCCTGACATAGCTTTCGTCGTGGGAATGCTGAGTCGGTTCACAAGCAACCCAGGGGTTGAGCACTGGAAAGCTGTGAAGCGGGTGATGAGATATCTCAAGAAGACTCAGACATATGCACTGCACTACAACGGATATCCGACAGTAGTGGAAGGTTTCAGTGATGCTAGCTGGTGTTCAGAGGTGGAAAGCGAGAGATCCACATGTGGATATGTCTTTTCCTTGGGTGGAGCTGCTATATCGTGGAAGTCGAAGAAGTAGACTATACTCTCTCGTTCCTCCATGGAATCTGAATTCTATGCACTTGAAACTACAGCAGATGAAGCAGAATGGCTTCGGGAGCTCATGTATGATCTTTCAGTGGTTGGAGCTCAGATACCGGCGATACCGATATACTGTGACAACCAGGCGACTGCGGTGGCATCAAATGACCTCTTCAACGGAAAGAAGAGGACTGTGCGGTTGAAGCACAGGGCAGTACACGATCTTATCAAAAGAGGTGTAATTGTAGTGATTGATGTTCGGAGTCAGGAGAACCTGGCAGATCCGTTCACAAAGGGCCTCAAGCGCCAGTTGGTCGATGACACAGCTTGTTAAATGGGCTTGAAGGCATTCTGATAGTGTGTCTTTGTAATCATACCATAAAGTTTTATGCTATTAGTTCAAAGAGAAATCTACTAGGCATCTAACTTTTGGTTCAAAGGAGGATCACTGACTGGGAAACTATAAGGTAATAGTGGGTACTTGTTCTCTGGAACATAGAAGGGATACGGACCCATAACCACTGTTGTCTACTATGTATTTTCTGCGAAAAAAACAGATCCTGTGGAAGGTTGGCTTAAACGCCTTAATGAGTTCTCAGGCAGAGTGAATACCTGGTGTGCTTTACAGAAAGCATGGTAGAGCAGCACTACAAGAAGTAAAACTCTATGCTACAGTGGGGTGACTCTACCATGAGATTCCCAGGTCTGGGGTAATGCCTCGGCTTTGCAAGCCAAGTCATAGCGGCGTAGCACCGCAAATAGGCAGGTAGCCTAATGCTGTATGACGTAATTAAAGAGTTGTAGACAGCACTATAAAGGGGAGGATGGCCCCATGTTACAGTGACACGACACCACGATGAGGTACCCAGGTAGGGGTAAAGCCTCGACCTTGCAAGCCATGTCGTTGCGGCGTAACACCGCAAGGAAGCCTTAGGCTTCATGCTGAGTAGATTGGCACTACAAAGAGGCTGAGACCTCATGCTATAGTAGTATGACACTACGATGAGGTTCCCAGGTAGGGGTAATGCCTCGGCTTCAGGCCATGTCATAGCGGCGTAGTACCGCAAGGAAGCGCAAGGCTTCATGCCATGTCTCTTTAATAAAGAACTCACCTATAGTGTATGGAAAGAGATATCAGGCCGTCTCTTGAGGGTAAACTTGTAGACGTCCAAAATTATACACTGAAACCAGGCTGGCACAGGGCCTTTAATGTGCAGCCAAAAGCACACGTAACTACACTTTGTGAGTGGAAAGAATTACAATTGTGGTACAGAATTCAAGGCGTAGTCCATTCTTGTATCACATTGTTATTTAACCCATGCAGAAAGATTCAAGTCGTCAGCGACATCTATCCTAATGCAAAATGGACAGTTAATGTAGGGAACGCTCAACCCTGGACACATATATATGTTGTGATATGTGGGGGATTGTTGGTACTTTCTTTACATGGAGAGATCTTGCTCTCAACATGCCTTGTAAAAGTTTAGTCCCACATCGGAAATGCACCATGAGTTATCTCAACATATATACTTGGTTGTGTTGTTGAGAGATGCACATGGGGTGGTGTAATATTCCTATTTTGGAGTACGTATTTGACCGTATTATTTTATTTGGAGGATTTTAATTTTTGGGGTATTTTTGAAAATTTTATTATTTTCTTGGAGGTAATTTTATCCTCATTATTATTATTATTATTAATTTTCTTGTTCCTAAACTACCCTCCCAAAATATCTACTCCCCCTCACTCACTCCCTCTCTCCTCCCTCACCTTTTCCTCTCTCATCTCTCTCTCTCTCCCGAAATCTCTCCTGTCTCTCTTCCCTGGAGAACCCCCCCAAATCCCCTCTCTCCCTCAGCTCTCTCTCTTCCTCACTCTTCTTCCCTCTTCTCAGTCCCCTTTCCGAGCTTCCCCTCTCTCCCGCTCTTCCCTGGCCCAGTCCCTCCGGCCACCTTCTCCGTCAGCCACCACCACCACGACTTCCAGCCAGCCCCCTTTCCCTTTCTTCCCCGAGCTCTCCGTCAGCCACCACCGTCATGGCGACCACCCTCACCACCGGCGTCGCCCCCGCCTCCTTCGACGGCTGCCATCATCGCCACCACCACTTCCAGCGCCACCACCACTTTCCCCCTCTTTCCTTCTCCTCCGCCTGGCCGAGCCCCCATGGCCGCCACCGACACCGCCCTCGTCTCTCCTTCTCTGTCTTCTCCTCTGCCGCCGGGAGCCTCCGACCCGACTTGGCCGAGCTCCACGACGGCCTCCGTCTCCTCCGCCCTTCTTCTCCGGCCAGCAGCGCCGCCCCGACTTGGCTCCTGCTGCTGACCACCCTCCCCCGTTGGTGGTCCGACCCGACCCGACCTGGCCGAGTCCCCCTCTGGTGAGCTCCGCCACCCTCCTCTCTCCCCTCCTCGGGCTGTGAGCTCCTCGGGGAGCGAGCCCCTCGATCCGCGCGTCTCGGGCAGCATGCTGCCTCGTGCAGCGTGTTCCTCGGGCAGTGCACCCTCGGTTGGTGCGCTTCCTCGTGTTTTTGGGTCGTGTGCACCTTGGTGTACGTGTCGCCTCGTTTTGCGTGTACCTCAATCTACGTGCTGCCTTGGGCAGCGGGACGCCTCGAGCCCCGCGCTGCCTCGGGCAACGTGCCATCTCGGTTTGCGCACCGTCTCTTTTTTCGTGCCTCGACCTTTGTGCCTTTCTTGATTTTCGTGCCGCATTAATTTGCGTGCATGCATCGATTTGCATGACCGTCTCGGTTTGCGTGCTGCGTTGGACTCCGTACCGCATCGATTTGCGTGCGCACCTCGATTTGTGTACCGAATCGATTTACGTGCTCCTTGGACCTTAGGTCATCTCGATTTACGTGCACGTCTCGATTTACGTGCACATTTATGTTTCTCGTTCGTCTCGATATTCGTGTTCTCTCGATTCTCGTACGCGTCTCGATATACGTGTGCGTCTCGCTTGCGTGCCCGTATCGGTCCGCGTGCCTCGGTTTTCATTCCAGATCCCTGCGCTGCTTGCGGGACCCGCACGGTATAGCCTCCTGCCATCCTCCGTGCTTTCTGTTATTATTTTATTATTTGGTGCTGATGATTATTTATTGTGTGTTCTGAGGATCTCGATTGGCGTGCTAGCTTGGATCGCGACTGCCGAAGACTTGCTTACCTAGCCGAGCCCTCTAGGCAAGTATCCCTTGCTCATCGACGGCTCTTGCCCTCTCTTCTGGATTTTATTTTATTTAATTAATTTGTACTTGTAAATTTTATAACCATGATTAGTGTAGCCTAGTAGTAGATCTGCCATGATGATAACTTAGGATAGCTTGGTCCGATACCGGGATAGACCGTATCGGACAACTCGGATGGGTCATCCACACCTCCGAGGACATGAGTATGACTCACATGTATGGATTGTCCCTGTATGCCCCGTGTCCGACTCGCGGTCGGGTAACGGCTTGGCGAACTATTCTTGTGGCTGTGATTGCGCTTGGGTTAGAATTACGAGCATGTGCTGTGATGCGCCCTGCGAGGCGGTTATTTTATTATTATGCATGTTGGCTTGGCGCCCAGTACGCATTGTAGCGCTGCTGGAGGCCGGGACTTAGTGGTCTCGGGTTCGATTGATTTTCCAGTACGCATCGTAGTGCTGCTGGAGGCCGAGACTTAGTGTTCTCGGCTATCGACTTGTTCCCAGTACGCATCATAGTGCTGCTGGTAGCTGAGACTTAGTGTTCTCAGCCTACGATTCTGTGATTCTGCGGCGGGTTGTGCCGAGTGGTTTTAGCCCCAATTCGCTGGGAGCTCCTGTCCAGAATACAGAGGAGACTCTGCCGGATTCTTCCAAATTCCCGATCGGGAATTTAGTTCGAAGGATTGGGCAGAACCATTCCTTTGGTTTACTGGACTGGGCTCGTGCCTGTTCACCTTGGTATAGTATACCTGATCCCATTGCCTGCCAGGTAGACTCCAGACTAGATCAGTCGCCTAGCTCCTGATCTGTCTTGTCCGTCGGATAACGTAAGGAGAGCGGTTCCACTCGGGAGACGGTCTGCAACCCTGGTCCTTGTTTGGTTTAAGGGTTGTGGATTTGCTCCAGAGCGGTCCATGTAATCCTTGCCAATTCCGGCAGCATTTATTACCGGACTCTTGTCCCCTGACCCTTCATCTTTGGGGTTGTCCTAGTCTGTCAGATAGAGCTGACAGCTGTCCTATGTATTGGGAGTTGTGACTTGTGGATATGACTGAGGATCGAGTATTATGGAGAGTACGATCTCGGGATATTGACTTGGGGGATCTATGTGGATTCTTGGATTTTGGTGATTTCGAATATTTTGTGGAACGAGAAGAATATCGAGGGTATTATTATATGATTTTTTTACTCGACTTCCCAACGCCTAAAAACCTGGTACCTTTGTGTATTCCGGTAGTTGGGGAACCTGGTTTGATTGCTGTGTCTTGGTAGTTGAGGGGCTTGTTTTCTAGTGGCTTGTGATCATTGACTTGGAGGATTCTTGTGAGTCAGAGGGCCTAGCATTGTTAGGGGAAATGAGCTTGGTATTTGGTGGTTGTCTTTATTGACGTGATATTCACTCCATCATGGATGGGAGACTCTTGCTAGATTGATCTGGTGGATGGACCGACTTGATGATTTGAGCTGTAGATTCCTGATTTTTATATGAGTATTTCCTATTTTCATATGATTACCTCTCTTGATATTGTTTCGTTGTGATTTACCTGTGGATATGAGATCGGATTTAGGCCATAGATTGATTGCATGCTAGGATACCCAATCAGACTGGACAGCCGTCATCACCGTATAGCGTATTCGTACCTTATACGGTGTAGCTGGCCGTATACGTCCCCGTATTCCGGTACTGGGGCGTGACATAGTTTTAGTGGTAGCCCATGCAGGTCTCGTTTTGAGATTTTATTGGGTATCACATGATTATTGATCTCAGTCCACTATTCTTTGGTATTTCCCCTTGTTACACTTGTCCTTCGCTTCCTTGAACCTGTGAACTGGTCCTCATCTCTACTTGGACCTTTCTTGCTTGGCCATGTCTTATTCGTGTTATCTACCTCTGATCCTTGTTTGATAGATATGATCCTATAGTTGGTTATGTCGATCACCTTATTTGATGAGATGTTATCTTGTCTCCATCATTTGGGTTACATGATTATTTATCTTGGGTTCTGTACTCTCTACCGGTGTTTCACCTTGTTTGATTTCCTGTTATCCATTTCGTGCGTTGACTTCATGTTGACTTAGTTTCATTATCGTCCTCTTCGAGCGTTGGCTGGATTGCTGCGGACTGAAGACTTCCTCAGGACTCTGAGATTGGATATTTTAACATTTGTTGAGTATCTGAGGGATATTCTCGTATCGATTCGGCTTCCTTGATTCCGGACAGTTCCGCACTCATGATTATCTATGTCAGATATTATTTTGATTATAGATATACTTTCCATACATTATATTTTGATGTGGATTCTTGGTTTGGAGTATTTTCCTAGAAAAGCTATCTTGTGGTTATTGTTGAAGATATTTTTGGATGTGTGTTACGATTCACCTGCATTTTGGATTTTGATTGTTTTCCAGGACTCTCATTACATTGTTAGAGATTTTGTGATCGTAGTGATTTGGATATTTGGGTTATGGATTTGATTTGTTTTGGATATTTGTCGAGAGTACCGGGTGACCCTAGTATACATTGACGGCGTGGTAACGAAAGTTGCAGCCGCTCGATTATAGTGTCATGGTGAATCTTTTGCAGCCATTCCGGATGGCGTGGCAAAGAATGACCATGGCACACATTTTTCGGATATTAGGAAACTACGGTCATCGGTTCGAGACAGATATCCTGTATTTTATAATTTTATGCGGATTTCTTATTATTATTTTCTTTTTCCTTATGCAGTTGGGATTTTACGTTTTCAGACACTGTTTTCGATATTTTGTACTTGTTTTGACTTATGGAGTTATTTCGAGCAGGTGAGATTTCGATTTTCGAGATTTCTTGGTATTTTGGGTTTCCCCTGAGAGTTGACTTGTGTAGTTAGATATTGTTTTCTTGATGTTTTCATATTGAGATTTTGTTCATTTCTTATTGTATTACTTAATTTTTGTAAGGTGGATAGAGTTTTTCATGGCAGATATATATGTACTAGTTTTGAAAACCCTATTTTGATAATTCTAAAATTTCGAGGACGAAATTTTTGTAAGGTGGGTAGGATGTAATATTCCTATTTTGGAGTACGTATTTGACCGTATTATTTTATTTGGAGGATTTTAATTTTTGGGATATTTTTGAAATTTTTATTATTTTCTTGGAGGTAATTTTATCCTCATTATTATTATTATTATTAATTTTCTTGTTCCTAAACTACCCTCCCAAAATATCTACTCCCCCTCACCCACTCTCTCTCTCCTCCCTCACCTTTCCCTCTCTCATCTCTCTCTCTCTCCCGAAATCTCTCATCTCTCTCTTCCCTGGAGAACCCCCCCCAAATCCCCTCTCTCTCTCAGCTCTCTCTCTTCCTCACTCTTCTTCCCTCTTCCCAGTCCCCTTCCCGAGCTTCCCCTCTCTCCCGCTCTTCCCTGGCCCAGCCCCTCCGGCCACCTTCTCCGTCAGCCACCACCACCACGACTTCCAGCCAGCCCCCGTTCCCTTTCTTCCCCAAGCTCTCCGTCAGCCACCACCGTCATGGCGACCACCCTCACCACCGGCGTCGCCCCCGCCTCCTTCGACGGCTACCATCATCGCCACCACCACTTCCAGCGCCACCACCACTTTTCTCCTCTTCCCTTCTCCTCCGCCTGGCCGAGCCCCCATGGCCGCCACCGACACCGCCCTCGTCTCTCATTCTCTGTCTTCTCCTCTGCCGCCGGGAGCCCCCGACCTGACTTGGCCGAGCTCCACGACGGCCTCCATCTCCTCCGCCCTTCTTCTTCGGCCAGCAGCGCCGCCCCGACTTGGCTCCTGCTGCTGACCACCCTCCCCCGTTGGTGGTCCGACCCGACCCGACCTGGCCGAGTCCCCCTCTGGTGAGCTCCGCCACCCTCCTCTCTCCCCTCCTCGGGCTGTGAGCTCCTCGGGAAGCGAGCCCCTCGATCCGCGCGTCTCGGGCAGCGTGCTGCCTCGAGCAGTGCGCTGCCTCGTACAGCGTGTTCCTCGGGCAGCGCACCCTCGGTTGGTGCGCTTCTTCGTGTTTTTGGGTCATGTGCACCTCGGTGTACGTGTCGCCTCATTTTGCGTGTACCTCGATCTACGTGCTGCCTTGGGCAGCGGGACGCCTCGAGCCCCGTGCTGCCTCGGGCAACGTGCCATCTCGGTTTGCGTACCGTCTCATTTTCCGTGCCTCGGCCTTTGTGCCTTTCTTGATTTTCGTGCCGCATCGATTTGCATTCATGCATCGATTTGCATGACCGTCTCGGTTTACGTGCTGCGTTGGACTCCGTACCGCATCGATTTGCGTGTGCACCTCGATTTGTGTGCCGAATCAATTTACATGCTCCTTGGACATTGGGTCGTCTCGATTTACGTACACGTTTATGTTTTTCGTTCGTCTCGATATTCGTGTTCTCTCGATTCTCGTATGCGTCTCGATATACGTGCGCATCTCGATTTGTGTGCCCGTATCGGTTCGCGTGCCTCGGTTTCCGTGCCAGATCCCTGCGCTGCTTGCGGGACCCGCACGGTATAGCCTCCTGCCATCCTCCGTGCTTCCTGTTATTATTTTATTATTTGGTGCTGATGATTATTTATTGTGTGTTCTGAGGATCTCGATTGGCGTGCTAGCTTGGATCGCGACTGCCGAAGACTTGCTTACCTAGCCGAGCCCTCTAGGCAAGTATCCCTTGCTCATCGACGGCTCTTACCCTCTCTCCTGGATTTTATTTCATTTAATTAATTTGTACTTGTAAATTTTATAACCATGATTAGTGTAGCCTAGTAGTAGATCTGCCATGATGATAACTTAGGATAGCTTGGTCCGATACCGGGATAGACCGTATCGGACAACTCGGATGGGTCATCCACACCTCCGAGGACACGAGCACGACTCACATGTATGGATTGTCCCTGTATGCCCCGTGTCCGACTCGCGGTCGGGTAACGGCTTGGCGAACTATTCTTGTGGCTGTGATTGCGCTTGGGTTAGAATTACGAGCATGTGCTGTGATGCGCCCTGCGAGGCGGTTATTTTATTATTATGCATGTTGGCTTGGCACCCAGTATGCATTGTAGCGCTGCTGGAGGCCGGAACTTAGTGGTCTCGGGTTCGATTGATTTTCCAGTACGCATCGTAGTGCTGCTGGAGGCCGAGACTTAGTGTTCTCGGCTATCGACTTGTTCCCAGTACGCATCATAGTGCTGCTGGTAGCTGAGACTTAGTGTTCTCAGCCTGCGATTCTGCGATTCTGCGGCGGGTTGTGCCGAGTGGTTTTAGCCCCAATTCGCTGGGAGCTCCTGTCCAGAATACAGAGGAGACTCTGCCGGATTCTTCCAAAATTCCCGATCGGGAATTTGGTTCGAAGGATTGGGCAGAACCATTCCTTTGGTTTGCTGGACTGGGCTCGTGCATGTTCACCTTGGTATAGTATACCTGATCCCATTGCCTGCCAGGTAGACTCCAGACTAGATCAGTCGCCTAGCTCCTGATCTGTCTTGTCCGTCGGATAACGTAAGGAGAGCGGTTCCACTCGGGAGACGGTCTGCAACCCTGGTCCTTGTTTGGTTTAAGGGTTGTGGATTTGCTCCAGAGCGGTCCATGTAATCCTTGCCACTTCCGACGACATTTATTACCGGACTCTTGTCCCCTGACCCTTCATCTTAGGGGTTGTCCTAGTTTGTCAGATAGAGCTGACAGCTGTCCTATGTATTGGGAGTTGTGACTTGTGGATATGACTGAGGATCGAGTATTATGGAGAGTACGATCTCGGGATATTGACTTGGGGGATCTATGTGGATTCTTGGATTTTGGTGATTTCGAATATTTTGTGGAACGAGGAGAATATCGAGGGTATTATTATATGATTTTTTTACTCGACTTCCTAACGCCCAAAAACCTGGTACCTTTGTGTATTCCGGTAGTTGGGGAACCTGGTTTGATTGCTGTGTCTTGGTAGTTGAGGGGCTTATTTTCTAGTGGCTTGTGATCATTGACTTGGAGGATTCTTGTGAGTCAGAGGGCCTAGCATTGTTAGGGGAAATGAGCTTGGTATTTGGTGGTTGTCTTTATTGACGTGATATTCACTCCATCATGGATGGGAGACTCTTGCTAGATTGATCTGGTGGATGGACCGACTTGATGATTTGAGCTGTAGATTCCTGATTTTTATATGAGTATTTCCTGTTTTCATATGATTACCTCTCTTGATATTGTTTCGTTATGATTTACCTGTGGATATGAGATCGGATTTAGGCCATAGATTGATTGCATGCTAGGATACCCAACCAGACTGGACAGCCGTCATCACAGTGTAGCGTATTCGTACCTTATACGGTGTAGCTGGCCGTGTACGTCCCCGTATTCCGGTACTGGGGCGTGACAGGTGGTGACCCTAAGGAGGGAACCATGTGGGTAATTTTACTAGGAGGTAAGAATAAGGCTCCAAGGATTAAGCATTAATGCTTTTGTCATTCTCTTGGATTAATTCCATTTGAAGCTAAGCCCCAAAGGGGCTTACCGACTCGGACCCGGACTCGGACTCGGACTCGGACTCGGGCTCGGACTCGGGCTCATGGGCTCATGAGACGTAATATGGTATTTTGTTGGCGCACTTTGCACTTAGCACGTCAGCAGTCATGCGACTCATATGCGGCCATGCGGTCTTATGCGGCATGCGGCTCATATGCAGCCACATACGGCCTCATGCGGTCTCATGCGGGCTCATGCGGTCCATGCGGCTCATGCGGTCCATGCGGTCCATGCGGCACTTGCGGCCATGAGGCCATGCGGCCAGGCTGCTGCTGCTGCTGCCGCATTGAGGGCTCCGCTGACTGTGCAGACTACATGTCAGTTATGGAAAGACTGATTCAATATGATTAATTCAGATCCACTTTTTGTGGGATTTGATTCAATCTTTCCATAAGATTTGAATTAATTTCGTTGCTATCTTTGTGGGATTTGAATTAGTTTCGTTGCTATCTTTGTGGGATTTGATTCAATCTTTCCATAAGATTTAAATTAATTTTGTTGCTATCTTTGTGGGATTTGATTCAATCTTTCCATAACAGAAGATACGGCTAGGGTTTCCACCCTCTCTCTATATATACTCTCTTCTGGCCTCCTTTGTGAGGTACTACAAATTTTATAAGTCAGAAAAGAGAGAGAGAGGGAGCTGCTGCCGCCATTGCAAGTCCATCCGAGGAGTCAGAACAGAGGTGACTTCGAGCGTTCCACAAGTTCTTCAACTTGCTGGTTCCTGGAAGCAATTCGTGTGGGGCGAATCTTGCTTTGAGCAACGATGTTTTGACACCCCAGCAACTTTTCTTCATCTCATCTTTCTCTAGATTATTGTAACTCGTTCTGTCCCAATTGCAACACATTTCCAAGAAAGAACGAGAGATCTTCTCTTCTCTGTTTCCCTCCTTCATATTGTAATCTGGTTATTTGGTTTTTTGTATCATCGTAGATCTTGAGTTTGATCACTGCAAAGGTTTTGTGTGACTCTCAGATCTCGATTGCATCAGTTTTCCATCTTTGGTCAAGCCCCGGGACTAACAAAATATTCTTCATGTCTTATCTTTCTTTCATTTTAAACCATTCAATCCAAATTTAAACATCCTTCACATCCTATCTTTTTTTATTTTAAACCATTCCCTTTTAATTTAAATATTCTTCACATTTTCGTCAACTAGGTTGGCAGAAATTTGGTAATGCCAAAATTTCGCCAACCTGGTTGGAGGAAATCCAACTCGTACTAATCTTTTTTCAAATAAATTAAAAATAATTTTATTACAATAAATTTTCTGTTTTTTCTCATTCTCCCTCTATCATCTCTCTGTTCTAACTCTCGTTTAAACCTCCACCGCACCCCCCCCCTCCCCCCCCGCGCCCACCGCCAACCCCATTTAATATTTAAACCCCCCACCCATCCGGACCGCCAACCCAACCTAATATTTAAACCAACATCCCCCCCCACACACCCACCCACACGACCACCACCACCACCCAAATTTTGCCAACAGAGTTGGCGGAATCATGCCATGCCCGATTTCTGCCACCAGAGATGGCGGAACATGTCTCTCATTCTAATTTACCCAAATTTGTTTCGTTGTAGTTAATTTAGTTAAAATTAATTTCGGTACAACAAATTTTCTGATATATATATGACCTTAATATCAAGGTAAGATATGCTAGTCCGATTCTCTCAATGGTAAAGTATTTATAAACTAAATATCCACTAAATAGAAAGGTAGATACTAACCATATCAGGGATTGGTTGCACCCAAAATTTGAATTTGAAAAATGGATTATGATTACTTTCCAAATCCAAAATCAGAATTTTGACGTTATTGCGCATCCTCGATCAATAATTAATTAACTAATAACTTAAAAAATAATTAATTAATATTTAGTTAATATTTTATATAAGAAACTTTTATTTTTAATTAATATAAGCCAAAATTTAAACTTGATACCCTCAGTTATTCAAGTTTTTAAATTTGATACCCCAAACTTTAATATTAGACAACTTAATACCTTAACCATAATTGTACAAAGTAATACTCTAGTAGTGTTAAGAAAATTTTAAATGACAAAAACACCCCCTTGGTCACTTCAAATACCACCAGAGGGGAGGGATAATTTGGTAAAAGAAAATTATTTATTTTTGTTGAAATAAAAAAATTAATTCATAACCGATGGAGGATATCAACATGAAAGTATCCAACAGTTGAGGATAGTGATTGGTATGATATCAAAGTTTATGGTATCAAATTAAAAAAATTGAATAGTTTAGGATATCAAATTAAAATTAAGCATTAATATAAATAACTTAGGATATTTAAATTATATAAATAAAATATTAGGGTAAAGAAACTACTTAATGTACTAAAGAAACAAGAACAAGAACTACTAATTCATCAGCCAATGTATTCCCGAAAAGTCGAAACCTACGTAATTATAAATTTAACTAAATAATAAATTAATATGTACTATAAAATAAAATAAATAAATAATTATATTATTATATAATTAAAATAGTTAAATAAAATTAAAACAATTTATAAATATTTAAATTAATTAAATATTTTTAAGTTATATTTAACTACTAAAATAATTTTGTTCACATTAATTATAGGTACTCAATAGTTATGATTACTATCTAACCATACTATTTTGTATAATTAGGTAATTAAAATTTTAAATATTAACCATATAGATCATGAGTATATAATAATATTATGAAATTAATAATATTATGAAATTATAATATTTAATTAGTTAACCACAATATGTTGTATTAATATGATATGTTATATTATTAGTTAACTATAATATTTATTCTTGTCAATACATCCTACTATCCAAACAAAGAATTTGGATTATATATGTCCACTTCCGATTCAAAATTTCAACTTTATCAAACAACTTTTGGTCCAAAATCATGAAACTGTAAATTAAGGATTTGGACCAAAATCTAAATATGAATTTCCAAATCCAAATTCACATCTTGTTTACCACAGTATTTTAAGATTATTAGCCACATATAATATGATCATGTGTATACCATAATATTATGTAATTAGTATTTTTATAAAGTTATAATATTTACTTAGTTAACTATAATATTTTGTTAATATTAACTGTTTGTTTTGAAAATAAGAAAGAGAGAAGAAATTGGTAGCCATAAATCTGTATGTATCTTTTCTCATTGATAACATATATAGAGAAAATATGATAGAGGTTGTTGTGGGTATGGATAAGGGCATCTATATTTGGGTTTATATCCAAATCACAACACTTCCCCTTGGATGTCCACTTTAATTATTGTCTGATTACAAAAATTTCTAAGAAAAAATCCATCTTTTGGGAAAAAAAATCTGTAAGCTCCCTGAATTTTAGGGCTCTCTTAATTTTTTTAAAATAAATTATTTTCCATAAATAATTTTATTATAATTACTTTTGATCATTAAATGTACATTTTTGTGCTTTAATTTTTTGAGCACCAGGGATGTCAAGCTCTCGAAACTTCCTTCAAGAGTTTTACAGTAGACAAGATTATCTTCATTTTGAGATTGTTAGGAATTACTTGTCTCCTTTCCGCCGCAGGTATAATTCGTGAACCCTAGTTTCCGCCTATGAAGGGTTAGAACACGTATTAGATCTGTTTAACTTTCTATCGATCAATACGCACACCAAAGGAAGGGTCCTGGGAATCCCCAGTTCCATCAATTGGTATCAGAGCCACTTTGGATCTACGTATTGATTGATACGTCTATGTTGTCCAATAAAACCTGCGCTATGTAATAGTCGGTAGATGTAGATCTGTTCTAACTCGGTTTTGCAGGCATCTTAGATCCAACTATTATGGTCCAATACATGTTTTTTGATTGTGTTGTTTAAACCACGGACATGTCGTGGATGTTGTTGTTGTTGTGGATGTAATTAAAATCACGAGGGTTGATCGTGCTTATTATTTTAATTTTTCAATCTAGATTATGTGTGAACTCCTTCGGGAGGCATATGATTGATGTAATTTTAATTATTTTTGATCAATCGTGATGGCGGTGGTGGCTGTTTTTGACGCCAGACGAGATGCTGGTTTTAAGCAGTCCAGAGGCAGACATATGATTTTTGATGAAGGAATCGACAGCTAAAACCTTAAAAAAAACCCGAATAGATCTGCACAGCGCCAGATTTTGGATTCGGATAGTTGAGGACGGAGCAGCAAAGATGACCATAATAGTTGGATATTCTCTCTTATTTTTGTCATTTTGCTTTTTCTGATTATGCATGTTTATTATTGTGTGGTTGTTTTTTTGAAAAATTAAGCCTACATTAATAATGGACAACATGGACATAATATCAACTTGTAGAAAAATTCTCATTGTTAAATAACTAAGTGGGAGAGGATTTTTATTTAGTATAAATCCTATGGTCTCCATTACTGGTTTGTAGGTGATGTAATTATACTTGCGTGTTGGCTTTAGTGCTTTCCTCCATATCGGATGAGTATAATTATGGATCACCAGTACAAACTTCCTTAGGAATAATTGTAGAAAGTTACCTAGTATGTGTTCACTTCTCCATCTGAAGGAACTCATTATAAGGTAATGGACTTAGTATTAAGTAATGGTATACACTTAGATACAAATAACGGTATCCTCCCCATCGGAGTCACTGCTATTATTTGTATGACCAGAGCAAGACCAGCATATTAATTTTATTTGTCGTAAAATTATATTGACATGATAGTAAAATTAATAAGAAAAATCTACTTGAACAAAGTTGAATTTGTATACGTCCACACTATCGTGGCATGCTAAATTCATGGTGTTCAAGGTGTTGGTGAATTTTTTATTATTGTTTTGAGGGAATCAATATTTAGTTAATTCAAAAAGTTTTTTTTGCCCTACATAATTTTATTTATGTGATTCTCAGGATTTCAAAAATGGGTTCTTTCAGTCCACTTATGGTGATTCTTAAAGAAAACAAACTTACTGGACCTAATTATATTGTCTGGAAACGTAATATGGACATTGTTCTGACTGCTGAGGAGTACAAATATGTACTTGTTGAGGAATGCCCACCTAAGCCTGATGCTAACTCTGATGAAGAGGTCAAAGAGGCTTATAAGAAGTGGAAAAAGGCAGATGAGATGGCGCGGTGTTACATTCTAGCATCTATGTCAAATATACTGCAACATCAGCATCAGGCCATGGCCACAGCTTATGATATGATGTATAACCTCAAGGAACTCGTCGGACATCAGAGTAGAGCAGCTAGGCAGTTTGCTATGAAATGTTTGATGAATACAAAAATGGCTGAGGGTACACCAGTAAGGGATCATGTTCTCAAGATGATGGGTCATATGAATGAGATGGAGATCCTTGGAGCTGAAATCGATAGGGAATCCCAGGTCGATATCATTCTCGGGACTCTGCCTAAAAGTTTTGACAATTTCTACCTTAATTACAACATGAACAAAAGGTTGTATAGTTTGGCAGAACTTGCAAAAGAGCTACAGGATGCTGAATCTCTCTTTAGGCAGAGTGGTCATGTTTTTGTTTCTGAAAATGCTTCTACTTCTAAGCCAAAAGGCGGTAAGAAGAAGAATAACATTCAGAAATAGATAAACTCAGCAAAGAAGGGCATGGGACCTCAAGACGCGGTGAAAAAGCCGAAAGGCAAATGTTTCAAGTGCAAAGGGTCAGGACATTGGAAGACTGATTGTCCACTTCTCAAACAAGGGAATAAAGAAGGTATATCTCATTTACTAGTAGTTGAAACATGTTTAGCGGTGTTATCTACCGACACCTGGTGTGTAGATACAGGAGCCACTAATCATGTCTGCAATACATTGCATGGGTTCCAGGAAACCAGACGGCTCAGTGATGGAGAGATATACTTGTTCATGGGTGATGCTACAAAAGTATCGGTCGTTGCATTAGGAGATGTTACTTTATCTTTTGGTAGAAATAAGTCTTTGACATTGAGAGATTGTCTTTATGCACCTTCACTTAGAAGGAATTTAGTTTCTGTTTCTATGTTAGTTAAGGATGGATATTCAGCTTATTTTAATGACAATATTGTTATTAGAAAGAATAAACATTTTATCTGTTCTGGTGCATTGGTTGATAATTTGTATGTCATTAATCCTATTTCGCCCACAATACAACTTATGGAAATGAATAATATGTCATCTAACTTAAATAAGAGAAAAGAACCTTCTTGTATGAACCAAACATATCTTTGGCACTTACGATTGGGGCATATTAACCTAAGATGGATTCAAAGACTGGCTGAAGATGGACCTTTGAGTTCATTGGAAGTGGAGGCACTACCAGTCTGTGAATCCTGCTTGGAAGGTAAAATGACCAAAAGGCCTTTTACGGCAAAGGGGTATAGGGCCAAAGATGTGTTGAAATTGGTTCATTCTGATTTGTGTGGACCCATGACTATCCAAGCTAGAGGTGGCTTTGAATATTTTGTCATATTTGTTGACGATTATTCAAGGTATGGATACATTTATTTGATGCACCGTAAGTCTGAGTGCTTTGAGAAATTCAAAGAGTACAAGGCTGAAACGGAGAAATGTCATGGAAAATGTATCAAGTCATTATGATCAGATCGTGGTGGCGAGTACCTCTTTGGAGAGTTTAGGGATTATTTATCAGAGGCTGGGATTGTATCCCAATTGACTGCACCTGAAATTCCCCAACATAATGGTGTAGCCGAAAGAAGGAATAGAACTCTTATAGAGATGGTTAGATCAATGATGAGTTATTCGGATTTGCCAGATTCATTTTGGAGATATGCCTTAGAGACTACAGCTTATATTTTGAACTTGGTTCCTTCTAAGTCAGTACCTCTTACTCCCACAGAGCTGTAGATTGGGCGTAAGCCTAGTCTGAAACATGTTCGCATTTGGGGTAGTCCAGCACATGTGCTGAATGGGAAAGCAGATAAGTTGGAATCTCGTACAGAAGTACGCTTGTTTGTAGGCTATCCAAGAGGAACGAAAGGAGATTTATTTTATAGTCCTAAGGATCAGAAGGTCATTGTTAGCACCAATGCCCGATTCTTAGAGGAAGACTATGTGATGAACCATAAACCCACAAGTAGAGTTGTTCTAGAAGAACTGAGACGTGAGACACCAAGTACTTTAGTACCAACAGTACAAGAGGATGAACCACAAATAACTGCACAACGTGTCACAAATGTTACACCACAACCGATAGTGTCTCGTCGTAGTGGGAGGGTTGTGATACAACCTGATAGATATATGTTCTTGGGAGACACTACAACAAAAAACCCTTTTAATGACGGCTAAAAAGCGTCATTAATGACGAACCATGACGCTTTTTTTTTTTCCACGGCAACCGTTATGAAAACGGGTGTTATAAATGTTTTTTAAAAGCGTCATAAAATAACCGTCATGAATAGTTTCTATAAAAGCGTTATGAATAGTTAATATATAGTGCACAATTCAGAACAATTTTAAAACGTCATGAATAGATAATATGTATAGGCTCAATGCAGCACATTTATAACACTTTATACTATTCAAATTAGCACATTTATAATGCTCTATACTGCACAGTATATATTACATTCCAAAAACTTAACATTATATATCACCATCTTTATTACATTTCTCAAAATAGAGTACATATCAACATATTCATTACATTGAATATCCAAATACAGATTGTACCCAGAAAATAGGAATAAATCTCATTTTTGCTAACCAAATTATTAGAAATATTTACTTAAGTAGATTCTGATCATGGATCTTCTCTCTGCCATCTCTTGAAGATATCGGGAGTCCCAAAGAGAAGTAGTGTCGCAGCTGAGCGATCTGAAGGAGCAGCAAAATCATCATTGCCAAAAAAATTTCTTGTTCTTCTTTTCCTTGACTGCACTGACCTTGACTGCCAATTCTCCAATAGCCCAACAAGCATTATTTGCTACTGATGCAGCCTCCTTACACTGACTTGGGTTCTGAAATAAATTATAAAGACTTTGGGGATCAAAGTCCGTAAAATAAAATGAACTCTGTAGTTTCAAAAAGATAAATAAATTAATCACTTACCAATTGTTTGGCTGCAACATTTAGAAATTCTGATAAGCAGGAGTGCAAATGTACAGGGCACACCTGGAAATATTTTGCAATTCTTAGAACTGCTGCAGCATGAAACCTTTTTAAATGAACAAGTATAAAGTTTCAATTTTTCACTAAGAAATCCGAAGGTCCAAGAAAGGTATGTCAAACAAGGCACTCATTATGTTCTGAGATGTCAAACAAGAACATGCAATTTTCACAGACATCTCAGAACAATCCTTCCCCTGCAAATGAAAAAGTTAAAAGCTATGCCATCAAATAAAGGAATGCAAGAAGGAAACAAATATAGCAGAAGAACAAGGAGCTAAAGAGCAAGTTGGAGAAAATACGACTTACTTAGCTCATTCAATGAAATATTACTGGCTGCAGCTTCCCCGGTTTTGATCAGTCGAACTTTGCCTATATATGAGAGAGCAACTGGATAAGAAATCATTTGGTGCCCATTCTCATCAATGAATAGCAGAACAGGAACTACTGTTATACAGCCCACTCGGCCAGAGCTAGAGCAACAACACCAAAACCTTTACTCCATATCTTTTGGTCAGTTAATACTAAATAATTTTCTTCTATTCAGCTCCACTAGAAAATTGATTATTTTCTTCCACTAATTACAAATTTCACTGCGCCTCCCTGGAAGAAACTGGCATTTAATAGGTATCAACTTAACTTCATTAGATTTGGATATATTTGATTGGCTGCATATATAACATTGTAGGGTGTGTATAGTAAGTCCTAAGAAGCATGGACACTCCAAAAATTTGGGTTTTCATGTCGGGCGCATATTGGACACGTATCAGACACTCCAAAATAAACTAGGACACACCAAAATAGGTGTTGTATCTGTGTCCACGCTGTCTCGTATCCATGTCCGTGCAACACGGGAGTCCCAAGATTCACTTTTATTACAGAGTGATTATATGGAATCTCCCAAGTATTTTTATGGGAGGCTGACGACAGAGCATGATGGTTTATATTCTGGCATTATAACAGTAATGATATTCCAAAAGGACAGGATATCTACAAATTTGTTTTTTCTTGACACTAATGAAAATTCCCTAATAATAGAATAAATATGAGTGCCACATGTATTACAGAATTTACAGTTGTAGAATATTGTGACTGATAAGAACAAGGTCAAATGGAGAAGGTTTAATATCTTAATTTGCATATAATTTAGAGTGTTACAAGCTTACGCATGAACAGATAAAATTATACTCTTGCTGAGTGCCTAATAAGATGCTATTAGCAACTTAATGAATACTTAAGCAAGATTCATTTAGATGAGAAGTTTTATGCATTAAAAAATTGCATGCCATTTTGTAATTTTTGGGCTATTTTAGTACACCATCGGCACTCATTATGTTAGAACTACAATCATCTCCCTGTCAGAGAACTTTTAGTCCTTCCTATTGGAATGTTAACTATGTCATTGGAACAACATATTATTTTCTCTGACATATAAATATTCACATATAAATATTTTTTTACATTCAGGACAACGTTCAAATCAAAATATTGTGGTGTGATAGGGACTTGAGGCATGAAAAAATGAAAATGCTCAAAAGGAACCTGGTGTCGGTCCTCCGTGCGCCTCCGAGTTCGGCGGCCACCGCGAATTCGCCAACGCCCGATCAAAGCTTTCAGAAGAAAATGATGGCCAGGAGTGGCGTTCATGTCCTCAATCAAAACAAACCCATTTTTTCTTTAAAAAAAAACTATCAGTGGGCTGAAAGAAATCCATAACAAATTCAATGAGACTGTAATCAGGAAGACAGAAGGGCTCACATTAATGGGTCGAGATAGTGTTGAGAGAACTCGTCTCCGCCGGAGCTCGGCTTCGACAAGGGGGCGCCCGACAATGGTCCCGGCGACAAGTGGAATATATCAAATTTGATCAAATTGAAATTTATCCAGGGAAAAAAAATATTGCTGGATACGACAATATCATACAAATGTTCACAGAATTTTATCGGTTTAAAAAATATTCATCTATATGGATATAACAGAGTAGTAGGAAAAAAAAACCAAATAGTAATTGGGCTCTAATAGAAAAATAAAGCATAAGCATACCATTGTCAGTCTCAACCTCACACTGGTAACAGAGATATAGTAAGGCGCTCAGCAGCAATATATACCAAAGAGGGGCATATGGCAAACTTACGAACCGTATGATTCTAACCGAAAGCCCAAAGTACTATAGAATCAAACCTTGCGCAGGTGCGGGCTTGGAGGGGAGCTCGCTGCTTGCGGCCTTCGGGGACTCCTCCGAGAGATGAACCTGAGCGAAATCAGCCTCTAGACCCTTGTTTGGTCCTCCTCCTCCTTCCGCCACGACCTTCTCCTTCGTCTTGTTCCCCACGTTAGAACCGACCGAAAGAAATAGAGAGAGTAGATACCTAGATGGGGTTTGTGATCCAGCGTCGATGCCGACGTGTCTCCGTGCCGAGGACAACCCCGACCGGATCCCGAGCCCACGCCTTTCCGAGCCCTCCTCCGACTCCACTTCCTGTTCTCGACCGAGCGTCGTCCCGCTCATCATGAGCACCGACCTCCCCGATCTTCTGAACCCGAAGCCACAACGCCTGGACGACCTTGACCCACCACATCGTTCCCGCCGCCGCCGCTTCCGTCGATGAGCGAGGGGTTGGGAGCTTAGGGCTTAGGGTTCATGGGAGGAGGGGTTGGGGGCTTAGGGCTTAGAGTGAGACCTAGATCTAGGGTTTAGAGTGGACCTAGAGTTAGGGTTTGTGGAAGATTGAAAGGGGAAGATGGAAAATTTTAGGGTTTGGAAAGAGAAGGGAAGAGGGGGCAGAAGGAGAGCAAGGAGAATGAGAGTTCTTCTGAGTAAAATCGGAGGGGGGATGGAATATATTACAGAAAGTTTATTATAAGTTTGCCACCGCTCTAAACTATTAATAACGCTTTGTTTTATAAACGTTATAAAAAGCCCAGAATTAGCCCAAACCGTCATAGAAAAAAGGTATTTTTCAACTTGATAACGCTTATGTATCAGCCGTCATTAAAACTCCTTGTCGAGCGTCATTAATAGGTCTTTTTGTTGTAGTGAGAGTCGTCAGACTTCGTCCCTGAGGAACAAGATTATGATCCCTGTACCTACAATGAAGCACTCCAAGATAAAGATGCAGAGTCTTGACAAAAAGCAATGATATCTGAAATAGAATCTATGGATTCTAATCAGGTCTGGGAGCTTGTAGAACCACCCGTTAGTGTAAAAGCCATTGGATGCAAGTGGGTCTATAAGAGAAAAGAGGATCAGACGGTAAGGTTGAAACCTTTAAAGCTCGACTTGTAGCAAAAGGTTTTACTCAAAGAGAGGGTATCGATTATGAGAAAACCTTTTCTCCTGTAGCCATGCTTAAGTCTATTCGGATTCTTTTATCTATTGCAGCTCATCTCGATTATGAGATTTGGCAAATGGATGTCAAGACAGCTTTCCTTAATGGAAGTCTTGAGGAAGACATCTATATGAAGCAACCAGACGGGTTTATTGAAAAGGGCCAGGAGCATCTTGTTTGTAAGCTCAAGAAGTCCATTTATGGACTTAAGCAAGCTTCCAGATCCTGGAACATATGTTTTGATCAGGTGATAAAATCCTATAGATTTGATCAATGTCAGGATGAATCATGTGTATACAGAAAGTATGACGAAAATGTAGTGGTGTTCTTAGTACTTTATGTGGATGACATCTTGCTCATTGGAAACAATGTGAAGGTATTATCTGATGTAAGGGTATGGTTATCCAAACAGTTTGATATGAAGGACTTGGGAGAAGTAGGTCACATCCTTGGGATCAAAGTTCTACGAGATCGCAAGAAAAGGATGTTGGGCTTATCCCAAGCTTCCTATATCGATACTGTACTAACTCGTTTTAGTATGCAAAATTCTAAAAAAGGTTTCTTACCTTTTAGACATGGAATTGCTCTATCAAAGGAGCAGTGTCCGAGGACACCTAAAGAGATAGAGAACATGAAGGCAGTTCCTTATGCTTCAGCAGTAGGAAGCTTAATGTATGCAATACTATATACGAGACCAGACATCTGCTTTGCCGTAGGCATGGTCAGCAGATATCAGTCTAACCCAGGACAAGAGCACTGGACTGCCGTAAAGCATATTTTGAAGTACCTGAAAAGGACTAAAGAGTATATGCTAGTTTACCAGGCAGATAGTTTAGTTCCCTTGGGGTATACAGACTCAGATTTTCAGTCAGATAGGGATTCCAGGAAATCTACCTCAGGTTATGTGTTTACTTTGGGAGGTGGAGCCATTGTGTGGAGGAGTATCAAGCAAAAATGTATTGCTGATTCCACCATGGAAGCCGAGTATGTGGCAGCCTCTGAGGCAGCCAAAGAAGCGGTTTGGCTCAGAAACTTTCTGTTGGACTTGGATGTGGTACCTAGTTTGCCTAAGTCTATTACACTTTATTGTGATAATAGCGGTGCAGTTGTAAACTCGAATGAACTACGAGCCCATAAGATAGGCAAACACATTGAGCGCAAGTACCACCTGATACGAGATTTCGTAAAGAAAGGAAAAGTTGCTGTGATCAAGATAGCATCAGCCGACAACCTAGCTGATCCCTTTACAAAGAGCTTACCAGCTAAGGCTTTTGACAGTCATGTTGAGGGAATGGGAGTCAGATGTGTAGTAGCATGGCTTTAAGTATAAGTGGGAGATTTGTAACAGTATACTTAAAAGCAATGCTTTGAGTATAAGTGGAAGATTGTTAGGGTTATATACTAAAAGCATCACTTTTGTAGTAACCTTATTTCCTTAAATTTTGAATGAGAATCATATGGGCAAATGTTTGCATATTGTATTTGTTGCAAATGTTAATGCAAATGTCTGATATTCTATATTGTAGATAATATGGTGTGTGGTGTCACACAGAAGATCATATTATCAGTTTTCTATGGAGTATATAAATAGTTCACAACCTAGATGGACTTGGACAATCTATTGGAAAGGTTGTAGTGTAATCTGGTATTAGTCTATCTTGACTATAGGTTTACACTAGTACACTTTGTGTATATTGAACAGGACCACTTGAGGTTGTTCTCTTTGTACTGACTACATAAGAGAACAAACACCTCTGTTATTATGGATGCTTGTGCTCTTAATCCGGATATAATAACGGACATGTATATGCAGTGTGCATTACTTTGACTCATAAAAGAATGAGATTCATTATGGATCAACAACCTCTATGAATTGGGTAATAACATTGTATGTATGATGGGCTGTTGATTATAAATGGAATCCATGTCCCGATACATCGGGTTGATGATGTCCTCTTAAGAAGCTCATAAGGATTGTCATGTAAGCCCTGCAGGTGGATTATATCCGACATGACAAATAAAGTTGAGCGGTACTACTTAAGGATAAAAGATGTCAAATCAATATAGTTGTCAGTAACTTAATTTGATCGACGGACATACGATATCTTAACATGGGGAGCCAAACAAGCATATAATAAAAGGAGCCCACAAACATAATTTGGGATTAGGGAGATAGTGCAACAATAGCTCATTAGTGGACCGAGCTATTGTTAATGGGCCTGGATTATGTATTCGGGATGAACACGGGATATCCAGATCCGTTAGGAGGCCTAACCCTAATTTCTCCTTATGGTCCCCGTAGAAGCATGGAAAATACTAAAGAAAATGACTCATGCGGCCAGGAAAGATCCATGCGGCTCAGAAAACTCATGCGGCTCAGAGAGCCATGCGGCATAAGGAGCTATGCGGCCCGAGGCATTCCATGCGGCTCAGAAGACACGTGGCCTGACAGTGCTCCCCTCCGACCCATGCTGCATTAATTGCTTTGACGGCTGACCCATCTGAAAAGTTGACAGCCCTGACACAAAAGCAAGTAATTATGACTCTGTCATAATGATGAATCTCTAGGAAAGAGAAAAGAGATCTCTGACACAAATCCCCCGAGAGCCATAAAAATGCCACGTGGCCTTGCCACGTGGGCGTTCGTATGCGGCTCACTTCTCATGCGGTTCAGAATGAATCCTATGCGGCTCAGGTCAAGAAAGCCTCATACGGCTCGAGCAAAGAACGTCTCATGCGGTTCAGAGTGAATCTGTCCTATGCGGCTCAGGCCAAGAAAGCCTCATGCGGCTCGAGCGAGGACTTCTCATGCGGTTCAAGAGGATCATGTCCATACGGCTCAGGCGGATATGTACCTATGCAGCCCACAAGGATTACTCCCCTGTGGTTCGAGGGCTCAAGTGAGGGCCACTGCCCAGGCAGCCCTGACACGTGGGCTTAACCATATGCGGCTCAAATTTATATGCGGCTCACTCGTCATGCGGTCCAGATCCCCCCAGCAGCTCCTAGGACACGTGTCCTAAATCGATTAATTCCTCAGATTTGCTGCCATTAAAGATTGGGTCAAATCCCAATAATCTGGGACACGTGGCAGAAGAATAGATCTAATTTATTCGCAGATATCAGAAGATCATTATAAGGAAGATTTATTCCAATCAGCATTAATTGCTAATGGGATTTGGTGTAATCTACACCTAATGGCTCGGATTCGTCACAATCAGAAACGAACGGCCTGGATTGACCAATCCCCAGGCCGCCGCCATCTCCAAGAGCTAATCATTGGCAACCCTAATTATCACATCCCACTATTATAAATAGCAGGGTGCCATTCCCTTGCAAATATATACAAGGAGAGATATACAATATCAGAAAGAAATACGTATATACAGAGAGACTTCCCCCCATAGTCAGAGAGAGAATACACACAGAGAGAGAGAAGCCAGAAGAGCAGTCAGAGGGAGAGCAAGAAGAACATTTCTTCATCAACGCCAACCATCTTTTCACAGGAGCCAAGGCTGCATACCGATCGTCCAAGGAGTAAGGCAGGGCTGCCGTCGCCTTCCCGAGCCTCTATCGTCACCCCCCAGAATCTAAAATAAACAATTATACTTAGACTGCTGTACCTAGGTTTTCGTCCCTAGGCTTTCTTTGTACAAGCGAGTTTGTAACGTGAAGTAAAAGTCTGGTCCTCCGATAATTGTTCTGTTCTTTTATATTTCATGGCAAACACGATGGCGACTCTGATGGGGACTAACTTCTCCACGGCTGAGGAGTTGGTGACGCAATCGGATGCAGCCAAAGTTGGCTCTACGTAATAAAAGATGGTCGTCCACTTCGACCAACAGGCGTTTGAAGAGATGCTCTCCGAAGGAAGCGCTGGCCCGGTTCAGAAACGCACCCGCGGGACGAAGGCTCGCAAAGAGTGGAGGCCAAAATCATTTACTCCTACAGCCCTCGATAGGATACCCTCTGTTGCTCAAGACGGCGAGAAAGACTCTCCTGCGGCCCCACTTCAGACCGTAGACAACTCTGCTGTCCCCAAGTCCGGCAGAAGAAAACACTATGATGCTGGACTTGCAGAGGCAAAGAGGAACTCTATGCGATCCGAGCTGCATAAGGGTATTACCCGCAGAGAGAAAGCTCATGCGGCTACATCCGCCAGCCGCATGAAGAAAACTCATGTGGCCACATCTGTCAGCCGCATACCTTATGCGGCTACAGTTGCCAACTGCATGGATGAGATCATACGGCTACTGAAGTCAATCGCTTGCAGAAAATCCATGCGGCCACTATTGCCAACCGCATGCGGCCAGCCTGCACGGTCGTGACTCCTAGCCGCATAAGAACAACTCATCCCACAGCAGAAGACAACCGCATGCAGACAGCCTGCACGGTACCCAATGCTAGCCGCATAGCGTCCGTTCCATGCTTCTCTCAATCAGTCTTCGATCGTCTCTCCTGCGGTCCTGACTTTGATGGTTCTCTGGACGATAAGCCAGACTCTGTGATATTCAACTTGGACTCCTCCTATTACGTACCCGCAAGTACTAAAAGGAGGAAGTCTAGGACAGCACGGGCTCACCAAGCCCAGTCAGCTGCCCCAATCTCTGACTATCGGGGTGTCCCTCCAGTTATCATGCGGGCTTCTGATGGAAAGTTGTACAGAACCGCTCGAGTCCAGCCCCCGGCGGCGAACGGACAGAGTGGTTCCTCTGACCTGCGTGAGGTTATCCTCCACAAACGTAAGGAAAGAGAAGGGGCCTCAGTGTGCAAAGAATCCTCACACGGACGTCACTGCACCCAAATCATCGTCAACTGCTGTTGCAACAACGCGACAGTGACGAAAGACCGACCGTCCGTCTTCCAAAGACTACAGTATCCGAGTTCGGAGGACGAGGCACCTCCTGTTGTCTCCTATAATTCCACTCAGAAAGTCCCCGTCGAGGGGAGAGGGAAGAAGACAAGCATCTCCAGCCCGAAAATATCAACCACTACAGCTAAGAAATTGTCGACTAAACGGTTGCCCTCCACCGGAGTATACCAACACACCCGTTCGAAGACAAAATCTGCTGCAACGGGAGATTCATCGTCCTCGTCCATGGGGGTTGTGGGAAATGGGGGTAGCACTCCTCCGAACATCCACGACAATCCGATGTTTCAAGGAGACGAGCCCGGGGAAACAACTCTCCCATCAGATACAACAGACGCCGATGTCCCCGAGGACATCCATAACTCTCAAGACGAAGCAAGCTCCGAGGCTGGGGGTACTGTTCCCTCCGAGTCCGAACCCGAAGAGAACATTCCCACCTACCCCGATAATTTCTCGGTGCATGGGTATGACTCGGAGGGCACATCCTCCACCGTTCCTTCCATCACTCCTCATATAAGGACGATGTTCATGACGGACAGCAACCAAGGTGGCTCCAGTGATCGCCAACGCATCGATACTTTGGAGGCCATACTGCACGCATTGGTCAAGTCTGTAGACGAGATCAAAGCGGCTCTTCCTACTCTGCAGGGAGTGACACCTGGCCAAACAAGCGCAGGTCCCCCAATCAATATAGATTCAAATTCAGCGGCACCGAACTCGGGCAATAATCCTCCCGAAATAACGGCCCCTACCGCGACTGATGAGGCCCGAGAAGTAAGGAGAGAGGTTCAGGAGCTCCGAGCCATGTTCTACGCCCGAGAAAACTCTCAAGATTTCAGAATACGGCAACCATATCCTGCTGAATGGAGGGATGTTCCGTTTCCACCAAGATATAAGCCGTTCAACATCAACCCATATGATGGCAAGACCTCAGCAAGTCGGTACATCACTTACTTCGAGGTCACTACCGACCATCTGCCCCATGATGACGCTATCCTCACGCGATTATTCATCGGGGCATTGGAAGAAGTCGCCTTCGACTGGTACCACAACCTGCCAGACAACTGCATCCACTCCTTCGCTGGCTTCAAACGCTTGTTCTTGGAGAGATTCTATGAGGTAGGGCAGGACGTCACAATGTCTACCCTCATGGACGTCGTCCAAGGAGAGAAAGAGCTAACGAGGAATTATATTGAGCGGTTTCGTCAAACCGCGATGAAGTTACCATCTGGTAATCCGGATTCCTCCTTGATTGAAATTTGCCAAAAGAGACTACTCCCAATAATTAGTCTCTGGATGGGCGAAAGTCAATTCAAGGACTGGAAGGCTTTTATCATCAGTACTACAAGTGCCGAAGAACGATTGAGAAAGGCTCGCCAACAGGGTTGCACATCTCAGAGGGAGATAACAAGGGCAAGCGTCCCAACCCCAACATCGACAATGGGGGTAGCCCCTCCAACAATCGGGACAACAGAGGCAAGCAGGCTATGGTGGTCAACACGGCCCAGAAGCCCGAGTCACAACCAACAGACAAACAATGGCCTCAGATCACTTACTCTTTCGAAGACGGCCACGTCAAGCCTATCTTGGATATGCTCATACAAGGAGATAGAATTCAGCTCCCTCCACCAAGATGGGAGCCTCGGCCGGCTGACCTGGAGAATCCAAAGTTCTGCCATTACCACCGCTATGTACACCATGCTACACACGACTGCTACCAACTAAAATGGTACATCCAAAACCTCATCGATTCGAACGCTCTGGCCATCGATTTCGAAGAGGTAATCGTGGCAGCTAATATGGTGTCCGTACAATTCGGCAGCTTTCCTCCGACGGAAACTCAAGACGGGGTGGTTCCCATCCCTCTGGCGACAATAGAGATTACCAATCTTCTACCTCCCTGAGATCAAACTACCAGTCTAGTACCTCTCACTACATCGCGAGGAGAAATCATGTGGGTCCATCCGGACCTGGTCCACGAGGTGACTCAGTCCACGACGCCTCCCATTCACAAGAAGAGAAATGGAAAAGTCAGATCCTGCCGCACCGTCTCGGTAGATGAAGAAGAAGTCACGGCCGTCGTTACTCGATCTGGAGCACAATCTCAACCCGTGGCTGAGAACTCGACTGATGATCATCCGCCCACTACCATTGACGCTCCAGGGCCTCCTCAGCCTCCGACAACCGACAAACCTAGGCCGAAGGAGACTCGCTTCGACAAATTTCTCCGAAAGGAGACACCTCAGGGGCTGGAAAGGCCCTACAACTTTGATATCTTGGCACAATTGGCCAATACACAGGCCAAATTATCCTTATATGAACTTCTGAGGCTCTCGAAGGATGTCCGCACAGCCTTGAGCGATGCACTCCAAAATGCCGACGCGTACTTGGCTCAGGCCAACCTCACGGGAGAAAATCAGCCCGCAGATCTCCAAGACAGCGCATGTACGGGAGCGATGCCCAATATCGTCTTCACCCCGCAGGATATGCTTATCAAAACCAACCTACACGATCGCCCGTTATACTACACTGGATACATCAGCGACGTGAAGGTGGACCGGATGCACATTGATCATGGGTCTTCCATAAGCATCATCCCGAAGGGTCTGCTACATCATCTTCGTATTCCGATGTATCGTCTGACACCTACAAACACCGCCATCAGCAGTTTCAATTCGGGCAGGAGCTACCCAATCGGGAAGATCCGTCTGAAATGCCAGATTGGCAATCTTCAATCAGAAGTCACCTGCTACGTCATAGATGCTGACACTTCTTACAACATCCTTTTGGGGCACCCTTAGATACACGATTATATGATCGTGCCTTCCACGCTGCACCAATGCTTCAAATATATTGACAAGCTTGGCTTCGTGAGGACAGAATTTGCTGACATCGATCCCTTCAAAGGGGTCGAATCCTACTACTCGGACTCCTGCCTATACGAAAAGTCGAAGAGGCACCTTGATGGAGGAAATGTGCAAGCTGGTACCGAAGCGACCGCGGGATCAGAAGAACCTCTGACGATCCACCTCCAAGCCCGCAAACCGGGCAAATCCGTACCCCTTACGGCCACGCTGCGTAAGGACGCAATCAGTCTCTCGGCACAGGAAGAACATATGAGAATCCGGCTGCCAAGGTCCGGCCAAGTGCCGAAACCCACAACAGGGCCACTTACCATCAGACTACCGAGAGTCGTTCAACCCCAAACGGAGAAGCTCAATCCCTCCGATAGACCGCTCACGATACGCCTTCCCAAGAAGGGTCGTCACCCCGATACGAGGTCTGACACTTCTAGCGAACCGGCCACTCCTCGCCCCACATCGAGCACCAAACTGGGGGTTGCTAGTCTACCAACGACTCCACGCTCTGCTCCGCCAGTTGAACCTCTGAAGATCAAGCTGACTAGGTCGTCCTCTCAGTCTTCATTTATACAGGGAGTAGCCGAAGAAGAACCGGAACTAGCCAAGTATGTGGCTGCCCACATCGACGTCCCCTCCGCAGATGATGTAATCCCCCTAGAAAAGATACCTTATTTCATCAATAAATGGCTATCTTTGAACTACATCGAGCTCAATAAGCTTTGTACAATGTATGCTATGGAACATGGTATAGGCACCCATCTACACATACAGGTGACAAATGTGCATACCGCAATCCAGCTTATTCCAGCAGAAGACGCTTACCGCATAATCGAGGAAGGGGATCATCCAATCATCTTCGGCCGGAAGGACGATCCGTACCCCTTCACCATAAAAGAAGTTGATCTTGGGTCAGATGCCGGAAGACTGCCTCTGTATCTTTATAGCCCCTAGTCCAAATATCTCATGCAAAAACAGGGATATGATCTAGAGACTACACCAGGTTTGAATTACGGCACTGGACGACGATTACCTTTGAAGCCACTAGCACCGGCTGGCAAGCCACGAGACTACTATAGCAAAACTTGATGTGGACTAGGGTATGTAACTCCCACAACGACCCCTGAGAGTTCAGATGAAGAGTGTGACTGGCAGTCACATTCAACCGGGTCACCAACTTTCGACTCGGATACCAGCATCGGAGACATATTCAGACAAGTCCTGTCAGTTAACATGGCATTCGCTGACGCTTACGAAGAAGACGAAGACATTCCTGAAATCCTCAAACTAGAGCCGTGGGCCCAACAGCTGGATGCACAATGGGAAAAACGGTTTGAGCAGAGAGAACCTCCTACCGAAGATGAGGTTATGCAGGTTGACCTCGGCAGCGAATCCTCTCCAAAGCCAATCTTCGTCAGTAAAAGCCTAACAGACGAAGAGCGAGAATCGCTACTGAAACTTGTCAGAGAATATATTGACGTGTTCGCATAGAGTTATGAAGACATGCCGGGATTAGACCCCGATATCGCTCTTCACAAGCTCAACATACGGCCAGATGCAAAGCCAGTCAAGCAGCAACAACGACGCTTCCGCCCAGGCGTCATGGATGCGATCGAAGCCGAAGTCAACAAACTAATAGCCAGCGGCTTCATTCGTGAGGAGCAATATCCTGACTGGGTCGCCAACATAGTTCCGGTCCTTAAGAAGAATGGAAAGATCCGAATCTGCATCGACTTCCGTAATCTGAATAAGGCATATCCGAAAGACGAATTCTCCCTCCTATCACAGACATCATGATCGACAACACATGTGGCTTTGAACGTATGTCATTCATGGATGGATTCTCGGGGTACAACCAAATCAAGATGTCTTCCGACGACGAAAAGCACACATCATTCCGAACACCGATTGGCACATACTGCTACACAGTCATGCCTTTCGGTCTAAAGAATGCTGGCACCACATATCAGCGAGCCATGAGTATCATTTTCAGAGAACACTTGCGCAAGACGGTGGAATGCTATGTCGACGACATCGCCGTCAAGAGTAGCCGTAAAGGAGATCATCTGCAGGACCTGAGGACGGTATTCGACCTAATGAGAGCCCATAATCTGAAAATGAACCCTACGAAATCTTTCTTGGGCGTATCCAGCGGGAAGTTCTTGGGATTCATTATCACCGCTCAGGGCATTCATGTAGACCCTGAGAAAACGAAGGCAATCTTGGAGATGGGTCCCCCGAGAAATCTCCGCGAACTTAGAGGCCTCCAAGGGAGGCTAGCTTATATCAGGAGGTTCATTTCTAACCTCTCCGGGCGATGCCGACCGTTCACACACCTCATGAAGAAAGGAGTCTCATTCGTATGGGACGAGGAATGCCAGCGTGCCTTCGACAACATCAAAGAATATTTGTCAAATCCTCCAGTCCTGGTAGCCCCGGTTGCCAAAAAACCGTTCCTGCTCTATGTACGAGCAATGAAACACTCCCTCGGTGCCCTGTTGGCATAAAACAACGATGCAGGTCACGAACAAGCTATATACTATCTCAGCCGAATGATGGTTGGACCCGAGCACCGATACACCGCGATTGAGAAGGAATGCCTCGCCTTGGTGTTCGCCATTCAGAAGACGCGATACTATGTCACCGGACAAACGATACATGTGATCTCACGAGTCAACCCTCTCAGGGTCCTCATGACTAAACCAGGGGCACTCAGTTCTCGCCTCGCTACTTGGGCAATATTGCTGTCCCCTTATCATATGACCTTCGTCCCGCAAAAGGCAGTCAAAGGTCAAGCCCTGGCAGACTTTTTAGCAGCCTACCCAGGCTCAGAGTCCTCCAGAACATATGAAGAGATCCCAGACGAGGTCGCCAACTCGCATGCAACCTCTCACGAGGCTATATGGCGAATGTTCTTTGACGGTGCTTCAAGGACCGGACCTAAAGGCAATATAGTTGTCGGAGTCGGGGTAGTGCTGGTCTCCCCTTCCGGATTGGTGATCAATCGCGCCTATTCCCTCACAGAACCCTGCTCTAACAATGTGGCCGAGTACAACGCTCTGGTCATTGGCCTCCAACTTGCAAGAGAGCTGGGGGTAGAATACCTTGAAGCATACGGCGATTCCCAACTAATCGTCAATCAGATCCGGGGCTCATACGAAGTCCGCCACGAAGACATGATCCCTTATCACCAAATAGCGATCGATATCATCTCGTCATTCGAGGGGTTCTTCATCGAGCACGTCCCCAGACTCCGAAATATTGAAGTCGATGCCCTAGCTGGTCTTGCCGCTTCCCTAGCGTCCCGAATTATGATCGCCAATCAGTGGATGTGATAGGCTACGAACTGGTCTGTCCCAAGAACAATGTGCAATTCGTGGCGAGTTATTCCGCCCAGACGATCGATGAGGCCCCAGATTGGAGACAACCATTCATCGACTTCATCGTCTACGACATCCTGCCCGAGAACCCGAAGGAAGCCACTTCTATCAGACGGCGTTCTCTTAGATTCTTCTACGATGCAGAGACAAAAATGCTGTACCGCCGCTCCTACGATGGATTACTGCTTCGGTGTCTGTCAAACGCAGAAGCCAAAGGAGCCGTACGAGAAGCTCACGACGGTGTTTGCGGGGCCCACCAGCCCAGCCCAAAACTACAAGATCGCCTTCGCCGAATGGGCTACTATTGGCCCACGATGGTGGCAGATACGATAGATTATACGAGAAAATGCAAAGCCTGCCAAGTCCACGCGGACTTCATTCACCAACCATCCAAATTTCTACATCCGACAGTGGCGTCCTGGCCATTCGAAGCATGGGGAATGGATATCATTGGTCCATTCACCCCACCTTCCTCTCGAGGACATCGCTTCATACTTGTGATCACTGATTACTTCTCCAAATGGGCGGAAGCTGTCCCACTCACAGAAGTTAAAACTTCGAACGTGATCAGCTTCATTAAGCATCACGTCATCTACCGCTTTGGACTGCCCTGAAGGATCATCCATGATAATGGTCCACAGTTTGTAAGCCACGCATTCTATCGATTTTGCGATAAGCACCGTATTCAGAATGTCGCTTCGACACCGTACAACCCGGCAGCAAACGGGTTAGCAGAGGCATTCAACAAAACGATCATCAAACTACTCAAGAAGTTTGTCTCCTCCAACAAACGCGACTGGAATGAGAAGCTCGATGAATGCTTATGGGCTTATCGCACCACAATTCGGACCGCCACCGGGAATACACCATTCTCTCTAGTGTACGGGAGTGAGGCAGTTCTCCCATTAGAGACTCAAATACCCTCACTCCGCGTCGTCCTCACTTATCAATTGACAACAGATGATAACTACCGACGTCGACTACAAGAGTTGGAGGCCTTAGATGAAAAGCGCCTCCTAGCTCAGCAAAGGATCGAGCTATACCAAGCACGCATCTCAGGAGCCTTCAACAAGAAGGTCAAAATCAGAATATTCCAAGTGGGCGATCTTGTTCTGGCAGTCCGGAGGCCAATGGTCATGACTCACAAGACCGCCGGCAAGTTCCAGCCAAAATGGGAAGGTCCATTTGTCATCGAGGCCGTATTCTCCAACGGTGCTTACCGCCTCGCCAAACAGAACGGAGACTTGCTCATGTTGCCCGTCAACGGCAAGTTCCTGAAGAAATACTATGTTTAAACAACATTCTCCAGATCATCGAGTCACGTACCCGCTGGTACCACTAAACTCACCCCCAATTTTCCAGATTTTCGAGTCATGTGACCGCTGATACCACTGAACTCACCCTCATAGTTTGTCAGATTTCCAAGTCATGTACCCGCTGGTACCTCTGAACTTACACTTTGATTCCAACATTCATGGATTGTCGAGTTATGTACCCATCAGTACCCCTGAACTTACATCCTGGTCACTCTTTTGAAAGAAAGTCATGTATAACCATACTGCTGAACTTTCTTCCCACAAGAGATCCTCCTTCATGATCCACTACCTGCACTTCCAGTGCACAACAAGGGTAACGGGTCCACAAACTTCCAAGACGGCTATGTCCTCATCACCTCTGAGTCGTCCCATTTCCGCCAAAAACAAATCACCCCTTACATAGAACTTCCATGTCCTCATTACCTCTGAGTCGTTCTATGTGCCCTCTTTCATTGAGCCCCCTCCTGTCATGTCCTCATTACCTCTGAATGGGAAGGCTCCGTCGAAGAAACCTTCATACTTGCCATGTCCACATTACCTCTGAGTCAGTATGATTGGTTCCTTTCTTTTAAACTTGTTGTCCGTATCCAAAACCAGGGTACGTTAGGGACAATGGGTCCACGCAAAATGTCCCAATCAGAGGATTATTACAAAGCAAAAGAGTGAAGCAAATATATATTCCATTCAAAAATCGGTTACATCCACACGATTGCAAGCAAGTCAAAAGAGTTCTTCATGAAGGCAAGAAGAAAGGCGAAACAAAATAAAAGACTACAGACAGACATCCACGGGAAGCCCCTACATCCTAGTTACATGAGCGCATATACCATTCCCTCAACCATCTCACATATGAAGGATGCAAGTGAAGAGCATCCTCGTCCAGAATAGGAGAAACAGGGTTCCCAGCGCTGCCACCCTCAACAGTCTCGATATTTGGAGGGCTGCCGTTTCCCTCAGGCACAGGTTTTTCTTTCTTCACTTCCTCCTTAACAGAAGGAGATCCCTGGCTGATGACAAGAGGCTGCGGCTCCTCTGACGCCGCAGTCTCAACATTCGGTGGAGATACTGCAAGAACCAAAGACGAAGAAAATGAAAACAGTCAGAAATATTCATGCGGCTCGTTTTAGACAAGTCTCATGCGGCTCAGACATGGGGTATATCCTCATGCGGCTCAGTCATGGGACGTGTATGTGGACCATGTAGTTTGAGAAGTTCACGTCAAAGTCGTGTACATGAAGCATGCAGTGAAGCAGGCTCTGCTAGGGTTTCAAATCGACTACCTAATCCTTACCTTCGATGGCAATATGAACGTCAAGACGAACGGGGGACGCGACAGTCGAGGGCAGAGCCGATTTCTTACTCCTCGCCACAACCTTCTTCACAGCCTTAGAAGCCCTGGGTGCCATTGTTGTCTGATGATCAGAGGAAGAAAACACGACAAGAATCTGAGTCAAGAATAGTCTAAGAGAGAAGACCGTCCAAATGCCCTTCTATTTATAGACAGAGAACTGTGGACCGACGCCTCATACAAACGCGATCAACTCTTCGGTTATCGAGCCAAACCAGACATTTAAAGACTGAGCTCTTGGGATCCTGTCCCAAAAAGATCCACACGCATGGCATAATGACGTGGCAAAGAGCTTATGCGGTTCAAATGGCCATGCGGCTGATAGCAACTATGCGACTCAGATGGTCAGGAGGCAGAAATTTCTATGCGGCTGGGCCATCCATGCGGCTGAGACGCCCCTGCGGCAGAACTTTCCATACGGCCAAGATATCCATACGCGGCCAGAAGAATATCCAGCCATGCTTCTTATTCAAAGTATTTCAATTTTGTAAATTGAAAACTTTGAAGGGGGTACTCTTGTAGAAGCATGGAAAATACTAAAGAAAATGACTCATGCAGCCAGAGAACCCCATGCGGCTCAGAAAGCCCATGCGACTCGGAGAGTCATGCGGCATAAGGAGCTATGCGGCCCGAGGCATTCCATGCGGCTCAGAAGACACGTGGCCTGACAGTGCTCTCCTCCGACCCATGCTGCATTAATTGCTTTGACGGCTGACCCCTCTGAAAAGTTGACAGCCCTGACACAAAAGCAGATAATTATGACTCTGTCATAATGATGAATCTCTAGGGAAGAAAAAAGAGATCTCTGACACAAATCCCTCGAGAGCCATAAAAATGCCACGTGGCCTTGCCACGTGGGCGTTTGTATGCGGCTCACTTCTCATGCGGTTCAGAATGAATCCTATGCAGCTCAGGTCAAGAAAGCCTCATGCGGCTCGAGCAAAGAACTTCTCATATGGTTCAGAGTGAATCTGTCCTATGCGGCTCAGGCCAAGAAAGCCTCATGCGGCTCGAGCGAGGACTTCTCATGCGGTTCAAGAGGATCATATCCATGCGGCTCAGGCGGATATGTACCTATGCGGCCCACAAGGATTACTCCCCTGTGGTTCGAGGGATCAAGTGAGGGCTACTGCCCAGGCAACCCTGGCACGTGGGCTTAACCATATGCGGCTCAAATTCATATGCGGCTCACTCGTCATGCGGTCCAGATCCCCCCAGCAGCTCCTAGGATACGTGTCCTAAATCGATTAATTCCTCAGATTTGCTGCCATTAAAGATTGGGTCAAATCCCAATAATCTGGGATACGTGGCAGAAGAATAGATCTAATTTATTCGCAGATATCAGAAGATCATTATAAGAAAGATTTATTCCAATCAGCATTAATTGCTAATGGAATTTGGTGTAATCTACACCTAATGGCTCAGATTCGTCACAATCAGAAACGAACGGCATGGATTGACCAATCCCTAGGCCGCCGCTATCTCCAAGAGCTAATCATTGGCAACCTTAATGATCACATCCCACTATTATAAATAGCAGGGTGCCATTCCCTTACAAATATATACAAGGAGAGATATACAATATCAGAGAGAAATACGTATATACAGAGAGACTTTCCCCCATTGTCAGAGAGAGAATACACAGAAAGAGAGAGAAGCCCGAAGAGCAGTCAGAGGGAGAGCAAGAAGAGCATTTCTTCATCAACGCCAACTATCTTTTCACAGGAGCCAAGGCTGCATACCGATCGTCCAAGGAGTAAGGCAGGGCTGCCGTCGCCTTCCCGAGCCTCTATCGTTACCCCCCAGAATCTAAAATAAACAATTGTACTTAGACTGCTGTACCTAAGTTTTTGTCCCTAGGCTTTCTTTGTACAAGCGAGTTTGTAACGTGAAGTAAAAGTCCGGTCCTCCGATAATTGTTCTGTTCTTTTATATTTCATGGCAAACAGTCCCTGCTGTAACATATATATATCCTCTATTCTCTGGCCGCCAGATTACTGATCAGAAATCTGAAATTTTCTCTAAATTTGTGATTCACATGAGGAGAGAAAGAGAGGGCTGCCAAGAGGAAGAAAAGGTTGGGAGATCATCGCCCACACGACGTCCAACGCGAGGAAGGAATACGTGCAGAGGATCTTGGGGTCATCCGCTCGAGATTGCCAGGAATTACTTGTCTCCTTTCCGCCGCAGGTATAATTCGTGAACCCTAGTTTTCGCCTATGAAAGGTTAGAACACGTATTAGATCTGTTTAACTTTCTATCGATCAATACGCACACCAAAGAAAGGGTCCTAGAAATCCCCAGTTCCATCAAGAACTTGATATAATGTTTGGCCTGGCTAATCATACGTGAGTGTATGATTAACACTATACAATGATGATATAATATAATACTGTGGGGTATTGATCACATATCTACGCTAACACCCCCATCCCTGACTAATATAGTAGATCCAGTCATGACACGTCATGATACACATTCTCTGTGAAGTAGCTCTCCTTCACAAGAATCGTGTCTATACAATAAACAAGGAAACAAGAAAGACTTGCACAAGGCATACCATATATAAGAGGAATAACATCTTATGATGGGATCCAAACAAATACCAATCCGTGTGAACAATGTGTCAAGAGAACAAGAATATCTACACTAAATACTAGAAACAAAGACGATATCATAAAACAAAATTATTATCAGAGAATGTACTCACCTGTGATGTGATAGATAAGTCGACTGAGTCCAAGAACAGTGCCTCGAGGACCTATAGATGGAATACTGTATCAATATAATGGTTTGGAAGTGAAATTAAGTCATACTGAGTCAAACTAGGTCAAGACACATCAAACTAAGTCAATCTAGGTCAAACAAGGTCAAACTAGATTGTACAGGGTCAATCTAAGTCACATTAGGCCTAACAAAGTCAAACTGGGTCAATACAAGTCAAACAGAATTAAACTAGGTCGATTTAAGTCAAAGGTTGACTTACAGATGACATTTGGTCAACTGGTCAACTCTGGTCAACCCTAGGTCAACTCTAAGTCAACTTTAGGTCAAACTTGACTAACGTTGACTAACAGTTGACTTTGGGTCAACTGGTCAAGTTTGGTCAAGTTCTAGTAAAATTTTAGGCTACGGTTGACTTTCGGTTGACTTTTGGTCAAAATAGTCAACCATGGTCAACCAAGGTCAAAACTAGTCCAAGTCCACTATTCCTAACCATTACCAACCATAATATCCTAATTTTAGCTATATCTTAAGGTATTAAACCCATATGTTGTGAAATGGATATTATCCCAACTTATCCCGTTTACCCTTTCTACTCTAATACTAAGGCCAAGTAGCTTTTCCTTAGGAGTTCCACTCCCGGCTTCCTAGGGTAGTAGGATACTAACCTACACTAACATTACCTACCAAGTTTTCTAGGTAGAGTGGACATCCAGTCCATCTTACGGTCCATGTTGTTGATTTACCCATTATCTTGGTAAAAATCCCACTTTAGCTTCTAACTCCCACTCTAGGCTTTCCCACTTCATTCTAAGCTTTCCCCCACTCTCTATTATGGTATTTAAACCCTCTCCTAGAATCTCGATACCGTATCACGGTCTCTTGATATCTAAAAGTCAAAAAGGGTAAAAATCTTATTATCTTGAGTATCGAAGATACTCAATGGTATCATGAGATACCATTCTCCTAATCCCAAATGAAACCCCGATTTTAACTTAGGAGCCTACCCGCAAACTCTATTTCACATATCTAAGTCCTATCTCAAATTTGGACGCGTTCCGACACTCGGAACTCAAAATCACCCTTTCACTCACCCTCTAACTAAATTCCAATTCACCCACACTCACTCCAAATCTCACTCTACACATTCACTCATAGGCCATTTTAAGGGGATATATATGGTTATATATAGGAGTATATATGGGTATATATTGGGCTATATATGGGTTATATACATGTGTATATATAGGCATGTATATAGGGTGCTTAGGGGGTAAAAAGGGGGGTCAAAGGGGGCTGAATTGCTGCTGTTACTGCTGCTATTTGCTGCTGTTTTTTTGGGGGAGGGGGACAGCAGCCCAAAACCCCCCTGCTGCTGTTGTGTTCCCTTCTTTCTCTCCCTCTCTAACTCCTCTTTAATCTCTCCATTCCTCTCTAAATTCCTTTCTAAAACTCCTCTTCTATCCCACTCTATATATATATATATATATATATATATATATATCTATCTATGTATATCCCTCTCCTATATATATATATATATATATATATATATATATATATATATATATATATATATATATATATATATATATATATATATATATATATATATATATATCACACTCACACACACATTCATATATATATATATATATATATATATATATATATATATATATATATATATATATATATATATATATATATATATATATAGACACACAAACATATGGATATCTATATATATGGACACACACACACTTACACACATGGACACACATATATGTGGACACACACACATATACACACACACATATACTCCTAAACGACCCCAAACCTTATCCGAATACCCAAATCTTTGAAATTCTACCCTCTAGGGCCTAGACACGTGCCCCACACAAGCAAATCTAACTCGCACACGCAAGCGGAAACGAGAAACGAGGCCCGAATGGCCAAATGGCCATTCTGGCGACTTCGGGGTGTCCGATTCGCGATACCGCGTGATACGGACACCAAACCTATCCGGATTCGACCCAAACTCTACCCACAAGTTCTAAATAATGATTAGAACCTATTCTAAGTACTAGCTTACCAATTCTAGTGTCGGTGCAAAAAGTCACCCGTGTGTTGGAACCCGAAAACCCCGAAAAAGCCTATTTTTATGATTTCTCGCAAAACGACCACACGTATCCAAATATGGACACGTACCTAGCCTCATCTCACCCAAACTAACCTAATTAGGTCTATTTAGGCTAGGGATAACACCCAAACATGTCAATTTAGGGTTTTCCCCAAAATTGGCACTAAACCTAGCCCGAAAGTCCCGAATTAAGTCCAATGGGTTCCAAACCTGTTCTAATGGGTTGTCCTACGCCTCAGATATCCTCTAATATGCAAATAACATTAAGTAGGAGCAATTACAAGAGTTAGAGTTAGGGTTTACCTCTTAGAAGTTGGAATCCCAAGGAAAAGCCCCAAAATTGGTTCTTTTTAGGTCAAGAGCCAAATCTAAGCTTCCAACCCCTCCATGCTAGGTTCTACTTAGATAAAAATCACAAATAAGAGATAAACAAGGGTTAGCACCAAGATTAGGGAGAGATCTAGAGTATGGAAGAGAATTAGAAGAGATTTGACTTACTTTTGAGCCTAAAATCCAAAGGGAAAAGAAAGGGATCCTTGTAGAATGAGAGAAAGGAAGAGAGAGAGAGAGTTTTTCTTGCAATGAGAAGAAGGGAGGGGTGTTTGCTGCTGTGGCTGGCCACATTTAGAGGGTTGGGGGCATTTGGCAATTTACCAAAATGCCCTCCAAGTCAAAGAGAAGAGTGGTTTTGAGTTGGGGTCAAAAAGGTTACTTGAAAACTCCAAATTCCAAGTTCTAAATCTAATTCTAATCCCTAATCCCACAAAAATCAAATGGAATTAGTCAAATATAATTATCTGGGTTTGGTCATGACAAGTTGGTCGGTTCTAGTTGGGTCCCGATCAGAGTCTAAGCTACCCCGGGTCCCCGATACAAGTCGGAATGAGCTAAAATTCGAACCCGACTCTAAAAATCCCCAAATAACAATATAATTAAATAAAAATTTCTAAAATTCCTAAAAATAGAAAAATGACCATTTTACCCTAAATTTTGAAAACAGGCAGTTACAAGTCTACCCCCCTTAGAATAATTTCGTCCTCGAAATTCAAAACGGTCGTACTCTTCTCTAGGTTAAGCACCCAACAATCAAGGTCTACTAAATTTTATCCTAAGTCATATAACATGTAATCTAGGAAATCAGAACACATGCATGGTTTTAAATCTCTACAGTATCATGTTATTGTAGTCTTCATTGGGGTTTTTTATTTAATCTAGCATGATCATCACATATGCAAACTAAAGGTACTAAGAAAGCAATCATCAATCAATGGGCAAAAAGAACAGGTAAAAAGAAAGAGCAAGACCCTACCTCCTAGTCCAATGCCTGCAGGATCCTCAACTGTCATCGCAAAAGCGCTGCCATGGCGGGGTATATCCCGCTGCTGGTGGGGGGCGTGATGCGGTGCCATAGGTGGCCTACCCTGTGCTTCCTGAGCTGCACGGCGATGGTTCTAAGGACAATCCCTCGCCTGATGTCCCTCGATGCCACAGTATAGGCACACACCCAAACGTCTCCTGCAAACCTCCCAGAGATATTCGGACCTCTTGCAGTAGTGGCAAGTAGGTACCTGCTGTGTCGGTCCCTGCTGCTGCTGCCGGGGCACCTGCTGAACTGGTGCCCTAATTGGAGCAGGAATCTGTTGTGGGCGTTACGGAATAGAATGATGCTGGAGTTGAGGACGCTTAGCTGCCCCCGCGCTGCTAGTAGTCCCCGAAAACAGATCACGGTCCCTCTTGGGCTTCAGGCCCCACTCCCGCTCTACCTTGCGGGCCTCCGCATAGATCTGGGTATAAGTCTCATAAAAGGAGGAAATGAGGATCTTGATATCCCAGATCAGCCCCTCTCTGAAATGGCTCACCCTGATCTCTGGGTCACGAACCATGTACTCCGTGTATCGGCTCAGACGATCGAACTCTGTGGCGTACTCCTCCACAGATAAACTGCCCTGCTGCAGATCCTGGAACTGCCACACCAGGTCGATCTTGTCTGTAGGGGAAAAGAACTTCTCCTTGAAGAGAAGCTTGAACTCGGCCCAAGTATGGCCCTCCCCAGCAAGGGCTGACTCATTCCTGAACCAGGTGCGTGCAATGTCTAACAACTACAAACCTATCGCCTCGACCTTCAGGTCGTCTGCGAGGCGGGAGGCCCTCATCTGTCGCTCGATATCCTCGAGCCAATCATCGGCATAGACCACACCCTCGATCCCGCTAAAGTCACGGGGCCCGAGCTTCTTGAAGTCCTGGATATCTCCGTACCTCGGACGCGTCCCATGATGTGGAGCCCTCTACTCCACAGCTGCAAGGGCCAACTGATGGGCATCCTCCATGCCCTGACGCATTGCGTCTGTCTGCCTCTGCTGAGCCTCAGCCTGGGCTCTCTGAGTCTCCAGCATCTGCTGGAGGAAAGCAAGCATCTGCCCCACGTCTGTAAGCAGAGAAGGTGGAGGTGGAAGTACGTCTACAACTGGCGGAGGAATCCGCTGTGCAGGAGAAGGAAGAGTGCCCATATCAACCACTGGTACTGCGGCCGGAATAGTCGTAGCAATCCCGGGGTCAGCCCTGAAACTGGCGGAGAAGCGCCCCCAAGAGCTGCTGCCGACACCCCGACTGCGACATGAGTGCCTGGATCAGGTCCGCGAGTCATAGCAGACCTTTCCATGTCTGCGGACTCAGGATGTTGGGACCTGGTCTGCACCATCCTGAAGATAGAATAAAGGAAGAAAATCAATATGGCACATGAAATATTATATCAAAGAGGATAATTAGAATACAAAAATCAATATCAAAAAGGACAGTTAAAAGATCAGCAAGTAGAAGTTTTCCTATTTTGTGATTGAGTAACTTAGCCTATAGCCTATCCTAGATACGTACCGCAGGCTCGTAATAGCACTCTAAGTCAAGCGCCACTACGAAATCGCACTAATTATGACTCTCGACCTGCATGGGCTACCACTAAAAATATGTCACGACCCGCACCCTAGGTAGGGGCACAAGTGCGTGACCACGCCCAACCTACACCGTAAAAAATGGCATAGAACGCAGTAGGTCTACTATCCACAAACAGTATATAATAACCTGTCATCTCAGCACGGAGGAATATAGTATAAAATACTGATAAACTCAATCACAATCTAGAAGGAAGAATCATGGCACGAAAACTAGATAGATAAAAACCACAAGTGCAATATCCAGTTCAACAATGAGAGAAAGAGAGAGAGTCACAAATTAATATGGTTATACAATCCCAAATATAATATAATAACATAAGTAGCAAGCTGGAGAAAAGGTCCAGTCCAAAATGTCTACTCTAACTAAACTAAGCTAGAGGCTCGTCTGGCGGAGCTAAGCCCTGCTGGACCAAGGTCTCCAAGTCTAAGCCCACTACGTCATCCGGACCATAGTAGGTACAGCAATCCTTCTCACCGTCATCTGTAATATTTTGTCAACATATCTAGTCAGGATGGAACGAGTACAAAATCTCAAACAACAACTCTAGTTATACAATATTGAAAATATAACAGTAGATAGAGAGAATATACTAGGTAAAATAGAGCGTACATGCATACTGACAGGGTATATCAAAACTGTAATAAAATATGATAAGAGAAAAGTGTATAACATGTACGAAAATCTGGAACTGCTATCTATGTGAGTTTAGCACTAGTTTCAACATGTGATCGGCTTAAAACTTGATACAATGTTTGGCCTGGCTAATCATATGTGAGTGTATGATTAACACTATACAATGATGATACAATATAATATTGTGGGGTATTAATCATATATCTAGGCTAACACCCCCATCCCTGACTAATATAGTGGATCCAGTCATGTCACGTCATGACACGCACTCTGTGAAGTAGCTCTCCTTCACAGGAATCGTGTCTATACAATGAACAAGGAAACAAGGAAGACTTGCACAAGGCATACCATATATAAGAGGAATAACATCTTATGACGGGATCCAAACAAATACCAATCCGTGTGAACAATGTGTCAAGAGAACAAGGATATCTACACTAAATACTAGAAACAAAAATGATATCATAAAACAGAATTATTATCAGAGAATGTACTCGCCTGTGATGTGATGGATAAGTCGACTGAGTCCAAGAACAGTGCCTCGAGGACCTATAGATGGAATACTGTATCAATATAATGGTTTGGAAGTGAAATTAAGTCATACTGAGTCAAACTAGGTCAAGACACGTCAAACTAAGTCAATCTAGGTCAAACAAGGTCAAACTAGATTGTACAGGGTTAATCTAAGTCATATTAGGCCTAACAAAGTCAAACTGGGTCAATGCAAGTCAAACAGAATTAAACTAGGTCGATTTAAGTCAAAGGTTGACTTACAGTTGACATTTGGTCAACTGGTCAACTCTGGTCAACCCTAGGTCAACTCTAGGTCAACTTTAGGTCAAACTTGACTAACGTTGACTAACAGTTGACTTTGGGTGAACTAGTCAAGTTTGGTCAAGTTCTAGTAAATTTTTAGGCTACGGTTGACTTTCGGTTGACTTTTGGTCAAAATAGTCAACTGTGGTCAACCAAGGTCAAAACTAGTCCAAGTCCACTATTCCTAACCATTACCAACCATAATATCCTAATTTAGCTATATCTTAAGGTATTAAACCCATATGTTGTGAAATGGATATTATCCCAACTTATTCCGTTTACCCTTTCTACTCTAATACTAAGGCCAAGTAGCTTTTCCTTAGGAGTTCCACTCCCGGCTTCCTAGGGTAGTAGGATACTAACCTACACTAACATTACCTACCAAGTTTTCTAGGTAGAGTGGACATCCAGTCTATCTTACGGTCCATGTTATTGGTTTATCCATTATCTTGGTAAAAATCATATTTTAGCTTCTAACTCCCACTCTAGGCTTTCCCACTTCATCCTAAGCTTTCCCCCACTCTCTATTATGGTATTTAAACCCTCTCCTAGAATCTCTATACCGTATTACGGTCTCTTGATATCTAAAAGTCAAAAAGGGTAAAAATCTCATTATCTTGAGTATCGAAGATACTCAATGGTATCATGAGATACCATTCTCCTAATCCAAACGAAACCCCGATTTTAACTTAGGAGCCTACCCGCAAACTCTATTTCACATATCTAAGTCCCATCTCAAATTTGGACGCGTTCCGACACTCGAAACTCAAAATCACCCTTTCACTCACCCTCTAACTAAATTCCAATTCACCCACACTCACTCCAAATCTCACTTTACACATTCACTCATAGGCCATTTTAGGGGGATATATATGGTTATATATAAGAGTATATATGGGTATATATTGGGCTACATATGGGTTATATACATGTGTATATATAGGCATGTATATAGGGTGCTTAGGGGGTAAAAAGGGGGGGTCAAAGGGGGCTGAATTGCTGCTGTTACTGCTGCTATTTGCTGCTGTATTTTTTTTTTTTTTGGGGGGGGGGGGGGGGGACAGCAGCCCAAAACCCCCCTGCTGCTGTTGTGTTCCCTTCTTTCTCTCCCTCTCTAACTCCTCTTTAATCTCTCCATTCCTCTCTAAAACTCCTCCTCCTATATATATATATATATATATATATATATATATATATATATATATATATATATATATATATATATATATATATATATATATATATCTTTGTATATCCCTCTCCTATATATATATATCACACTCACACACACATTCATATCTATATATAGGAGAGAGAGGGATATATATATATATATATATATATATATATATATATATATATATATATATATATATATATATATATATATATATATATATATATATATATATATATATATATAAAATATATATATATACACACACACACACATATACTCCTAAACGACCCAAAACCTTATCCGAATATCCAAATCTTTGAAATTCTACCCTCTAGGGCCTAGACACGTGCCCCACACAAGCAAATCTAACTCGCACACGCGAGCGGAAACGAGAAACGAGGCCCGAATGACCAAATGGCCATTCTGGCGACTTCGGGGTGTCCGATTCGCGATACCGCGTGATACGGACACCAAACCTATCCAGATTCGACCCAAACTCTACCCACGAGTTCTAAATAATGATTAGAACCTATTCTAAGTACTAGCTTGCCGATTCTAGTGTCGGTGCAAAAAGTCACCCGTGTGTTGGAACCCGAAAACCCCGAAAACCCCGAAAAAGCCTATTTTTATGATTTCTCGCAAAACGACCCCACGTATCCAAATATGGACACGTACCTAGCCTCATCTCACCCAAACTAACCTAATTAGGCTAGGGGTAACACCCAAATATGTCAATTTAGGATTTTTTCCCAAAATTGGCACTAAAACTAGCCCGAAAGTCCCGAATTGTGTCCAATGGGTTCCAAACCTCTTCTAATGAGTTGTCCTACGCCTCGGGTATCCTCTAATATGCAAATAATATTAATTAGGAGCAATTACAAGAGTTAGAGTTAGGGTTTACCTTTTGGGAGTTGGAATCCTAAGGAAAAGCCCCAAAATTGGTTCTTTTTAGATTAAGAGCCAAATCTAAGCTTCCAACCCCTCCATGCTAGGTTCTACTTAGATAAAAATTATAAATAAGAGATAAACAAGGGTTAGCACCAAGATTAGGGAGAGATCTAGAGTATGGAAGAGAATTAGAAGAGATTTGACTTACTTTTGAGCCTAAAATCCAAAGGAAAAAGAAAGGGATCCTTGTAGAATGAGAGAAAGGAAGAGAGAGAGAGAGTTTTTCTTGCAATGAGAAGAAGGGAGGGGTGTTTGCTGCTGTGGCCAGCCACATTTAAAGGGTTGGGGGCATTTGACAATTTACCAAAATGCCCTCCAAGTCAAAGAGATGAGTGGTTTTGAGTTGGGGTCAAAAAGGTAACTTGAAAACTCAAAATTCCAAGTTCTAAATCTAATTCTAATCCCTAATCCCACAAAAATCAAATGGGATTAGTCAAATATAATTATCTGGATTTGGTCATGACAAGTTGGTCGGTTCTAGTTGGGTCCCGATCAGAGTCTAAGCTACCCCGGGTCTCCGATACAAGTCGGAATGAGCTGAAATTCGAACCCGACTCTAAAAATCCCCAAATAACAATATAATTAAATAAAAATTTCTAAAATTCCTAAAAATACAAAAATAACCATTTTATCCTAAATTTTGAAAACAGGCAGTTACAGTGAATTTGGAATTGATTTGGGATATGGAGGCAAATTGGGGAAGAACACCAAAAGTAGGGTTAGGGTTTCAATGAAAGAGGGAAGAAGAAGGAGTGCTTGCTATTAATAGCAAGAGGGAGAGGCTCTAGTGGCCAGCCTAGGTGTGGCTAGGTTTAGGGTTAGGTGCAATTGTCTAAGAGGCCTTTCTAAGTTGTCAAATCAAGCCTCTTTGGTAAAGGCCCAAACTAACATATTGTTTCTAGCCCTTAATTAGATTCTAAGTGATTTCTAGCTAGATTAAAGTCTAACTATTTAAATTAGAATAATCTAAGTTGTCTAATCTCACCAACTAAGTTCTATAATCATAATTAGCATCTAGTCAAGATAATTCTAAGGTTTTTACCAAATATGACACTAGCACAATTTATGAATTAAATAATATCCCAAAATAATCAAAATTCACTAATTACCAAAATACCCTTATTCTAGAAAGTGGTAGTGACCAATCTACCCTCCTTAAAATAATTTTGTCCTCGAAATTAAAGACGAAACTAGACATAAATGAGAAGGACATAAAATCATACCTCAAGACTCAAAAAGATAAGGGTATCGCTCGCGCATCTTATCCTTCCTCTCCCAGGTAGATTCAACTGGAGAGTGATGCCTCCACGCGACGCGAACCAAGGGAATAGTCTGATTCCTCAATACCTTCTTTCGACGATCCAGAATCTCCACAGGCTGTTCTGGAGAGCTGAGAGTAGGGCCCACCTCAATTTCGGAGTGGTCTAGTATGTGACTGGGATTCGCCACGTACTGTCCCATCTGTGACACGTAAAACACATCATGAACCCCTCTAGTGCAGGTGGCAAGTCTAGCCTGTAAACCACCGTACCGACTCTCTCGCGGATAACGAAAGGTCCGATGAAACATGGGCTAAGCTTTACACCTCCACCAAAGCGAATGGTGCCACGTGTCGGAGATATCCTCAGGAATACCAGCTCTCCAACCTAGCACAAACAAGATCTCACACTTAACTATAACAATCAATCATGATCAAACGAATTCACAAAATCTAACAAGTTCTAAACCTAATCCTAAAATCTAAGCCTCAAACTCTAAAGGTCTCCGGTGGCTATCGACCCAATGCCACTGTCTGTCCTATGTCATGCGAAGTCGATCTCTGATGAGCTTCACCTTCTCGGCTGCGTCCACAACCATCTCAGGTCCCAATAAAGCTCTCTCTCCAACATCATCCGAAGACAAGGGAATATGACACCTATGCCCGTACAATGCCTCGAATGGTGACATCTCAATGCTGGGCTGGAAGTTGTTGTTGTAGGCAAACTCAACCAAGTGCAAATGATCCTCCCAGGAACCTCCAAAATCCATAACACAAGTGTGTTGCATGTCTTCGAGAGTATGGATTGTTCTCTCCGACTGCCCGTTTGTCTGAGGGTGGTACACGGTACTGAACTTCAGCTGAGTGCCCAAGCTAGTCTGCAGACTCCGCCAGACGTGGGAAGTGAAGCGACTATCCCAATTCGAAACTATGCTTATGGAAACTTTATGCAGTCTGACTATCTGCCTCACGTACATATCTGCTAGTCTTCCTGTAGACAAACTCACTTTGTGTAAACCCCCTAAATTTTTTACTATAATTTTTATTTTTGGTGTTAATTTTTGTTTTTCGTATTTATACGTCGCGTACGAGTTCGCATTTTTCGTAGTTGCTCGACGAGTACGAATATGTGCGAGGTACATATTTTATAAAAATATTTTACTATGGAATTCAAAATTTATATGGTAAAATATTTTATTTATTTACTTATATTATCTTTATTATTCAATTTACAAACTGTATTGATTAAATATAAAAAGGAGCTATTTACTTTTATTATGCAAATAAAACTTATAATTTCAAAAAAGGTGTTCTACATAAATAATCTTTTACATGACTTTAAATTTATGAAAATAAATGTATTTTCAAAATTTATTTAATATTAATATCTTATTATTTGAAAAAGTATTTTAAAATATTATTTTGGTTTAAATTTAATTAATTATGGTAAATTATATTGGGAAGGCTTTTTGTTTTAAATGGAGTTTAAATTTAATGTTGAATTTATCTATGATTTGGATTGGAACGATTTAAAGTTTAAATCGAATTTAAATTTATATGATATTATCTATAGAGGATTTTAAATCCCCCAACTCCCTATCCAACTGGAAATTCCTACCTCCTATAAAAGGAGAGGTACTCTTCCATAATTTTCCCCACATCCACAAATTGTGTATCGTGTCTGTGCCTCCCATCTACTATATTTTCTCCTCCATTACAGTTACAAATTTTTTGTTCCGTCCGATAACCCCGGACTCGACGCCTTCTCGTGTCTCGCAGGACACGTGCCAATACAACAGAGAATCCTAAACCTATCCCCCAGCCGTTCCTGGCTATGGCAACTACACCGCATCACTGCCACCATCGAGATCCCAAATTCCCCGGCCCCAGCCTACGCTCGACCACCACCTCCTCCTCTCCTTATCACTGCCTCCGTCACCACCACCCTAAGCCTCGCCATCACCGGCGAACCTCCGGCTATCCCCGGCCATAGCCACTACCGCACAGCCTGCAACATCCCCGTCTCTGCCAACACCACCACCGCTGTCACCTCCATCACCCTGGCCTCCAACCACTGCCTATTCCTCGCCGACACCGCCCCGCAGCCGCACAACCACCGGTCGCGGAGCCCAAAACCCCCAAAGTCTCATCGCCACCACCACCCGATGTAAAGTAGAAGGAGGGAGGCTTTTACCTTGCCGCGGTCGACTCCGTGCTGCTGCGCGCCCCCGGCGCCTCCGCCGGCGACCAGATCCCCCACCCTAGCCGCCGCCGCGGATCCGATGAGCTCCGCTACTCGGACAGATCCCTCCGGCGCCGCCTCAAGTCACCCCTGCCGCCTCGCCCCATGCGACCGCCCGACCGACGTCCAGGCCAAAAATTGGTCGCCGGACCGAATCCAGCCGCACCTCACCGCCGCGCGACTCCCCTGCCTCGCCATGCGAACCCCTGCGCGCCGACGCACCACCTCTATGCTCCCTCTCTCCTTTGCGACGGCGTCGCTTGTCTTCGCCGGAGCCGCATGGAAATCCCTGCGCCGCCGCCGATCCCCACCGGTGGACCGCCACTCAGATCGGCCAGCGGCCGCCCGCACACCACCCCGCTCGACTTTCCGCCAAGCGCCGCCCCAGATCGTGCCTCCTCCGTTGCGCTTCGCCGCCGACGAGCCGGCTGAGCCTCCAGTATGTCTCCCGAGTTCTCTCTCTCTCTTACTGAATGAATTGGGGGAAGAATGTATAAGTGATGTTAGGGATTTATTAATATTATTATAACTATTATTATTATTATCATTATTAGTATTATTAATAATAATAATATTATTATTAGTATTATTATTACTGTTATTATGATTATGATTATTATTATTATTTCAATGTACTAATATTATTTTTAATTATAAAAATCTATATATATTTCTAAAACTTATACGTGTAGTATAAATATTAAATTGGGCTTGGTCCCATATTATTTTCAAATTGGTCTTAAACCCTAAAGGTAAATTTTTCTAGATTACTCATTAATTTCTAAAAATATTTTGACACGAAAGAAATATAGTTTCCGAATAATAAAATGATTATTTTTTTAATATTTTCAAAATAATTATCTAAATTATTTTTGCTAATAAAAATATAGTTTCACAATCTAAATATTTTATTTTGCTTAGTTTTTTCCTAAAAAGATTTTATACTTTAAAGTATTTATCTAAAGCTATTTTTACCAAAAATATATTTTTAGGTATTTAAACATTTTTTTCTAAAAATAGTACAAAGTATCTTTCACCACAAATTTCCATTATTATTATCAAGGTTGGTCATGACTAAATTGTGCTTTCCTATTTCATCGTAACTTCGGACCCTTACACATTGACCCTGGCTATTGGACAATAGGACTTGACGGAACAACGCACCACACCAGTCGTTACACCAGGCAAGACACCTTGCCTTTACTGTTTAAATTTCTTGCTCAATATCATTCATGCTTTTTCTTATTTTTAGCAAATAAAATATTATTCTTTCAAAACTATATATAGGTGCAAATTATTATACTTTATGCAATTGGCTTAGAGTTAAGGGACTATCATATGTTTAGAGCATCTCATAAACTGTCACGATATGCCACGGGTTGTGTGTGAGTTATGAGTCACATATAGCTTCGAACTTACGTATCGACCGTACATCGGTACGTACAGACCGTGCGTTAGGATATAACTGCCAATAGTTTGTGTAGGAGACTTGGCAGTTATTAAGGATCAAACAGTGTCGTAGAGACGACACATATATAGTATCATGGGGAGGAAGAGGACAGTTATTAGCGTAGGGGCTACATTTATTTTTGCACACATTTTGGGCCGATAGTGACTCGGATGAGCGCTACTTACTGCCCCGGACCGATGGCCACTCTTTATTACTCTGCTGATCCTACAGCCCCTGCGTAGAACGTTGTCCTCAAAGTGCATATCACATAGAATGGTTAGGAACCTTTACGCATGTATATTTTCTATTGAGCTCTTACTATTCAGTTTATGGCATGATATTATGTGTCTTGTTACGTCCCTCTGAGGACCTGGTGATCTCTCCAGGTGTGTGCTTCGTGATTTCTTGCAGGTGCTCTAGCTAAGGCCATACCTTCCGTCGTAATGATTGCTCTTGGATTCATCACTTGCTCTCGCTTGCTCGATTCTTTCTTTGTATATTTCTTCTCTATTTAAATTAGTTAGTAGTGGATTTGTCTCCGCCCAACGATTGTGTACATGACAAGCTCAAAGTTGCTTTTATATCATTATTTATCTTCGTGGATGAGATTTAGTGTCTTGGCTTTTTACATTTACAGCTTATGTATACATACGAGCCGTATATCTACTCGTATGTATGCAGCTGACATGGATACGTACCTAGTCCTTATATTTTAGGATTAGGGCGTTACATGTTTTTGTGGTAGCCCATGCAGGTCAAGTTTGTCGTTTCGGTTACATGGCTGTACCGAGCGGGCCTGTAATATAGGATTAGAATCTAGGAATCTCATCCACATACTTGATCACCTTCCTTGACCTTCCTTGATTTCCATATTCCGACTCCCGTGGCTTCCCATGATTTTTGCATCTTGCTTGAACTCTTTCTACCAACACCCTATCACCTCGTGCTTAAACATGGTTAAAAAGATGACTACACTACTATATACTTATTGGTCAACCCTATGGCTAGAAGGATTATATTGACAAATAATATCCATTGAGATTATATTTGAGTATAAAGACATTTATTTTTCCTAGAGATATGATCTTAAGGATTAGTTAATTTCAAGTTGGGTAGTAGCATATTACCGCCTTCAAAGGATAAGTTAGAATTTTATTATTACAAGGTGGTATACACAAGAGGATAGCTAGATCGAGAATTTTTTTTTTTGATTTACGATTTTTTTTTTGAAATGGTGAAATAGTTATGATTTATTAGGGATATGAAATCGATTGAGAAATAACTTAAGTTTTTATATTGTGACGCATGATTTACGGTTTGGATTGTAATATTATAAAGTTTATCTCGAGATTATTTAAGGAGTTTTAATTATGATTTTTAGACAACTAGAGAAGACGAAAGTTTAGTTTGAGAGAGCTTGAGGTTTAAAATTTAGTCGTACGATTTATAAGTTTATTTAATTTTGAGTTAAAGAAATGATGGTAAAATTTTGTTTAAATATTTGGAGGATACGAAAGTGACTTTGAAGGAAAAATTTAAATTTTAAATTGTGTCATATGATCTATGATTTAAAAAGTTAATTAGATTTCAAGTTTAAAGCCTTGATTATGGATATTTAAATTTTGGTAAAAAGATTTAATTTGAGTTACATGATTTGCGATTGATGAAACGGGCTAAGAGTTTATCTCGAGGTACATTTGAGAATTGGAAAATTTTAAAGGTGATGGCTTATTATGAAAGTTTAGTTGTGCCGCATTAGATATGATGAAGGTTATTTAGAATTTATTTATAAACTTTAAGTTATGATTAAATACTTGATGGGGTATCTTGAGATTTTATTTCGAAACTGTTGAAGAACTTGAAATTTGAAATTTGATCATATATTTGTAGAGGACCAAGAAGCAAGCAAGTCACCCTAATGGGATACAAGTATTCCTCATTAATTGCCATGATAGTTGTATATACTCGAGTGTAGTTAAGTCATCTGCCAAACTATGTGAAGATATCTCAATCTTGACATACTCGACTTCCTTTCAAATCTAGACCTTTATTTGTGACAGTCTAATCGCCGACACTTAGAAATAAATAGATCATTTCCTTGACCATACCCTTATCTAAGAGACTATCTTCTCTCTAGAAACTGTATCCCTAACTTATTTTACCTCGATCTACTAGAAACTGAATTGTCTTTATTTCATGCTTTAACTTGGTCATTTATTTTGTGCGTTAATCATTATCTCATGAACTCCCACTTTCTATTTAGATTCTTTTGTGTCCTTTACCGTGACTTGGATATTTGGAGCACAACACTAGACTTTTTCAGCCAACAAATTTTATATGCAAGACCTAGACGAGCCCACCTTCATGTAGGTATATCACGTGCCACTAAAACACGTCTTCTTGTACTCTACTTTCATGATATAACTTTTGGGCCAAAAAGACTAAACTGTAATCCTTACCATGACGCCGATATATTTATCGACCATGGACCTCGACTCAATTCTTTCAAACTGTTATGTGATTGTGTTCTACTTAATTCCTTAAATGTTTATCTTGTGTTTTATATTGATTGCTATCCCATGCCTTTTATTTTCGTGCCTTATTTTAATTTGCTTAGACCCATAAATTTTTATTTTCGTGCAATAATCCGCATTTATTATCCAAACCCTTATCATGACCGTTGAACCTAACTATATTCTCCTCCCGATTGTTTTCTTCTCTCTTCAAGGATCTTATTTTTACTACACTGTTATTCATGCAAACCTTGTTTCCTATATGTGAAGATGAAAAGTTTATCATGACACCCTTCGGTTAAAGAATGAGTTAGTCGGAAAGCCATAAAAAGAGATTAGTATAGATAAATAAAAGGAGTGTATAATTTGGAGAAATGAGTAAGTGGTATTAGGTGGAATTAAGGGAAGTGACATTTGGTTTTATGTTCAAGTAAATAATATGCTTGAGATTGACAAAAGGTTACGAAGTATACGTAAAATGGGATAATTGAAAATGGGTGGCCACGAGATAATGGGAGAAATGTAAATCAAAGGTAATTAGACCCCACAGTTGACGATAAATAGTTAAACAAACCTTGAGTACAAGTCTTCTATTTTGATGTTTTAAGAAATACAGGATTATCGATATGAATTTAAGACCAGTCCTATTTTTGCCATCAAAATTTAAAAAGATTGTTAAATTCCAATTTTCGAGGAAGACACTTACAAATTGAGGAAAAATTTCATGATAAAATATTGCGTTATGGAGATATGATCAATGGACGGTACACTTTTGATTGATGCATTAGCCGTCGAGATTTAGCAAATATTAAAAGTGGTATATTTTGTTGTGGCACATTAAGGATGACTACAAAGAAAAAGTTGATTTATTCCCCAAAGATTTGTTGAATACCTGCTTTGAGAAGAGTATAAACGACAAAATTTATTTTTGAACATATATATAACTGTTGGAGACGAAGTATAATAGAGATTTCGACTTCAAAATTTTTTTTTGGGCTTATATGAGATATTGGGTTTAATATTTTGAAGAAAGTGAAATAATTGAAGTTCAAAAATTTTATGAAGAAAAGAAAAGGTAGCTTAAGAGAATTTAAGTTTATGGGGATATAAATCATGAGAATGAGTCAAAACTTCTTATTATAAATAACGACGATACTAACAATTCATAGATCATGACAAAGGTAAAAGTATTGAATTGTTGATCCTAAGTTTGGTTGAGAAAGTTATTAACCTATTGGGTGACTCCTGAAAATCAATGGCGGTATTGATTAAACTTAAACTTTGATGGCTGGTCATGCCTTGACTCTTTTCTAAACTATACTGTGAATTTATTTCCTACTTATTCAAATTTACAATTATTCTGAATTAATTATTTTCGTGCATATCTTTCCCTCCTCGCCGAGAAACCTCATCAAATTCTTATCGATCAGCCCTTCCTACCTCCCCAACCCTATCTACCCTAATTATTCCTAAATTTTGAGGACGAAATTCTTTTAAGTTGGGAAGGATGTAAACCCCCTAAATTTTTTATTACAATTTTTATTTTTGGTGTTAATTTTTGTTTTTCGTATTTACACGTCGCGTACGAGTTCGCATTTTTCGTAGTTGCTCGACGAGTACGAATATGTGCGAGGTACATATTTTATAAAAATATTTTATTATGGAATTCAAAATTTATATGGTAAAATATTTTATTTATTTACTTATATTATCTTTATTATTCAATTTACAAACTGTATTGATTAAATATAAAAAGGAGCTATTTACTTTTATTATGCAAATAAAACTTATAATTTCAAAAAAGATTTTCTACATAAATAATCTTTTACATGACTTTAAATTTATGAAAATAAATGTATTTTCAAAATTTATTTAATATTAATATCTTATTATTTGAAAAAGTATTTTAAAATATTGTTTTGGTTTAAATTTAATTAATTATGGTAAATTATATTGGGAAGGCTTTTTATTTTAAATGGAGTTTAATTTTAATGTTGAATTTATCTATGATTTGGATTGGAACGATTTAAAGTTTAAATCGAATTTAAATTTATATGATATTATCTATAGAGGATTTTAAATCCCCCAACTCCCTATCCAACTGGGAATTCCCACATCCTATAAAAGGAGAGGTACTCTTCCAAAATTTTCCCCACATCCACAAATTGTGCATCGTGTCTGTGCCTCCCATCCAGCATATTTTCTCCTCCATTACAGTTACAAATTTTTTGTTCCGTCCGACAACCCCGGACTCGACGCCTTCTCGTGTCTCGCGGGACACGTGCCAATACAACAGAGAATCCTAAACCTATCCGCCTTGCCGTTCCCGGCTACGGCAACTACACCGCATCACCGCCACCATCGAGATCCCAAATTCCCCGGCCTCAGCCCACGCTCGACCACCACCTCCTCCTCTCCTCATCACTGCCTCCGTCACCACCACCCTAAGCCTCGCCATCACCGGCGAACCTCCGACCATCCCCGGCCACAACCACCACCGTACAGCCTGCAACATCCCCGTCTCTGCCAACACCACCACCGCTGTCACCTCTATCACCCTGGCCTCCAACCACGGCCTATTCCTCCTCGACACCGCCCCGCAGCCGCACAACCACCGGCCGCGGAGCCCAAAACTCCCAAAAGTCTCATCGCCACTACCACCCGATGTAAAGTAGAAGGATGGAGGCTTTTACCTTGCCGCGGTCGACTCCGTGCTGTTGCGCGCCCCCGACGCCTCCGCCGGCGACCAGATCCCCCACCCTAGCCACCGCGCGGATCCGGTGAGCTCCGCTACTTGGACAGATCCCTCCGGCGCCGCCTCAAGTCACCCCTACCGCCTCGCCCCATGCGACCGCCCGATCGACGTCCAGGCTAAAAATTGGTCGCCGAACCGAATCCAGCCGTACCTCACCGCTGCGCGACTCCCCTGCCTCGCCATACGAACCCCTGCGCGCCGACGCACCACCTCTCCGCGCCCTCTCTCCTCTGCGACGGCGTCGCTTGTCTTCGTCGGAGCCGCATGGAAATCTGCCGTCGCCGATCCCCACCGGTGGACCGCCGCTTAGATCGGCCAGCGGCCGCCCGCACACCACCCCGCTCGACTTCCCGCCAAGCGCCGCCCCAGATCGTGCCTCCTCCGCTGCGCTTCGCCGCCGCCGAGGCGGCCGAGCCTCCAGTAAGTCTCCCGAGTTTTCTCTCTCTCTCTTACTGAATGAATTGGGGGAAGAATGTATAAGTGATGTTAGGGATTTATTAATATTATTATAACTATTATTATTATTATTATCATTATTAGTATTATTATTAATAATAATAATATTATTATTAGTATTATTATTACTGTTATTACGATTATTATTATTATTATTTCAATGTACTAATATTATTGTTAATTATAAAAATCAATATATATTTCTAAAACTTATACGTGTAGTATAAATATTAAATTGGGCTTGGTCCCATATTATTTTCAAATTGGTCTTAAACCCTAAAGGTAAATTTTTCTAGATTACTCATTAATTTCAAAAAATATTTTGACACGAAAGAAATATAGTTTCCGAATAATAAAACGATTATTTTTTTAATATTTTCAAAATAATTATCTAAATTATTTTTGCTAATAAAAATATAGTTTCACTATCTAAATATTTTATTTTGCTTAGTTTTTGCCTAAAAAGATTTTAGACTTTAAAGTATTTATCTAAAAATATTTTTACCAAAAATATATTTTTAGGTATTTAAACATTTTTCTCTAAAAATAGTACAAAGTATCTTTCACCACAAATTCCCATTATTATTATCAAGGTTGGTCATGACTCATGACTAAATTGTGCTTTCCTATTTCATCGTAACTTCGGACCCTTACAGATTGACCCCGGCTATTGGACAACAGGACTTGGCAGAACAACGCACCACACCAGTCGTTACACCAGGCAAGATACCTTGCCTTTACTGTTTAAATTTCTTGCTCAATATCATGCATACTTTTTCTTATTTTTAGCAAATAAAATGTTGTTCTTTCAAAACTATATATAGATGGAAATTATTATACTTTATGCAATTGGCTTAGAGTTAAGGGACTACCATATGTTTAGAGCATCTCATAAACTGTCACGTTGTGCCACAGGTTTTGTGTGAGTTGTGAGTCGCATATAGCTTCGGACTTGCGTATCGACCGTACATCGGTGCGTACAGACCGTGCGCTAGGATATAACTGCCAATAGATTGTGTAGGAGACTTGGCAGTTATTAAGGATCAAACAGTGTCGTGGAGACGACACATGTATAGTATCATAGGGAGGGCGAGGACAGTTATTAGCGTAGGGGCTACATTTATTTTTGTACACATTTTGGGCCGATAGTGACTCGGATGAGCGCTACTTACTGCCCCGGGCCGATGGCCACTCTTTATTACTCTGCTGATCCTACAGCCCCTGCGTAGAACGTTGTCCTCAAAGTGCATATCACATAGAATGGTTAGGAACCTTTACGCATGTATATTTTCTATTGAGCTCTTACTATTCAGTTTATGGCATGATATTATGTGTCTTGTTACGTCCCTCTGAGGACCTGGTGATCTCTCCAGGTGTGTGCTTCGTGATTTCTTGCAGGTGCTCTAGCTAAGGCCATACCTTCCGTCGTAATGATTGCTCTTGGATTCATCACTTTCTCTCGCTTGCTCGATTCTTTCTTTGTATATTTCTTCTCTATTTAAATTAGTTGGTAGTGGATTTGTCTCCGTCCAACGATTGTGTACATGACAAGCTCAAAGTTGTTTTATATCATTATTTATCTTCGTGGATGAGATTTAGTGTCTTGGCTTTTTACATTTACAGCTTATGTATACATACGAGCCGTATATCTACTCGTATGTATGGAGCTGATATGGATACGTACCTAGTCCTTATATTTTGGGATTGGGGCGTTACACTTTGAATGGCAAGAAGTAGGCTGATTTGGTCAACCTGTCTATGATGACCCAAATCTCCAGGTGTACGCGACAATCTTGAAACAAAATCTATCATGATATGCTCCCACTTCCATTCCGGAATGGGCAATGGCTGCAACAATCCTTCTGGCCTCTGCCTCTCTGCCTTTACCTGCTGGAAAATCAAGCATCTGGCTACGAAGCGTCCTACCTCCCGCTTCATACCATACCACCAAACTTGCTCCTTCAGGTCTCTATACATCTTGTTAGCACCTGGATGCATATAATACTGAGAGCGGTGAGCCTCCTGCATAACCTGCTCTCGAAGATCTCTACTAGGCACACATATCCTGGAACCGTCCCTCAATGCTCCATTCTTTGCAATAATAAACTCGTCCAGAAGTCCTACTCGAACATGCTCTCGGATACTCCGCAGAGCTACATCATCAAACTGAGTCGACTTGATCCTATCCATCAAGTCCGACCGGATCCATATGAATAGCAGCTACGGGACAGTCTCTCATCTGGTGCTCTGCCGATCCACACAATAGGCACTTGCCCAACCTCTTCCTGTCGTCGTTCCACCCGTGCCCTGTCTTCTTGTAGAAGGTACAACTAAAGACCTGCTGTGCCTGCTTCGGTGCCTGCTGCTGACCCTGTCTCTGCTGCTGAGGTACCTGTTGAAAGGGCACACGACCCTATCCCTGATGCTGCTGGATCTGAAAGGGCCTCTACTGCTGCTGGAAGTGGGGCCTCTTGGTCGGGCTTGTACTGCTACCAACTCTGTAGGTATCACGACCTTTCTTGGTCTTCAACTCCAGGTTGTCCTCTACTGCCATGGCTCCTGCTAAGTTCTGCTCGAAGGTAGCATCACGGTCACTTTTGGTCAGTGACTTGACCTCCTTAATCAAGCCCTTCCTGAACCTCCTAGCCTTCGCTGCATCGCTCAGTCCCTCTACGAATCTGCCAGATGGCAGAACTCACCAACGTACTCCTTAACCGTCTGGTTCCCCTGAACCAGGTTCTAAAACTGAGTCTCCAACGCGCCGAGTGCTACATCTGGAAAGAACTTTTCCTTGAAAAGCTTCTTAAAGGCCTCCCAAGTCTGACCCTCGACACCAACCCTGGGATCGGTGCGGTACCAAGTCTGTGCAAGATCAAACATCTAGATGTCTGTTGCCTCTATCTGTATCCCAGCCGGGATCTGTGCCAGTCTGAACATCTCTTCGATGTGCTCTATCCAGTCGTTGGCACACAGAATACCTTCTGTACCCTTGAAGTCCCTTGGCCTCATCTTCTGGAAGTCTAAGATGTTCCTACTGCTGCTGAATCTGGCCTCCCTGGCCTCCCTGTAGCTGAGCAGCCACTCTCTCCACTGCCGCTATGGCCACTTGATGGGCATTCTCGATACCTTATCTTATGTCTGCAGACTGGGCGGTGCTGTGCCTCCATCATCTCGCGGAAGAGCGCAAAAAGCTGTGCTGCATCCACTAGTGTCGGAGGTGGTGGTGGCTGAAGAACTTCCGGGATCACCGGGGTAGTCCTCCGAACAGGTGGAGGAGCACCCCCAAAGGCTGCAGATGCTTCCACATGTGTCACACCCCGATCCCGCTAGGGTATTCCGTCTTGCCTGGATCCCTGCGGGATCGTTCATCCTCGTTAAGGCATGATGCCGTGCAAGCCTAAGTTACGCTTGCACAAGGCCAAGTACCTGCACAAAACAACTAGTCAAGCAAAACACATGCACAAAACAACTAGTCAAGCAAAACATACGCACGCACCCATTTATTTTAGAAAACCAAATATTTGACACAGAGATTTGAAATGGAAATACTTCTTTTATTGATAAACTTTATAGGAATACAAGTACAAAGCTTTGTAAACTCAGATTGCCTTATATTGGCAACATGATTATCTTTAAAACTCTATTTTGAAAATAGTCGCAATGCCCATACATCATATCCCTTTATTACATGCTTGAAATGTAAAAACACCTTCAAAGGAAAAGAAACTTGCAACTTGACTAGAAATGAAAGTAGTTTGAGGCAATCCACGAGCTCTACTGGACTAGACGAGCTTCGGTGCCTCACTTGAAATCCCTCTGTCTCCTTTGCTTTCTGAAAAGGATGCCCACAATGTGGGTCAGCACACATCATGTACTGGAGAGCGGCTTTTGGCCGAACTCGTAAATCTCTGCACTAAATTAACATGTGGAGCTAACATTTTACTAGTGATCTTTCTACTTGTCTAGGTTCTTTTTAACAATTCATAAGAACATGATAGTAGAATATTTCATAAGCAACTTACCATCGTCGACAGCCATCCCTGCATAAGACATGTTAGCACAATTTGCATAACAAATAATTTACGTTTCATTTTTGCAGATATTGAAGTTTGTAATTTGGATCATGCAGGTGGCCTATTCAACATGATGGTCCATGGGGTGTTCCCATGATTAGCCGCTGTGACTCTCCGGTTCAGCTATTCGCTAAGGACTCAGATATCGACTCCCATTTTCACATGGAGGCCCTAATCTCTCCTAGGTCGAGCGATTCCTGGTGCCCCCAGATACCACCCGAGAGACAAATATTACCTTGTGCATAAGTTGTCCGAGACCAAATGCATGCTCTAGCAATTCTATCAGATGAGACAGATTTGGAATTATGCACAAATATATGACACGTTTATTTCATGCCTTCTTATTCATCTCAACACGTACAAGTTCGTCTGTACATGTCTACAGTTTTCAAGCATACTTAGTAATCGAACAGATGATCATTCTTATGGAGCAGATAGAATAGCAATACATGATCTTGCATTCGATTCAATTCAATTATCTTCTCTTATCTTTTGTTGTTGTGGTATCGTTGATCATAGGGACGAAGCAATAGAGTGGATTAGATATCATTTTTATTAAGCGTACAGGTCAATGTTTGTTCGGTTGAAGCAACTCACTGAGATGAATCTTAGTTGGAAGAAGGAGGGACTTCACGCGTCGTTCACGAACAGTTCCTGCGTCCTACATTGGCACCAACAGTTGATTAGCATACTTCGGTCTCTTTCTCTCAAGATTCGGAATGAATGCAAAATACGATGAAAACGAACAATAAAAACCAATCATCGAAAACCAACATGAAAATACATTCATCAAAACCAAGCAGCGAAAGAAAATATCCAACAAAACTCTTGGATTCATTTCAATAGAAGCCAATCCATCAATTGGAAAGGTTTATTGCATTTCATCCGTGATCAAACGATACCGACAAAGGTTTCCCCTAAATACTCAGTTCAAGATTGAGTCAGCAAGCCGTGGGTATTACATAGTGGACCGCGAGGAGCGGGGCACTACAACATGAGCAGGAACGAGAGGTGCTACGGTCCCAGTACACTGCTGAATCAGACGAGAGGTGGCAGACCTCTCAGTATCTGTTGGGACAGAGCGATGCGAACCAGTCTCCACCATCCTGAAGACATATCAAACAAGGAAATTAATACTGAGCAAGAAGCGATATAATCAAAGGAGGACAGTTTATCTCAAAAGAAGGCAATTATCAGCAAGAATTTAGATAGTAGGAATTTAGTTCAGAGTTTTTTTTCTAACTGTGATTGAGTATCTTAAAACCTATCTCCTATATCCTACTGCAGGTTGTATTGATACTCTAGTTCGAGTACCACTACGGACTGAGACAAACTCAGAACCAGACCTACATGGGCCACCACTAAAAATGTGTCACGACCCGCACCCAGTGTAAGGGTACGAGACCGTGGGTACGTCCAGCCTAGGCCGTAGTGTCGACGGTAGAACACTATCCTAGGTCTCAACAACATCTAACAACATATATATAGTACCTGTACAGGATATACCTTCCAATCGAAGGACAACTTAGATACAACTCAATCACAATAACTAGAGATGGATAATAAGCACGATAAGATAGATACGAAATACTCAAAGTGAGATACAACCATAAATGAAGTAGGTTTAAGTATTATCAACACCACACAAAAATATGAATAATACAACTCAGAGTATCTAAATACATAGATAATAACTCTAACAGTCTAGTCTAGGAACTATGATTGTCTCCTCTAGGCAAACTGGATCCTTTTGAGGGTCCAGGTCGCAGGTGTCATCTATGCCAGCTCCATAATATGTGTTACAAAAGTCCTCCATGTTCTCTGTAAAATTTTCAACGTTATCCAGTCAGGATGGGAACAAATACATATCTCTAAAAGTAGTTCCAAAAGATGGTAGAAATATAGAATGAGCAATAGCATAATATATATGAAACGATGTAAAGAGATGTACATGAACAGTGAATATAGATAAAATCTGAGTACATGAATGATATATAGAAAATAAGAACTGTAAGTAAATATAAGTATTTTAGAGCACAAGATGATTATGTGATTAGTTTAGGTTGCACACGAGTAATCTATGGTAACTCCATTATACGTGAATGTATAATCGACATGTACACGAGTATACTAAGGGATGTAATCACATAACCACTTTTACTCTCATGTCCCGATCAATACACAAGAATCCGACAATGATATCTTACGTAAACGATTATCATTTCACACGAAGCACATGAATAGACACGAATACAAGGAGTACACGATGCACATGATGAAATACATGAACATGGGATACCCGATGTACTCGGTAAGGGGATAACATCGTACGACAAGATCCATATAGTACCAATCCGTGTTAACAATGTGTCAGCATCAAGTAAAGTAGTCTAGAGCAGGCAATATAGATACTTTCATGAATAAAAACTAACAGAGAATGTACTCGCCTGATACTTTGAGCAACTGATATATATCGATATCCAAACTAGAGTCACAATATCATATTTATAGAAATACAGGCTACAATGTGTTCAATATTGAATAATTGACTTAAACAATACAATCTACATGATACTAGGTCTCTCTAGGTCAAAAGTCAACTCTGGTCAACTCCCAGTCAACTAAGAAGTTAAAGGGTCAACTATCTAGGTCAATTCTATAATAACTAACTTAAACCATATATACTAAGGTGTCACGAACCACACCCGCTTTTCGGGATACGAGTGCGTGCGCAAGCCAGCTACGTATCAAGTAGACTCTAGTCCAACTCGAATATGTATAAGATGTCTAGACTATGGTAATATGCCTAACCATGGCAAGTCAAAACTATATCACAATCCACAAGAAGAATATAAAACAAGAATGAATATTATGGTTCATGGTCTGCAGCATACTAGCATATATGTCTGATTAGACTCCAAAGAAATAGTACGAGCCTATAAAACTAGGCTAACAAGCAGAGTGCAAATAACAGATGTAAATATGTAATCACGAAAGATACCTGAATCTGAAATAATTGACTACTATCATGATCAGCTAACTACTCCGTACAATCAACTACCTGAAGAGGTCATCAGGTTCTCAGGGGACTAGCAAGATACATAAAACATGCCTACTAATATGACAGTAAATAACATGTATGAAGGATAAGAACAGTGCAAGAAGAACATCCAAGGAGCGACATGTCATAGAGAAATGTAATACTAGACTTGGCTAACAATCAATCAAATAACTCCTATAGACTATAGTACAATACAAGATACTCCCAATCTATAGTATGTCTCGATTATAGTACAATACAAGATACTCCCAATCGAGAATAGCCAATTCTAGTATCAATCTCATCTCCTAAAGGAATATAAAGGTCATATAAAATCCTATAGAATGTAGTACAATGCAAGATACTCCCAATCTATAGTATGTCACAAGTCTGATCAGGTCATACTCAAGTGAAGTCCAAGTCAATCAAGGAAATAGGGCATAAATGGAAACTCTATCATAAGATACGGTGAATACTAGGAAGACCAATAAATAATCAATAAAAATGACTATTATCTATCGTGCACGTAAATCTATAAACAAGAAAGGCAGTAGATGATAAACCAAGTAGAATATGAGAAGCATATGTCAATATGAAAAAAAATACATCAGGAAGGAAAACATATAAATACTGTATAAGTTCGGCAAGGTATACTTGCCTGGTGGTAGCACGTAGAATCAACACTATCCAATCAATCGACGAACCACAAAAGTCAAACTCTCACAACAGTCTCCGGAGGCTGAAACAAATATTACCAATACGTTCAGAATAGTCAAATTAGTTAGGATAGCCTACCCATAAGTCCAATTCTGGATACAGGAGTAAAACGATAATTTCAAATCAAAACGATGTCCGCCGTTGGACCCGTTTTCACCAAAAAGCGTGCCAACATTACGGTCTCTAAAGTCATCAAACTATATGTCTATGGGTCCGGTTTGACGATACGGACCCAACCATATGTCCAAAGTTAGATTCCGGCGGGCCATGCACAATTTTGCCCGTTGGATCGGATCGCGGGCCCGCCAAAATAGAATTCCGGTCGACCTTCTCAGAATCGGACCAAACTTGACATATAGGACCAGAAAAAACGATACGGTCCTGATGGCTCAAGTTTTATCTCGAGTTGATGAGCATGCATAAAGTAATTAACTAGTTTGCAAAGAGGTCGATACAGGGTATCTCGATGGATACACCTCGATTTCGTTGCGCACACACAACGAAATTGAGTTCCGTCAAATCCAATACGTCCGCAAGATCCGTACGCGTTTTTCGATGCTGACTGGTTGTGACCACGTTGCTCGATTTGACAGGACGCACACCGTATCGGTAGGTTTTCAAAAATTTTTAAACTATTTTAGTAGGTTTTTTCCTCTATCTTTGAAAACTGATTTCTCTGTGCATAGTTGATAAAATTCGAATCTACAAATTAGGTTCTAAAGTCCTATATATTGTCTAAAATACCCTCAATTAGTTTTGGAAAAGTTAACATGGATGACGGGAAACGATCGCTAAACATGGCTAGTTGAAACAGTCCCAAAACTGTCGGGAAACAGTTTTTCGGGTTTTTCGAATCATCTTTCTGACTCAATGGGTCGATAGCTTGAGGAACTACTAGGTGGGTCGTCTATAGGTTTAGGTAGGCTCTATGCAGCAACTTACAGAATCAAAAAAAAGTAAACGTGCACGAAGAAATCAATCGGTGAAGAGGCGTACCTCGCAGTGAACTGAAACAGAGTACTTCTCTGTTTTGGTCAGATTTTGGTGTCGGCGGCCGCTCCGGCGTGGCAGGGTGGCGCGCGGTGGTCGCGCTGAGGCGGGGGCTACCGTGCAAGGTCTGGAATGGTGGGACGAGGTGTGTTCGAAAGATTTAGGGTTTTATTCCCCCCTCTTCCGGCCTCTATATATATATATTAGGGGGTTCGGTTCTGTGTATTCATGGGTCGGGTTAGAAATTGTTACTGTTCCCTTAAGAGAACAGGAGCAATTTTTTTCTTTTTCTTTTTTTCTTTTTTATTATCTTTCTATATATATCCATAACCATATATGTATATCTCCTACATGATATAATACTCCATAAATCCCAAAAAATCTTAATATTCTTTTTTGCTAATGTAGGGTCTATTTATAGACATTAGTACATATGTATATATTCATTTAACAGTGAAATAATAATATTCTCTTTCGCCTAAATATCTCCTATATGTATATATTCATTTAACAATTAACTAATATCCTAAAATAATCAAAATTTACTAATTACCAAAATACACTTATTCTAGAAAGTGGTAGTGACAAATGTACCCTCCTTAAAATAATTTTGTCCTCAAAATTAAAGACGAAACTAGACAGAAATGAGAAGGATAGAAAATCATACCTCAAGACTAAAAAAGATAAGGGTATCGTGTCGGAGATATCCTCAAGAACACCAAAGTGAATGGTGCCTCGTGTCGGAGATATCTTCAGGAACACCAGTTCTCCAACTTAGCACAAACAAGATCTCACACTTAACTATAACAATCAATCATGATCAAACGAATTCACGAAATCTAACAAGTCCTAAACCTAATCCTAAAATCTAAGCTGTACCTCAAACTCCAAAGGTCTCCGGTAGCTATCGGCCCAATACCACTGTCTGTCCTGTACCACATGAAGTCGATCTCGGATGAGCTTCACCTTCTCGGCTGCATCCACAACCATCTCAGGTCCCAATAAAGCTCTCTCTCCAACGTTATTCGAAGACAAGGGAGTACGGCACCTACGCCCGTACAATGCCTCGAATGGTGACATCTCAATGCTGGCCTGGAAGCTGTTGTTGTAGGCAAACTCAACCAAGTACAAATGATCCTTCCAGGAACCTCCAAAATCCATAACACAAGTGTGTAGCATGTCCTCGAGAGTCTGGATATTTGTCTCCGACTGTCCATCTGTCTGAGGGTGGTATGCGGTGTTGAACTTGAGCTGAGTGCCCAAGCTAGTCTGCAAACTCCGCCAGAAATGGGAAGTGAAGCAACTATCCCAATCCGAGACGATGCTCATAGGAACTCCATGCAGTCTGACTATCTACCTCACGTACATATCTGCTAGTCTCTCTATAGACAAACCTACTTTGAATGGCAAGAAGTGGGATAATTTGGTCAACCTATCTACGATGACCCAAATCGCATCTTTCCTTCCAGGTGTACGCAAAAATCCTAAAACAAAATCCATCATGATGTGCTCCCACTTCTATTCCAGAATGGGCAATGGCTGCAATAATTCTCCTGGCCTCTCCTCTCTGCCTTTACCTGCTGGCAAACCAAGCATCTGACTACGTAGCGTAATACCTCCCGCTTCATACCATACCACCAAACATGCTCCTTCAGGTCTCTATACATCTTGTTAGTACCTGGATGCATAGAATATTGAGAGCGATGAGCCTCCTGCATAACCTGCTCTCGAAGATCTCCACTAGGCACATACAGCCTAGAACCGTGCCTCAATGCTCCATCCTCTGTAATAATAAACTCGTCCAGAAGTCCTGCTCGAACCTGCTCTCGGATACTCCGTAGAGATACATCATCAAACTTAGTCGACTTGATCCTATCCATTAAGTCCGACTAGATCTGTAGTCCCTGTATATGTATCTCCACTCCTGGTACTATCATCTCAATCTCCAGGCTCTCAAGATCTGCTAGAAAGTGACGATCTGTCGTCAAACATATGGCTACCGGATACCTGCTTAAGGTGTCGGCAACCACGTTGGCCTTTCCTGGATGGTACTGCAATGAGATATTGAAGTACTTCATCAACTCCAACCATCTCCTCTGCCTCATGTTCAGTTCTTTTTGAGTAAACACATACTTTAAGCTTTTATGGTCCGTAAAGATCTCCACACGCTCTCCATATAGATAGTATTTCTATAACTTAAGAGCGAAGATAACCGCTGCCAACTCCAAGTTATGGGTAGGGTAGTTCTTCTCATGCAGACATAACTGCCTGGAAGCATAGGCAATCACCTTTCTATGCTGCTGTAAGACACAACCCATACCCTTCCCTGAGGCGTCATTATAGATAGTAAATCCGCCTGTCCCCGATGGCAACGTCAAAATTGGAGCTGTCGTCACTCTTTTTCAACTCATCAAAGGTGAGCTGACACTCCTCCGACCAAACAAACTTTGTGTCCTTTCGGGTCAGCCTAGTTAACGGCTCTACAACCCGGGAGAAATCCTGAACAAATCTCTTGTAGTAGCCTGCCAATCCCAGGAAGCTCATAATCTCTGCAACTGAACTCGGTGCGGTTCATGCCTCAACTGTCGTGATCTTCTTCGGGTTGACTGAGATTCCCTCTTCGGTCATAACATGACCTAGAAACTCAATCCGATCAAGGAAGAACTCATACTTCGAAAGCTTGCCGTAAAGCTCTTCTTCCTGAGAGTCTCCAGAACTACTCTCAAGTGCTCCTCATGCTCCTCTGGGGTCTTTGAATACACCAAGATGTCATCAATGAACACTACCACAAACTTGTCCAAATACTAATGGAACACCTTGTTCATCAAATTCATGAATACCGCTGGGGCGTTGGTTAACCCAAACGGCATCAGATCAATCTTGGAAAATACCCTCGCTCCGCTCAACTAATCGAAAAGATCATCGATCCTCGGCAGTAGATATTTATTCTTGATTGTGAGGTTGTTGAGAGCCCTGTAGTCGATACACATCCGTACCGACCCATCCTTCTTCGGCACAAAGAGCACCGGTGCACCCCACGGTAAAAAACTCGATCTGATAAAGCTCTTGTCTGACAACTCATCCACTTACTTCTTCAATTCCACTAGCTCGCTGTTGTTCACTCTATAGATGTGCTGAGATATCGGCTCTGCGCATGGTACCAAATCTATAGAGAACTCCACATCTCTGTCCAGAGGCAACCCTGGCAACTCCTCTGGAAATACATCTATGAACTCAGCTATCAAAGGATGTGGCAAACTTTGTTCCTCTACCAAAGCTCTACAGAAGACTCTTCTGCTCTGCTCCGCCTCTCCTCTGGCGAACTCAAATATGGCTCTCTCGACGATCTGAAAAGAACTATGCATCCACGATAATCTATATTGGCATGGTGTATACTCAACCAATCCATCCCGAGTACAATATCGTAACTCGGTAGTGGCATCACGAGCAAACACACATCCAGTTGTCGGTCTCCCAAAATAACTCTTCGATTCTTGCAAACATCACTCTCTAAAATACATATAACATTGTTTATAAAAGATATGCCTTGTTTGTGATATTCCCTTTATGAGGATCAGATAAATACCCTGCATTTGTATATCGTATTATATCAAAAATATGAATTAAACCAAGAATGATATGTCATTACAGTGTCTATGCATACCAGCATGTTTACATAAAATATTGTGCTGAGTGAATAATAATAAATTTTTTTGTATTTTTTAAATATGGTACTTCAGGACCCAGAACATGTTCTTTACCTGACCATTATAGGTATATTATTCATGTTAAATCTCTACAGGAGATTTATATTATCTTATCTTATCTCTTCAAAAGATTATAGTAGATCTCTTCTAGAGATTCATCTTTTCATGAGATTACATGAGATCTTTTCTGAAGATTCCTCTTTGTTCGAGATATTCCAATCTCTTCGGGAGATCCAATCTCTTCGGGAGATTCTTTAGCTCTTCGGGAGATTCCTTATCTCTTCGGAAGATATTTTAAATTTCTTCAGGAGATATTGTCATATTTTCTATCTTTTTAGGAGATCTTCTCTTCGGGAGGTACTTTCATGTAAATAGACGGCCATTTTGACAAATCCGTTCAGGAATTTCTTCATAAATATGATTGTATATTTATTATTAGATCTTTTCCTAGACATATACTCAATGAGCCTATCATATTCTTCCAGATGGTTTTAGTTCATATATGGCTCATTTGCAAATCCTTCTGGGATAGCATGATAATTTTAAATCCTTCAAGGATATACCTAAAAATTTATATCCTTCAAAGATTTCATGTAAATCTTATCGTCTAGGTTATATATTATGACCGGAGAATATATTTCTTCATATTATATTCATAATCATTTCAAGATCCTTTGAGCTAACATTGCTTAATATATTTGGATCTCTTATTTGTTACAAATACTTATTCAAAACCTACCTGGTTTATTCATTTTGGGTTTCGAACTATAGAACCGAACACTCTATGTTTTGTGAGAGATATCGCTTTTTTCTAATAGATTATTTGTGGTTTAGTGTTATCCTTTTACTTTATCACCCTTTTTTATTCTCTTTTGATAATGTCATTTATGACAAACTTCTTGATTCCAAATTTTTCTTAACTATGCATAAAACATAGACTTCATGGGTAGCGGTACCTCTTTCTCAGTCTCTTCTGGAATCTGAGGTATATCCTCTAACGAAGCGATATACTTTGAGAAATTTGATCTTTGGTTCGTGACATCTTCCAGACCATCATGAACTTTTTTCCTCTACAGAAGATGCTTCTTTAAGAGCATTAGGATATATTATATTATTCGGCCTCTCCTTCTGGAGAGCTGAATCTTTAGATTATTTAGTATTATTCAGTTCTTTTGGTACTTCTATTAGAAAATAGATTCATAGTTGGTATAACTATTTATACTGCATAATCGAGTAAGCATCTAATAATTTATTTGTAATAAAATACAAGAACTAATTTCTTTTAATTTAGTCAAGATTAGATAATATAGAAGTATGCTATGATATGTTCTTCTAGAATGATACTTTATAACGTTATGCTAGAACGATGATTTAAGACGTTCTTCTATAACGATAATTCACGACGTTCTTCTAAAACGATAACGTATTTTCTTCCTATCTTCCCATAACGACAAAAATTCAGTCTTATTAACGTAACAGATAAAAAAAAATCTTTTGTCTAGAAAAATATAATAATCTAAGAAGATAAACATAGAAATTATAATTCACAAAACATAGATGCTAATATTATAGTTTCAAATAATACCAACATAAGCCATCTAAAAAATGCAATTCAAAATTGAAACTATGTTACTAGTTATTCAGATACAATCTTCAGGATTGATGGTTTAGAAATAAACTTATTTTTGAGATCAAGGGTGTACGGTGCAATTTGGTATGAGATGATAACACGAATCAGTTTTGATAATCATCATATTTTTGGGATGTCTTGTAAACCATGTCATAGTTTAAAAGTTATAGGATCATTCGGCTTCTGGCTCACAATGGACCCTTAAGAATGAGCTTTTGGCTCATGATATAGGATTGAGCTTCTAGCTCGTGATAATATGTGACTTGACATCCTTAATGTGAGTGACGTATATCTCTACTGAATAGCTGGAGAATCTATCTAGACGAACTTCTGGTTCTCTTAGACGAGTGGTTACACAAAATTATTCCTTCTTTCACTTGCTCAAAGTTTACCCATTTTCTTTATATCCTTAAAACTCAGTAAAATTCTTCTGGAATTATGAGAGTATAACACATTATGTATCTGTTGGGTAAAATATGCTTTGTTGGAGCCTTTAATTAATGTAAGCGCAAGACCAGCTATCATGGATACTACATTCAATCTAGTATTTATATTGGAGAAAAGATCATAATCATAAGGATGGTGTTTGTAGTAGCACTATCAGTCATGCATAAGATGTCTTTATCTAGTTTTTTCATGGATTCCAATTTCTAGATATGACAATATTTATCAATAGTTACAAATAAAGATATTATTAAATAATAATTCTATACATAGAACTTCAGATCTATGATAGTTGGTAGGACAATAATGTATTATGGTATCCCTACGAATAGAACAACATTATGGCACCAACGTTAAAACTTTATAGTTTAGAATATATACAACTACATTATTAAAATACCAACATTCAGATTGGTATTTTCATTTTTAGCCTTTCGGGGGCCAGCGACTCGCTGCGACCTGCAAAAATTTAGTTCACGGACAACTGGTATCTCTCGGGCATGCAACGCAACACCTGTCATGCATGCACCCATCTGTGTGGTCTAAAATATATACAAGTAAACTTATTTGTACTTGGCAATCTAGACAAAATGCTACCAATATTATTTAACTATAAAAGCTAGGGAGTTGTACTTCACCACAAGAATATTTTACTATCTCAAGAGGAACACTAGAACACTGACTTCTTGTATTTCTAGTGTTGCTTCAACTCTTGTTAGGTTCACAAAAATGGTTAGGCCGGAAGAAATATGTCAGTGATACATACGGGACATTTATGGTAGCCGAATCAAAATCCATACGGGACTTTTACGGGTTATAGTTATCAACTGTCAACTGCTTTTAGTATGCAATATATTATGACCATTGAAGTAAGCATAAGAAAACAAGATAAGAATCAACTCCTATATGAATCAGCAAAATACGTGTATAACTCATCAATAATTAATCTTTAAAATGAATGCATTTTGACATAGTAAATTTATTTACTGAAGTTATGATCTCATGTTCTTAACTCATTCTCAGGCAAGCTTTACCTTTCCTCCAACAAGAATACTAGTGTGAAAGACATGATAATAATGACATAATGTAGAATAGTTGCAGTATCCAAGTTGAGTTGTATGATCTAATGAACATAAAACTGCTTAATTAATATCCAAAATTTAGCGTCAAACCATAAAGAGAAGAATAAAGCCATTATTCAATATTTTTGGGGTTCAACTACATTAAGCATTTTCTTCTACCTGTTAGGTTAAGAACCATCTCTCTAACAATAGCTTATCTCAATTCCTAATGTTATAGTACAAAGAAGTATGATGGGGAATATCATAAAGTACATCTATGTTTCATCCAAACTACCAAAAAGTAGATAAGCTTAAACATGATAAAATTTACATTGGGATGTAGATAACAAATAACTTCCTCCAAAAACATTTAACGATACTAATTATAGTGTTGGGTGCTTACGAAAGCGTTTGCCAACCCACCTGATCAAAACCGATCTCCGTCTAACGGACATCAAGCACAAGATAAAGACAAGTATATGGCGTACGTCACCTGGACAAATCCCAACCTTTAATAACTCAGATGAATTTACAAGATTGACAAAACTCACGTTGCCCTAATAGATTCAACCCACTCACCACTCTCAAGAAGAAAAATAGAAGATTACAATTGAGATCACTCACCAACCCGTAGCAATCTCCCTAACCGAAGTTGACGACTCCTCGATTAGATCTTCTTCTTCCTTCTATCTTGGATGACGAAGTCCTAAGAGCAAAGTACGAAATTTCTCTTAGATTTTCTTGTGGATGAGCACCCCGAATCTCTACTTTGTGCTATGCTTTGTGTCTTCACCCTCATCCCATATATATAGGATGAGAAAACCAATATTCTAGTCATAATATGATTTCCTAAATAGGAACAAAATAGAAATCTTATTATGCCTAAAATACTCCATCAACATCCTATTTTAGATCATAATAGGATTTCCTAAAATAAGAATCTTATTATATCTAAAATAGCACAACACCAATTATGGACATCCAAATCTAATCTAATCAAATATTTAATTAGATTTGGATTCCATAAATATGTTGTTACCAAATCCAGACTTGACTCCAACAATCTCTTCCTCCAGTTTGATGAGAGAGTTTGACACCATGGATTCTTAACTGGACTCCATGCATGTCGTCCCACGACAGAATACCTGCTCCCCCATGCCACAGATCTCCGATCCTCCGAGTTGCTTTGTATCTTCCTTTGTCTCCAGCTCCTCGATACGTCGATGCTAGCAACCATGCGTAGCACATCCTGCACCACTGGAATCCTGTCGATATCAATGACACGACCAAGACCGAAGTCCCTGACGATCAGCCTCACCGTAAGTCTCGGCCACCTGTCCCCGACTTCTATCTTCCACCGAAAAGTGTTACCTTTTCGACGAGCTTCTTCACCCTTAGCTGGCCCAACCAAGCAGACGGTGCAGTTCTCCCGAGATTCAAACTCCTGAACCTGCCCACCTTCGTGTTCGAACTTGAAGCACCCTCATACACATGCGTCTTCGAGCAGAACATCACGCACTGTACATGTCGTCGATGACCCACAGCTCCCCCTGAATCGTGTGAATGATGATGCTTTTGCCTCAGATTGAGTTTTCTGCAAACCTTGATCTTCTTCCTAGCTTCGTACTGCTGAAACCGATATCGCTCCGTGAAGCTTTGGCAAACCACATGTCTCCAAAACTGGATCTATAGAGCAACCCCCACCTGCAGACCGACCAGCTGTCATGGGACCGATAGACTGACCCTCAATCTTTGACTCATCACCATCCGTCGCTTTGTCTCGACGAACTGAATCCTCCGTAACCCTCAAAATATCTCGAAGTCCCTCCTCAGCAAGTTCCCGATGATCCACCTCCTGTCAAACACCCCTCGAGCCTCCATTCGGTGTCTGCGGCCTGCCTGTATAGCTTAGTGGTTTGAGCCTGTACATGCCACAACACAAATCTCCCCGAGCCAGCTGTTGGGAACCCTTCACAAGCATCCAATCTTTTCTCTCAAACAAACTGCGACAGCCATCATTTGCCAGCCTTCCTACCGAAACCAAGTTATAGCGCAAACTTGCTACATGTCGCACACCCCTGAAGTCGAGCTTCTCACCAAACTCTATCGTCAAGTGCATATCACCGATGCCTACAACTGCAGTCGTTCCCTTGTCGTCCATCTTCATACGTCCAAACCTTTCGTCGCGGTATAAAGTGAAGATCCTCCTATATGGAGTGGCGTGATACGTATCCATGACCCAGTCGCCATCATGATACATGCCACAAGGTTCCTCTACGTTGCTCGTTGCGATGATGATACTCCAAATGTCGTGAGATCCTCCTGATCGTCCTTGCCTTTGGCCTTCTCAGCTTTGAGCTTCATGCAGTTCCTCTTGATATGACCCTTTTTACCACAGTGATAGCAGCCCTCCTTGCAGTCCATAATTGCAAGATCCCGAGAACTCCCCATGTCCTCGCTTGTGACTTGGGTCTTCCCTTTCCGTAAAAAGCCACCGGAGCGGACTCCTGCGACAATTCCACTTGCTACTGCCAGACCTCCTCATTCAACAAGCTATTTTTGACCGCCTCTATCGTGACAACTCTATCAGACGCGAAGTTGCTCATCGACACCACTAACATCTCCCAGCTTTCCGGCAGAGAACTCAAGAGCACTAGGGCCTGAAGCTCATCATCAATTACCATCTTTATCGCAGATAGCTGATTGATGTACCCTGAATCTCGTTTAGATGTTGTGCCTCCGAGGCACCCTCCGTATACTTCGAGTTGACGAGTTGGCGAATAAGAATCGCCTTGTTGCCAGCCGTCTTCCTTTCATATAGCGAATGCAGCTTCTCCCACAATGCTTTTGCCGAACTCTCCATGGACACGTGGTGAAACATGACCCGTACCCTGTTTAGGGGCACGAACACGTGGGTACGTCCAGCCTATGCTGCAGTGTCGGCGGTAGAACGCTGTATAGGTCGTCTATAAAATCTAATATCAACAATATATATATGTACCTGTCATCTCCGCACGGAGGAATATATATATATATATATATATATATATATATATAACTCAATCACATGAATCTAAGGAAGATACGCATGAAAGATAAAGATATGATGGAAATAGGAAAGCTGGAAATAGATACAAGTCACAACGTCCAACCAGAGATAGAGAGTATATCACAATATACATATCCCAAAATAATAATATACTACAAGCCAAAATGATAAGCTGGAACGTAGTCCAGTCAAACCTACCAGTATAAGATCCCTACCGGTGGTGCATCCTCTAAAGGCACCGGCTCCACTGAATCCAAGTGGTAAACTGCGTCTACGCCAAACCCGTAGAAGGTCGGGCAGTCTGTATCTGAATCCTCTGAAAAATACAATGAAATTATCCTGTCAGGATATGAGCAAGTACAAACGCTAATAGCAGTTCCATGTGAATTGACAAATTCTATAAGAGACAGTTATAATAAAATACAAGATGGAATATCAACACTAGAGTATAAATAGAATATGCACCAAAATCCTTAAGGAATCGACTAGTAGAATTTGAATTTGGGATTAAGCACTAAGGCCCCTGGGAAAAACAATTTTTACAAAATACACTATTCTCTTCAATAAGTTTGAATGAACCATTACTCATTATTCTAAATCATTTAATACTTTTAGAGGAATTAGAATAAAAAAAATTGAGTCTCAAGCACCCCCAAAGCCGTGACACACCAGGTCGCAAGGTGGTGCGTTCTCACCGAGCCGGGAGAGCCAATAGGCGTGCCCTTTTGCTTGCCTGACTCGGCCGAAGCTTTGCGAGCTTGCCGTCCCTGACTCGTCTCGCTACTGCCATCTTCCTACTATCGAGCGCCTTGTCGTGAGGCTTGCAACCTTCATCGTCAGTTGTCGTACCCCTCGCGTGGACCACCAACATTCGACTCGCCCTAGTGCCCTCGTCTTCGTTGTCGACGTATCCCCGGCCAAGAAATTCGAGCTCGTCGAGCTCTCTGAACAACCACGCTCGACCCGGGAATGTCCACAACAACTGCTCCCATACTTCCTCCCGCTCGAGCCAAGTTCAAGTTGCATATCCATATTGGTATGTTTCTGTGTTCTTTATTCACAACCCAGTAGTTAACCCTTTTCGTTCACATAAGGGAATATGCACTAATTTGTTAATTAAAGAAAAGAGAGGATGAGATAGATGGTTATTCATAGAATAGAAATAGCAGTAGTTTTCCATCCAGTGTTCACAAGGAGCGTGTTTCACTTAACAAAATGCCTAAAATTGGCTTTTGAAAGAAAACGAGAAAAAGTATAAATTGTTCTGGGAAGTATTGCTATGGAAGTCTGATCTGAGAGTGATCACTTTGTTCCTTGGACCATACGATGATGATGAAAAAAACCGCTTGAAGAAGATGAACAATCGGAAGAACTAAGTTACCAGAAAGGTATCGAGCAACGGCACTGATGGCACAGTCGAATGCTTTCCTGCTTTGCTTTACCCTGTTCTTGAGAAAAAGTTGAAGAAATGCTTCTGGGAATATCACTCTGAAAGTATGAGTTTTCTCAGAATCTCCTCTCATGTCTCTCTATTGATCTCTTCATGTCTTGTATGAAAAAAATAAGTCTATTTATAGACTAGACCTCTGTGCATAAAAAGCAACCAAATTGAGTCTTTACGCGAGTAACTGTCACTCACAATAAAAATCATCCTCTACGCTTGACGACATGTGTCCCATGTAAAGTTTTAATCTCTACGCATGGTGACATGTGTCCCACTACTTCAACAAAATGGGGAGAGCACGTACACACGTTTCTCGATAAATGTGGCATGAAAGCCACATAAGCAGACCACGTTCTCATGTAGCCAGAAAAGATCGGACGTAAAAATGACCCAAAATATACTTCCTGCGTAAAGTAGCAGACTGGGCGTAAAATAGCCCAAAATAAACTTCCCGCGTAAAGTGGCTATAAATAGCCTTGAGCATAAAATTAGCTCAAATAAACTTTACGCACACAACGGCCTTGAGCGTAAAAGCTCGAATAGCTTCCGTGCGTAAAAGAAGCAATCTCTTGAGCGTAAAGTAGCCTATCTGCACACTAAACGACAGTGTTGGGTTTGGTGTAAATCAAATCTTCTCGACTTCTGTGCTGTCTTGCTGTCAGAAAATCATTACGTCAGAAACAATATCACTCGTATTAAATGCAATGATTTGACAGCCTGTCCTTCGCGTAAAAGCTCAGTAAATAGCTCTCGCATAAAGTAGCTCGCATAGAGTTGTACTCTGTTTGATCTCCGCGTAAAGTCTGAGTCTGACTCAGTTTGAATTGCGTAAAGTTCTCAACTTCTTTGACTTGGTCTATGAAGTACTTTTTACGCTCCTACAAGACCCCCTTCAAAGTTTTCAAATTATTTTCAAAATTTGAAATACTTTGAACAGAAGCGTAAAATCAGGGAATTTCAACAGTCCGCGTAAAAGTCGGGATACTCAACGGTCATCTGCGTAAAATTTGAGATATCAACAGTCCGCGTAAAAGTCGTGATATCCAACCGTCAACGTGAATTTCGGGAATTTGAACCGATTTCAAAATTTCTCTATAAATAGATGTCACGACCCGCTCCCGCTTTTCGGGATACGAGTACGTGGCCAAGTCCAGCCTACGCCGCAGCATCGGCGGTAGTACGCTGTCTGGAGCCAATATAAATCTCAAATACAACAAAATTATATTATCTTGCTCATTCACTAATTATTTAAATTACAATTCCAATAATACATTCAAATTGTTTTTTCGATACATCGCTACATGTGACTATTCTAACTAGAATCTATGGTTGGCCTCCAAGATAGCTCTAACTCCACCCGAAGGATCCCAAAGCAAGAGAGCAAGTCATCGAGAATAATCATCATGAATCTGTCAACTGAAAAATGGTTATCCAGTCAGGATTGGAACAAGTACAAGTCTAATCCAACATGATACAAGTACAATATAAAGCAATATAACACTAAACATGTGAAACAATGATCAATGGAAACACGAACAATATGAACAATAATTCATGGGATGGAAGAAACTGATAAGGAAAGTAACAAGCATGAAAAGTAAAGAGACTCATATAAACACTCGTAGTGCACGTGTCGTGAGAAGTACAACGTTCCTACACATGGACGGCTTGGACGAACGATGAGGTTATAAGGCCCGCCCCCGTAAACGGGAGAGTTGCCAACAATATAATCTGGGCTTTGTCCACGTGCCTAATAATTGTACCCCTCTAATATCCATAGCTCACAATCATGAAAACACGAGAACGATCACGATATCAATGAAAAAAATATGAACAATAGTCAATCACTCAACTCTCGTGTGTGTAACAGTCAAGACACGAAAAATAATATGTATAAGTGAAATACGACAATATAAAGTAAATGCACATGAAAGCATCAACAAGTACTTGTCTTGAGTTGGTTGCAGTTGACGCACGGTATGATTGTGTTAGCACAAATTGTCGTAGATGCCAAAAAGATGCAAGATGATCTCAATTGATGAGACGGGCCTCTAAAATAAAAACAAAAAATAAAATATTTTAGAAAATTGTCGAGAAAAATATATGATGTGTACTTTTTCATCGGCGTTCCGAAACTTCAAATAGATCGTGATTCTGATTCCTGGTTCTCCCGAAATATCGAAAACACCGAAACGTGTCAAATTTCGGACAACTGACACTCCACGAATTTTCTAGAAAATTAGGTTAAAATTATTTGAAAATAAGTTTTATATTCAGAAAATATACCTCGAGACGGTTACAACAAAAAAACTGGAGGTCAAACGGAGTCCGGAGTTGGAAGTTATGGCCCTTCGAAGTTGGTAAAACATTTGAAAAGGAAGGTTGAATTTATGACGAATTTGGGATAATTATGACGAAAAAAGAGAGAAATTTTGGAAAAGAAGGTATGAGAGATGATTTTATTTTATAGGTTCAATATAAATAGATAATGGAAAGCAATTAGTGAATTAGGATGTGATTAGAACTCAATCAATAAAGATATGATTAGGATTACCAACTAATTTGGATAGGAATATGATTAGTTCAAATAAGAAATAATCTATCTAATACTAGATATGATTCAAATAGGATTAGAATTTCTAACGGACAAGTCTCTCCATAAATTTAAATCAAATAAATTATTTAAATCCAAATCATATGAATTCAAATCCAAATCTAAATCCAAATCAAATTCAACATAATAACTTTAAGATAAATTTATTGTTTATCAAAGCAATTTAAATAATATAATAGATAAATCGTTAAATCAAATAATATTTCAAATCTAGATTAGATAATTCTTAATGTCACAATTAGTCACCATAAGTATTTTAAATAATGTTTGATGTTATCAAATAAGGTAAAATATATTTTATAAATCTAAATCTTATTCAAAATAAGTTACTAAATCTTTTTATTGCTCCAAAAATAATCATGATTTTCAAATTTTTTTCGAAACCGATATATTTTTTTTGAAAATCCAAACATAATAATAACTAACTTTATAATTTCAATAATAAAATTTCAAGAACAAATATTTATTAAAACTAAATAGTACTTTCAAACCGTTAATTACAAACTACATTTTGAAATGCAGAAAAATAGTAAATATCTTTTACAAAGTTTCAAAAATAAATTACTTTCAAACACAATAAAATAAAATATATAAAAAAAATGAGAAACAGGGGTTACAAATCTACCCACCTTAGAAAAATTTTGTCCTCGAAATTTAAGGATGACAGAAAAAATAGGCTTGGTTGGTCAGGTGAAGATAGAAAAATTAAAAAAAAAGATCAATGAGATAAAAATAATATTTTTTTTCTCAATAAGAAGATTGATCAAGAAGGATGGAAGAATGTAGTCAATGGATATAGTTCGGAGGAGTATTACCTACATGAAATCTAAGTTATCACTCATCAATCTTATAAATTCGTATCCTCAAGAATATTTTAAAAAAATTCCTCAAATTCAATCATATATTTTTTTAAAATCACTAACTCAATTTAATACCGTCATGTAGCAATCAGGAATATCATCTTATCAAATTCGCAACCCTTAATCCAACTTGATAAATATCTTCAAAATCTAACTTCACAAAACTTTAAATTCCTTAATTTTATTTTCAATTCAAAATTCAACATTTTCATAATCTTCTCAAAAATTTAAATTCTATAAATTTTCAAATCATACCTCAATTTTATTGATCAAATCAAAATTATTTCCTTTAAAAATTAAACATTCGACCTTATCAATAATTCATCGATCATATAAAAATTAAACCTGAGAATACCAAAAGCTAAAAATTTCATCTTCAACAGTAACCAAAATATTCAATTTATCAATCGAGAATTCTATCTATCTTCGATTAGAGTCATTTGTCAAATCATAATTTCAACTTCATCAAATAGGGCGTCTCAAAATTCAACGAATATCACCACGTTAATCATGTAGCCTATGTAACAACCTTAACTACCCATACAATCAATTCAAAATAATTCTATGGGTTACCCACGGTGTACCTAGTCCTAGGCCTAGTCATTTTTTAAAAAAATCAAATCAACCTAATTGTGAATGAGCATCCTAATCGCAGGCTCGTAGTAGTATGACTAATATATGTACTACCACGAGTTCGCATAATTTTGTGAAAACGGACCTGCATGGGCCACCATAAAAACTTGTCACGACCGGCTCCCGCTTTTCGGGATACGAGTACGTGGCCAAGTCCAGCCTACGCCGCAGCATCGGCGGTAGTACGCTGTCTGGAGCCAATATAAATCTCAAATACAACAAAATTATATTATCTTGCTCATTCACTAATTATTTAAAATACAATTCTAATAATACATTCAAATTGTTTTTTCGATACATCGCTACATGTGACTATTCTAGCTAGAATCTATGGTTGGCCTCCAAGATAGCTCTAACTCCACCCGAAGGATCCTAAAGCAAGAGAGCAAGTCATCGAGAATAATCATCAAGAATCTGTCAACTGAAAAATGGTTATCCAATCAGGATTGGAACAAGTACAAGTCTAAACCAACATGATACAAGTACAATATAAAGCAATATAACACTAAACATGTGAAACAATGATCAATGGAAACACGAACAATATGAAGAAGAAATCATGGGATGGAAGAAACTGATAAGGAAAGTAACAAGCATGAAAAGTAAAGAGACTCATATAAACACTCGTAGTGCACGTGTCGTGAGAAGTACAACGTTCCTACACATGGACGGCTTGGGCGAACAATGAGGTTATAAGGCCCGCCCCCGTAAACGGGAGAGTTGCCAACAATATAATCTGGGCTTTGTCCATGTGCCTAATAATTGTACCCCTCTAATATCCATAGCTCACAATCATAAAAACACGAGAACGATCACGATATCAATAAAAAAAATATGAACAATATTCAATCACAAAACTCTCGTGTGTGTAACAGTCAAGACACGAAAAATAACATGTATAAGTGAAATACGACAATATAAAGTAAATACACATGAAAGCATCAACAAGTACTTGTCTTGAGTTGGTTGTAGTTGACGCACGGTATGATTGTGTTAGCACAAATTGTCGTAGATGCCAAAAAGATGCAAGATGATCTCAACTGATGAGACGGGCCTCTAAAATAAAAAAAATAAAATATTTTAGAAAATTGTCGAGAAAAATATATGATGTGTACTTTTTCATCGGCGTTCCGAAACTTCAAATAGATCGTGATTCCGATTCCTAGTTCTCCCAAAATATCGAAAACACCGAAACGTGTCAAATTTCGGACAACTGACACTCCACGAATTTTCTAGAAAATTAGGTTAAAATTATTTGAAAATAAGTTTTATATTCAGAAAATATACCTCGAGACGGTTACAACAAAAAAAAACTGGAGGTCAAACGGAGTCCGGAGTTGGAAGTTATGACCCTTCGAAGTTGGTAAAACATTTGAAAAGGAAGGCTGAGTTTATGACGAATTTGGGGTAATTATGACAAAAAATAGAGAAATTTTGGAAAAGAAGGTATGAGAGATGATTTTATTTTATAGGTTCAATATAAATAGATAATGGAAAGCAATTAGTGAATTAGGATATGATTAGAACTCAATCAATAAAGATATGATTAGGATTACCAACTAATTTGGATAGGAATATGATTCGTTTAAATAAGAAATAATCTATCTAATACTAGATATGATTCAAATAGGATTAGAATTTCTAACGGACAAGTCTCTCCATAAATTTAAATCAAATAAATTATTTAAATCCAAATCATATGAATTCAAATCCAAATCTAAATCCAAATCAAATTCAACATAATAACTTTAAGATAAATTTATTGTTTATCAAAGCAATTTAAATCATATAATAGATAAATCGTTAAATCAAATAATATTTCAAATCTAGATTAGATAATTCTTAATGTCACAATTAGTCACCATAAGTATTTTAAATAATGTTTGATGTTATCAAATAAGGTAAAATATATTTTATAAATCTAAATCTTATTCAAAATAAGTTACTAAATCTTTTTATTGCTCCAAAAATAATCATGATTTTCAAACTTTTTTCGAAACCGATATTTTTTTTGAAAATCCAAACATAATAATAAATAACTTTATAATTTCAATAATAAAATTTCAAGAACAAATATTTATTAAAACTAAATAGTACTTTCAAACCGTTAATTACAAACTACATTTTGAAATGCAGAAAAATAGTAAATATCTTTTACAAAGTTTCCAAAATAAATTACTTTCAAACACAATAAAATAAAATATATAAAAAAATTGAGAAACAGGGGTTACAATAGAGCCTTACGAGTAGAGAGAGAACTTTACTCTTTCGAATTTTCAATCTCTCTATTCTCTTTCCCTTCATACTCTCACTTCGACTCGATGGCCCCCAAGAGCAAGACCGCCGCCGGCAGCAAGGGCAAGAAGCCCGCCGCTTCGTCGACATCCGAGCATGCAGAGATCAACACCCCATCATCGGCGGCCCCCCGACAGTCCAACCCCACTGTGGCTCCGGCCATGAAAGGTAGAGCACTACCTAACTTTGGCCGTGAGTTCGCCGGAGAAGAAGAATCAAAGAATCGGACTTAAAACTCCACGCCCATGTTATACGTGTCAGAGTAAAACTTGAAATAAGAAAATACACCCACGTTTATCATGTTAGCGTAAAAGTAGAAACATACGCCCACGTCTATACGTGCCAGCGTAAAAATCAAAATACGCTCACATCAATATGTGCCAGCGTAAAAATTGAAATACGCTCACATCAATATGTGCCAGCGTAAAATTCGTATTACGCTCACATCAATATGTGCCAATACGCTCACATCAATATGTGACAGCGTAAAATTTCACAAGTGAAAGTCTTTGCGTAAAACAAAATTTTTTTACACTTTAAAAGTTTTTATCAACTTTAATAAGCGTAAAATTTGCATAGTCAGAGTCTTTAATCTGTTATGCGTAAAACTCAGACCAAATCATCTGCGTAAAAATTTCAAATTAGATTTTCACTAACTTGATTTTTCTTTTTCTTTTGGCAGTGGATTTGTAAATTCACCCACTTGCAGAAGTATTTGGCTCATCAGCTGGTATGGTGGGCTCAAATTATTTGGAGAACCTGTCCCATGTGGAGTTTCTCCAGTCGAATCCGGAATATCCTGCAAAGAGACAACAGCTGATATCTGCTCAAGGGGACAGAATGCTGTTGTCCATGATAAATGGAGAATTGTTGACATCACTGGATGGTCAACAATTTGCAAAGCCAGCTTTCTTGTTCGGGGATGCGATCGACTTCCAGTCACAAACACACCCCAAGAAAGAGGCTTGGGTGTTCAAGTTTGGGGAGAGGGCGATGTATCTCCCCGACATAGACAGGGATTATCCCTTATCTGCATTTGTCCATGCCACCCATCCCCGACAGATGCTTTGGAACCTGACTCCCAGCAGTCATGGTAGGCCCAGCAGAATCATCTTCAAGAGGGATGGAGCCAATAACATGGGCTACCGCATCAGTGCTCCTAGCGTTGGTGTTGTCCCTTTCTCCAGTCTGTTACCTGGATTTACTTCGAGTGAAGATTCAGCTCTGATCCAGCCGGTGCAGACCCAAATGTTCATTAACAAGTTCATAAGGGCTGCAGTATTATATCCTCAGGCCAACCCTAGGCTACCAGGGTGGCTGTCGCCTTATAACCAGAACTGGATCCAGCTTAGTGCATGGATCATGAAGAACTTTAAGAAGGACCTGGAATCCATCGGCCTCTATGAAGCGGTAGCCTCTACAAGCCAGGGTATACCGATGAATAGTTACCTATTCTTGGCTCTGATGGAGTTATATATAAGTTCGACAGGAACTTTTGCAATCCCGCTCGATGAGATGGGTCTTGCCCTACACGAGATGCAATTCATCTCGAAGCTGCCGATGGGTGAAGCACCCTATGAAGAATAAGTTTCCTCCAATCAGGAACTAGCAGAAATCAGAGACAAGAATCCTCGATTAGTTGAGGTCTACCAAGAGCTTATGTGCCATTACTTAATTTGCACCAGTATGTATGACAGTAGGTCTCACTTGGCATATACTACTAAATGGACAACTTATCTATTCTACCATGAGAATAGGATAGCCAAGAACGAGAAGGAAAGATTTCAAGAAAACAAGGCTCCAACCATCAACCCTTGTTCGATAATCCCTTCAGATCTGATCAATGGTTTAATGATCTCATATAAGTCTCCAGACAAGTATCTGCCCAAAAAGACCGGAGACATCCCTACGGGGATTGAAACTTTGAGCCATCTGAGGCATGGTAGTCAGAAGATCTCCAAGGAAGCTTTGCTGGCAGGCTTTCTGTCTCTGTGGCTGCGGAGATGGGTTGTACTCGGGATCAGCACAGTAGATAGAATTCACCAAAATGTATTGTGGCCGGCAGTACGTTTGGGGTTTAAGGCCAGAATCAACCTGCTATCGGCAATGGTATGCCGAATAAATACAGGTCTGAGAACCTTTGGTGAAGAACTAATCAACAACGCTCCTCACCGGAAGGAATTTCCTAGGGTAGAGATGCCCTACACTTATTTAATGGGCTGGCTACTACATCACAACTGCAGTTTATTGCCACCGGGCCCTGGAGATAATACGGAGGTCTTCCTCCAGAAATTCAACAAAGCCACATGGACTTCAACTACTGTGGCAGACACCCGAGCAGTATTGAATTATTCACACGGTTGGAACTTCGTCTGCACAAGACCACCAGTTCCAGCCGACTGCTTCGACGTACAGTTTGAAGATAAAAATAAAGGGGGAACTTCATTGCCTGTGCCAGTTTTCTAATGGCTAATGTGCATCAGACCCTTCCATCTGATGTACAGGAATGAAGACAACTGTGCGTTCGAACCGTATTTACCAAGTCGGTTCGCTCGCCAGTTTGGATATGACCAACTTCATGTTGGTAATCCCTCCACTAGCTTCTACCATTATGGAAAGCTAATTGATGGTACGAGAGCTTGGAGATATTTTAGCACGGCTCGTACCGGTACTAAATTCAGAGTATCGACAGCCACCAGCACAACCGAGCTACATATACTTCATACGTATGCTCGCTTTTATGCATCCATCCGTTCCTTCGCCCATGGCTACAACCTGAAGGGGAGTCTTAGATGGCCCAGGGAAGAGAATATTGAAGAGCCAGTTAGGGTATTTCCAGACATACCCGATGACACTGCTGTTTCAGATGAGTATCTGGAAGTAATCCCTACGGGAGTTGGAGAAAAAGCTGCGGGACCTATCATTATTGGTAAAACCCGGAAACGGAAACAAGGTGCAGCTGTTACTCTTCCAGAGAAAACTTTCCTTGAGAAGAAGAAGAAGGTTATCGTCAAAGGGCCTTCTAGACCAAGAGCCGCTACCCCAGAGAGTGACACTCCGGTCGATGAGCCGTAACATCTGGCATCTTCTTCAGCTCATCCTGGAGAAGGATCCTCTGCATCTCAACCGGCAACATCAACAGAAGGTGTGGGTGTTCTATCTCCGGGCCGCCTTAGCTCATCACTTCACCTGTCTTTGCCACAAAAGACACAAGCTACTAAAGACACTGCCACTCCATACACTGTTGATCGAGAGCTCATCCCGTCAGATGAACCAACTATTACCTTCGACGATGATGACTGGGATGGGGACTATGACTCGTACCTGTCACGTTCTGCACCTACTCCAGGTAAATATAAATTACACAAAATTATGATTTTTTGTATATTAACTTATTTTGTTTAATTTTTGTAGGTGTTATCATTGCATCAAAGCTTGTGGCTCCTCCTCCTCCTCAAGAAGGTATTTATGAGGAAAATGCGGAGTCTGAGAAAGAGGATTCTTCTTTTTCAGAAGAAGATACAGAGATTCAACAAGAGCCTGAGGTGCAGGCTCAGCCAGAATTGTCTCCTCCTACTGAGGGCGAAGCTACAGAACAAACTGCAGTAGAACCCACTGTAGATGATGAAGCGGCTGCTGAGGAAGAAATAGATTTCAACGAAGAACCAGTTATAGAAGTATCCATTACAACTAAAATACTTGAAGAGCCTGCAAAGCCGGTAGCCGAAGAAGGTGATGAGGACATAGTCAAATCATCAACTGAAGCTGGGGATGTTGTAATAGCATCCTCTACTATTGCTATTGATCCAGCACAAGTTCCTGAAGAGACAATGCCCGAACCGGAGTCAGCTGCTATAACTACCATTCCACCCGCACCAATCACCGCCACCGAAACTCAAGTAGTTTCGACTCCAGAAACGGCTGGAGTAACAAGTGCTGAAGACATTGTTCCTGAAGCTCCTGGGAATCAGTTGGCCATGGTGGCAACGACAACAATAGCTTCATATCAGTCTGTTACCACGGCAACAACATCTGCTCCTAGTCTTCATAGAAGAGATCTGGTAGACATCGCCGCAACGTCGAGCTCAAATGCAGAAATAAATCTCTTAGTTGAGATTCATACTGAAACTTTCTACAAGACTCTGGCAGCTCTAATCAACATGGTCCTGAAGAAGGGCCTCAATTATGAAAGCTTGAAGGCGGCTATTACTCTTACTATCAGGAACGTTGCCATGTTCAACGATGCAGCTAGAGCAGCGGCACTAGAGAAGGTCGTGGAGGAACTTGAACAGCCCATTAGAGAATATCTAAGGCTGTCAAGTGAAACTATTGAAAGTCTCATCCAAGACGAGTATGACGCTTTATCAGCTGAATACACTGTTCGGGAGACGACTTTCAATGAACCCCTCCATGAGTACAGCCTCAAGGTGGCTAAAGAAAAAGTCTTTTTAACTGAAGCTAAGCCTCAGTTGGATATCCAGAGAGAAGCCTATGAAACTTCTAATATAAGAATTCATCAACAGAATGATAGAATTCATGAAGTCGAGGCTGAACTGGCTCGCTTGAAGGCGGAGTGGGAGCAGCTGATCATAGCTCGGACCAGTATCTAACTCAGAGCTCGATTTTGGAGGAACAAGTCTTTGGAGCTGAGGCTACCATCAAAACCCTTGACGAAGACAAGGATAAGATGATAGTCACTTTTGCTGGACTTTCTCATATCTGCACTCCCGAAGCTCGACGCTCCGTAGCTACTAAGAATGTATTGAGCACTCGTGAAAAGCGTCTAGCGAAGCTACAAAAATTGCTTGAGGATGTCTCTGCTCCGCCTTAGGCATATAACGAATTTTTGTAATCTTCTATCTTTTTTCATTCTGTAATGTTTACAAGAAATAAATAAAATATTTATTTTATGACCCTATCATTTATTTTGAAATTAAACAATAGGTATGAGACAGAAAACACTTATCAGAGGTAATATGGACATGACAAGTCTTCTAAACTTAAAAAATTATATCTATCCAGAGGTAATATGGACATGATAGATAATAAATCTCTTTTTCTGTTTTAGAATATACGATACTATCAGAGGTAATATGAACGTAACAGATCGTAACAACTCAAAAAAAAATTGATTAATATCTATTCAGAGGCCAAAAGGACATGATAGATAAGAGAAGAAGTAGACTTAATATTTATTCAGAGATCACGAGAACATGATAAATAACAAATCCCCTTCTTTTTTTAATCAGCTGGTAAGACAGAAGATCAAAAGTCTCTTTTAAAAAGACAAATCATCAGCTTAACCAAACATTGCTAGCTGGGGAAATAAATAAAAATTCAGACATAGTATTTCTTCAAGAATTTGCCATTAATTGGCATCATGAGCAAATCTCCATTAGGTTTAGACAACCTATAGGCACCATTAGAGAATACCGTCTCGACGACATAAGGACCTTCCTATTTCGCTTGGAATTTCCCTTTGCTCTTATGAGTCATCACCATCGGTCTTCGGACGGCTAGAACTAGCTCACCGACTTTAAATACCCTCTCTTTAACTTTACGATTGAAAGTTCGAGATATGCGGACTTGATACAGCTCAATGTGTTATTGCGCTTGAAGACGCTTTTCGTCTAGACCTTCAAGTTCTTGAAGTCTCAATCGATCATTATTCTCTGTAGTTAGCTCATTAGCAATAGCTATTCCAAGAGATGAAATCTGGATTTCCAGTAGAAGAACAGCCTCACATCCGTAAACTAGTGAAAATGGTGTAAAACCAGTAGGAGTTTGGACTGTCGTTCGGTAAGCCCATAAACATTCTCCAAGTTTTTCATTCCAATCACGTTTATTAGAAGAAACGAACTTTTTGAAAAGTTTGATGATTGTCTTGTTGAAAGCTTCGGCCAAACCATTAGCAGCTGGATTATAAGCCGTAGAAGCCAGATTTTGGATCTGATTCTTGTCACAAAATCGATAAAATGCTTGACTGGCAAATTATGGTCCATTGTCATGAATTATCCGTCGGGGAATCCCAAAACGATAAATGACATGGTGTTTAATGAAACTAACCACATTTGATGTTTTTACTTCAACAAAGAGAATCGCTTCCGTCCATTTAGAGAAATAATCCGTTATGGCTAGGATAAACCGATGTCCCTTGACAGAAAGAGGGTTAATCGGACCAATAATATCTATGCTCCAAGCTTCGAAAGGCCAAGAAGCTGCTGTAGGATGTAAAAATTCAGATGGTTGATGAATAAAATCAGCATGAATCTGACATGCTTTACACCGTCTGGCATAATCCACAGCATCTGCTATCATGGAAGGCCAATAATACCCCATTCTTCGAATACGGTCTTGTAATTTTGGACCCGGTTGATGGGCACCGCATACACCATCATGAGCTTCACGGAGTGTTTGCTTAGCTTCACTCTCAGAGAGACAACGCAGCAAAAGTCCGTCATAAGAACGACGATATAACATATATAAAGAAGAATCATAATAGAATCGAAATGATCGTCTCTTGATTGATGCAGCTTCTTTTGGATCTTCAGGTAAAATCCCATGGACCGCATAATCAATGAATGGACTTCTCCAATCCCTTTGTTGAGAACTTGATTCTGTAGTATAACTATGTTCAATATGCAAGTTATTCTTTACACAGAATAAGTCCCGATCCAACAAAATAATGGTATTTTGTCTTCTAATTGGAACAACTAAGTCTGCAGCCAAACTAGCAAGAGCATCAGCTTCCAAATTTTGAGAACGTGGTACGAATTCAATGAAGAATCCTTTGAATGAAAGGACTAATTCGACTACCACTTGATGATAGGGAATGAGATCAGGATTTCTGAATTCATATGTCCCTCTGACCTGATTAACAATCAATTGAGAATCTTCATAAGCTTCCAGGAACTCAATATCCAATTGTTTTGCTACTTGGAGACCAATTAGCAGAGCATTATATTCTGCCACATTGTTGGAGCATGGTTCATTAAGAGAATAAGCATGGTATATGACCATTTTATCAGGAGAGACCAAGACGATGCCTACTCCTAAGACAATATTGCCTTTAGGTCCAATCCGAGATGCTCCATCAAAATATAGTTGCCAAATGTCATCCTTCAGAGTCATGTTGCAATCCACGACTTCATCTGGTAAGCTTAGCTGTTTCAGGTATAGGGTGAGCTGCTAAGAAATCAGCTAATGCTTGGCCTTTCACTAATTTTTGAGGTACATAGACCATATCATAAGGAATAAGCAACATCGCCCAGGTTGCTAACCTGGAGTTAAGAATACTCGGTTTTCTCATCAATACCCGAATAGGATTTATTCTGGATATGACATGAATAGTCTGTCCTGACACATAATGTCGTGTCTTTTGAACAGCAAAAACCAAGGCCCGACATTCTTTCTCCACAGGAGTATACCTGTGTTCAGCTTCGACCATCATTCGGCTAAGATAATAAATTGCCTGTTTATGACCTTTGTCACTTTTCTGTGCAAGAAGAGCACCAAGTGAATGATCTAAGGCTCGAACATAAAGCAAAAATGGTCTTTCCACTACTGGAGGTACCAAAACAGGTGGATTTGTAAGGTATTACTTGATGTCATTAAAGGCCTTTTGATATGCTTCATCCCAAACAAATGATACACCTTTCTTTAATAGCCGAGAGAAAGGTTGGCATCTCCCAGAAAGATTGGATATAAATCTCCTGATATAAGCAATACGACCTTGGAAGCCACGTAGTTCTTTTAGATTGCGTGGCGGACGCATATCAAGAATTGCTTTGATTTTGTCAGGATCAACATGGATACCTTGAGAAGTGATGACAAATCCCAAAAACTTGCCACTGGAAACCCCTAAGAAAGACTTAGTAGGATTCATCTTCAGTTGATGTTGGCGCATCAACTCAAATACTGTCTTCAAGTCTTGAATGTGATCATCTTTTGATCGACTTTTGACATCAATGTCATCTACATAACATTCAACTATTTTCCGTAGATGTTCTTGAAAGATGTTGCTCATAGCCCGTTGATACATAGCACCAGTATTTTTCAGACCAAATGGCATAACCGTATAGCAATAAACTCCAAGGGGTGTACGGAAAGCAGTATGCTTTTCATCTCCTGGATGCATCTTAATTTGATTGTATCCTGAAAATCTGTCCATGAAAGACATACGTTCAAAACCACATGTATTGTCTACCATGACATCAGTAATCAGAAGTGGAAATTCGTCTTTTGGACAAGCTGCATTAAGATCCCAAAAATCTATGCAAACTCAGACTTTTCCATTCTTCTTCATAACAGAAACAATATTGGCAACCCAGTCTGGGTGTTGTTCTTCACGAACAAAGTCACATGTGATCAGCTTTTTGACTTCTGCTTCAATTGCATCCATCATATCTGGTCGAAAATGCCGCTGCTGTTGTTTTACAGACCTGGCATTAGGAAGAATATTGAGTTTATGTGTAGCTACTTTAGGATCTAGACCCGGTATGTCCTCATAACTCTATGCAAAGATATCAATATATTCTTTAATCAGTTGTACCAACTCTTTCTTTTCATCTTCAGAAAGGTTTTTACTGATGAATATTGGCTTAGACGTAGTTCCGTCTCCAACGTCAATCTGAACAATTTTATCTTCTGTAGGTGGTTGCCGCTGTTCAAAACGAAGCTCCCATTGAGTGTCCATTTGTTTTGCCCAAGGATCATTTTTAAATGGTTCAGATTCACCATCAGTTTGAACCATGTTAACTGAGAATACACACTCAGATTCATCATAATAGTCTCCTCTAGAATATGAGGATTGTAAAAAACTGGAAGAACATTCTCTTTCTATATCTTCCTTACACATGTGGGGTGTATCCGATTCGATGAATTGGATTTCTTCAGAATCTGAGGATTGTGAAGAACTGGAAGAAAATTCTTCTTGTATATCTTCATTAAACATGTGGGACGGATCATATCCCAACCCGTGACGAGTTTTCTGGTAAAATGGATCACCACATAATGGTAACCGTCTACCTTTGCCTTGATTGAGACCTTGCATAGTCTTCAAATCATATCCTATATTCTGGATAATCTCGAGAGATTGTTAACTATATTTGTCAATTTGGATTCTTCCTTTATCTTTATCTCTAAGATCATCTGTCTGAATAACAGGGATATTTCTAGCCAGACCAAACACGATTTGGCACTTGTTTTTCTTATCAGATGGAATCACGAAATAAGATTCTTCCTGACGTCTATAAGTTACACAAGCTTGTGATGATGAGGCTACGGTTAAGAAAATATGGAGAAGATGTTAAGAACCTTTGAGCATAAGGTCCAACATCGACATGAGGAGGAAAGGAATTTTCCTTATGGTTAATGTATAAGGTTTTCTCTGTATTTATGTCATTTTTATATTGATGACTTTGATCATCAGCAGATAAAGTCATTCTTTCAATAAATTTGACAGCCATATACTCGAAAAGGAAATCTTCATTGATATTAGAAAGTACATAATGATCAATATTTACATCATTTATAATTTGACTACTACGCTTTAGATTGATCATTAACGGACCGTCATCCGTCTTCTGCGTAGACTTGCCAAGGTTGATGATCAGTGGCTCTGGCTCATTCGTATGAGAAGTACGTCCCTTGACTTTGATCATGAGAGGTTGAACTTGGCTCTTGACTAGAATTTTCACAGATTCCTCAGACGAAGCGCGAGTTCTTCCTTTAACTTTGATCATCAGAGGTTGATCATTGACAGGTTGGGGTTGGATTCGACCTTTGACTTTAATTTTCAAAGGTTGCTCTTCCGAAGGATCTTCATTGACAGATTGATCTTTGGCAGGTGATCGATCTTCGGCCATATCCGATATCTCCTTCACATGCTCCTGTTTGTAGAGTATTGAATCAGAGAAATAGGCTTCAACACCCTTAAAAGGATTGATATCTGCAAATTCAGTCTTCACAATCCCTTGAGAATTTACGTACTTGAAGCATTGGTGGAGAGTTGAAGGCACAATATTATGCTCATGTATCCACGGTTTTCCAAGAAGGATGTTGTAAGATACATCTGAGTTGATAACATAAAATATCGTCATAGTTCGAAGATCACCAATTTGAATCTTCAGACGAATCTTCCCCAGTAGTTTACTCGTTCCAGAGTTGAAACCAACTGTTGTTGTACTAGTGTAAGTCAGATCACTAGTAGGAATCCTCAAGGGTTGTAGCATACGCTGAAGAATAATGCTAATAGAAGACCCAGGATCAATGTAAATCCTGTCAATTTCAGTAGATTCAATATACCCTGTGTAGTACAGAGGCCTGTCGTGCTTATTATGCTTCAACAGCGTATCTTCTTGTGTGAAGGTAATGTTAGGAATTGCCTCCATCATACTATGACATTGTGGGCACGACACCGGTATATTGTCGGGACTCTTGAGTTGAGCTAAGCATGAGTCTGCTTGTAGTAAAGCTTCGCTCAAAGTTTTGCGGCTTTCTTTAGAAAGGCGAAGCAGCTCAAAGATAGAAAGTCTAGCCGGAGTATTAGCTAACTGGGCTAGAATATCAAACTTGTAGGGTTTTATCACTATCCCTTGATTTGAAGCAGATTTTAATGGGACGTCAAAGCGTACTGCTTTCTGTTTCCCTTTCTCAACCACAGATGGTTTAGAAAGTCTTGAATCAGCAGGAACATGAGATGATTGAGCTGGTAGTATTTCAGCAACGTCCTCTGCTTCTTTCGAAGTCCCCTCGTAATCTTTGTGGTACTCTTTCCCAGATCTCGTACCAGCAAAGGTTTCTTCTTCAGACTCAGGAGAATGAAGTACCATATTACAGGTTTTATTCTTCTTTCCCTTAGCCTTCTTCTTGCGACGATCTTTATGAGGAACCCCAAAACCCAATCCAACAGTAGATTTTTGACTTTGAATTTGTAAAGAAAGTCGCATTCCTTTATCATAGTTCAAGCCTTCCGCCTTCTGAAAGTTATAGCCCATCTTTTTCATGAGATGGACCGATTATTGACTGTACATGTGAATGGGCAGCGGACTTTCAATAGATGGTTTAACAGAGGAAGAAGAGACAGAAACCTCTGTAACCACAGGAGAAGGAGGCATAGAAATCTCCGTAGCCACAAGAGAAGGAGGAATACTCGAAACAGAAGGAAAAATCCCTGTAGGAGCTTTCTCATAAGCAGCAAAGACCTGTTGTGCCCTGTATAAAGGGACACTATTCATTGCTAACCATTGTCGATGAGTAAGCTTGAGTTTGGTAGGAGGAGCCAAACTTGGAGGGCATATATTCAAACCCCTCAGCCTATCCTCCAAAGGAATACCATCCCAAAGATGATCCAAATCATCATGATCTGGAGTAACAACATGAGAAATCATGTTGCAGGTTTTGACTTTCTTACCTTTCTTAGATTTTGAAGTTTTACCTTTATCTTCTAGTTCAGGTACTAAGTCAGGATGTACCCACATGATTTCACCATTTTTTAATGTGAGAGGCAGCAATCCTTCATTTTGCTCTCTAGCAGGCGGGAGATTCACAATCTTCATTATCGCCTTAGGAATTGGGACAATCCCATCTGGAACTTGCTGTGGAGGAAAACCTCCAAATTGAAGAGAAATCATATTAGTTGTAACCGTATGCTCATCATTGGTTAAAGCGATGGCATTGGCATTTACCAACTCTTAGATTTTCTTCTTTAAGACGTAGCAAGCCTTGGTAGGATGATTTATGTATCTATGATAGATACAATATTTAGGATTGTCAGTCAGATTCACCTCATTAGGCCTTTTTGGCTCCGAAATCTGGAGTTTGCCACTCTTCATAAGACATTAAAATATCCCTGGTATATTACTGTCATCAAAAGAGTATTCTTCTTTTGGTTTGGAAAACTCTGGATTATTCGGCATCATTTTGGGTTTTGAAAGATTAACCACTAGGGTTTCCTTCCCTTTTCCATTGCGATTGTCGGAATTATTGCCTGAAGAGCCTTTCTTTCCTTTGTCCTCTGAGGCGAAGATCATCTCGTTTTCACGAGCCAACCTACCATTGGTCTCGGCTGAAACTGATGCTATGATGAACGAGGCCCAATCTGTGAATTGAGAGCCCGTAAAGACAGCAATGGATGGTCGCAGATTCATCTTGCATGTATCAATCAATGCTGAATCTGGCATACCCGGAGGCATCTTCAAAGTTGCCTGTCGGAAACGTTCGATGAACGTCCGAGTATCTTCCTTCTCCTTTTGTTTGATTTCTATTAGGGAGGACATATTCATGTCCATTCCTCCCTCATAGAAGTGGGAGAGAAACATTGCTTTAAATTCATCAAAAGACGATATGCAATTGTCGGGTAGACTGCGATACCAGTCATAAGCTGAACCCGTTAAACACCCGATAAAAACTCGGGTAAGAAGAGCATCATTCTTTTGCAAGTGCACAGTCATAATATCAAAATAATTGATATATTGACTGGGAGAAGCCTTTCCATCAAATAACACAATCGATTGTGGCGTAAATTTTGGAGAAAAAGGTACATCATTCCAGTGAGGAGGATAAGGTTGCTTAATCCCTAACCTCTGGAGCTGATCCTTGTACTTCAGAACTTCAAACTGTGCTTTTAGCTCACGTACTGCTTGAATAGCTTCACTAGTTTGAGGAAGCACATTCGATTGAATAGTTGTTGGATGTACCGTGACCCCCACCGGAGGTGGTACATCTTCTGGAATGAGAGGATCTGGAACTGCTGAATTTTGATTGACAGCAGGCTCTTGAGTAAGATTATTCAAAGGTGTATCAACCCCTTGACTATCTTACGTTTGTGCTGCTACCTGAATCGATGTTATCACTGCTGGCTGAGCAGTTTGCTGAGTCATTATTATTTGATGCACACTTTGCATCATGGCAAGCATGTCCTTCAGTGATTGCTCAACTACAGAGAAACGTTGTTCTGTATTTGCAGTTGACGTCTCCGGTTCATCTCCGATAGCATATGATTCAACCTGCCTTGAAGATACAGAGGGATTGGTGTAGAAGTATGAATCAACACTATCGGTTTCGGACTCTAAAGACTGGGTACCCCTAGCTTCTGAATCAGAAGACTGCAACAGTCTTTGACTTCTTGATCGAGTATTCTGATATACCCCTTCAAAAGTATCAAGGAGTCGGTTGAATTGTTGTTGGCCTGGAGTCTGGGACGAATTGCGTCTTGGACGTCGTCCTCTATTGGTATGAGATGCCATATTGACTGATGCATATGACAACTCATATTCTTGATCATCAACTGATTGCTGAGGCGAATTGTAGCTTAACCGATAAAAAACTGACCGTTTAGAAGTCGAACAGCAATACTTGATTACAATTTGGTGACACTCACAATGGTGATCTTCTTTGGAGAGTGTCACAGGAGATTTTCTGTTTTTACGCTTTTGTACGAGTAACTCACGTAAATCAGAAGGGGTAGAGGGAGTAGTCTTCTTTATTACATTTGGGACAGAGAAATGTTTAGTCCCTTGTGTATAAAGAAGATTACTGGCTGCATTAGCAGAACCAAACTGGACACTTTTATGCGCTTGGAGTTGCGTACGTAAATCTTACGATTTTTGTGCACAAAGGACTCCATCAGCATTACGCATAATTTGAAGGTTTGGTACCTTGCGTAAAGCAGTGTAAGAAGGTTGTTGGTGAAAAACTGAAGTCTTACCAATAATAGAATTCATGTTTTTACGCTGCATGCGTGTAGGTAAATTCACTTTAGATGTAAAGGCATTATTGTGAACTTTATCTACGCTGTCACCGACAGGAGATTTACCTTTACGCGTAGAGCACAAAACATGAGTATCTGCCACGTCACAGACGGGAGATTTTCCTTTACGCGTAGAGCGTAAAACTTGTGTGTCTACCACGTCACGGACGGGAGACTTATTTTTACGCACAGAGCGTAAAACTTGTGTGTCTACCACGTCACAGACGGGAGACTTATTTTTACGCGCAGAGCGTAAAACTTGATTTTTACGCGCAGAGCGTAAAACTTGAGAGTCTGCCACGTCACAAACGGGAGACTGATTTTTACGCCCAGGGCATATCACTGAAGTAGAGACTGCCTCGTCACAGACGGGAGCCTCCACAACAGGAGTAGGAAGGATTCTTTTGCCTTCAGAGACAGAAGGAAGATCCGAGGATGCTTTGGATTTAGGGTTCCAAACTTTTCGTGCCTTCCGCGATTTCTGAACATTGGAGCAGCGAGTACTACCCCCAGTTCGGAGCATTTCTTCGTAAGTAGTCTGGTCGAAGTGAACAACCAGAGTCTTCTTTGTCGATCCGACCGACACATCATCATATTGAGCAATTGCCTTCTCGTCAGAGGAGAAGGTCGTCCCCAGCAGAGTCGCCATTTTGTTTCACTTAACAAAATGCCTAAAATTGACTTTTGAAAGAAAACGAGAAAAAGTACAAAAAGTACAAACTGTTCTGGGAAGTATTGCTATGGAAGTCTGATCTGAGAGCGATCACTTTGTTCCTTGGACCATACGATGATGATGAAAAAAACTGCTTGAAAAAGACGAACAATCGGAAGAACTAAGTCACCAGAAAGGTATCGAGCAACGGCACTGATGGCACAGTCGAATGCTTTCCTGCTTTGCTTCACCCTGTTCTTGAGAAAAAGTTGAAGAAATGCTTCTGGGAATATCACTATGAAAGTATGAGTTTTCTCAGAATCTCCTCTCATGTCTCTCTATTGATCTCTTCATGTCTTGTATGAAAAAATAAGTCTATTTATAGACTAGACCTCTGTGCGTAAAAAGCAACCAAATTGAGTCTTTACGCGAGTAACTGTCACTCACAATGAAAATCATCATCTACGCTTGATGACACGTGTCCCATGTAAAGTTTTAATCTCTACGCATGGTGACACGTGTCCCACTACTTCAACAAAATGGGGAGAGCACGTACACACGTTTCTCGATAAATGTGGCATGAAAGCCACGTAAGCAAACCACGTTCTCATGTAGCCAGAAAAGATCGGGCGTAAAAATGACCAAAAATATACTTCGTGCGTAAAGTAGCAGACTGGGCGTAAAATAGCCCAAAATAAACTTCCCGCGTAAAGTGACTAGATATAGCCTTGAGCGTAAAATTAGCTCAAATAAACTTTACGCACACAACAACCTTGAGCGTAAAAGCTCGAATAGCTTTCATGCGTAAAAGAAGCAATCTCTTGAGCGTAAAGTAGCCTATCAGCACACTAAACGACAGTGTTGGGTTTGGTGTAAATCAAATCTTCTCGACTTCTGTGCTGTCCTGCTGTCAAAAAATCATTATGTCAGAAACAGTATCACGCGTATTAAATGCAATAATTTGACAGCCTGTCCTTCGCGTAAAAGCTCAGTGAATAGCTCTCGCGTAAAGTAGCTCGCGTAGAGTTGTACTCTGTTTGATCTCCGCGTAAAGTCTGAGTCTGACTCAGTTTGAATTGCGTAAAGTTCTCAACTTCTTTGACTTGGTTTATGAAGTACTTTTTACGCTCCTACAGAACGTTCATAGAAGTAGCAGTAGTAGATGGAGCACTATTCATGGCAATGGTTCACGTTGGTAGAAAGGAAGAGCTTGGTATTACACATTAGTAATAGGAATAAATCGATTTAGTGCCGATATGACACTGTTCCGTGGACAGTGATTTACTGTTCACGGGGAGCCACATGCGCCAACAACATTTAACAAAATGCATATGGCTAAGAGAGAGTAGATTATCATATATAAATATATTTGTATCACATAGAATATAATATAGATAATAGTACTATTCATGGCAATGGTTCACATAGCTAAATATGTGTGTAGATTAGATGAAGAGGAAGAAGCTGTAAACTTGGGTTATAAACTGTTCTCGTAGGTTATGGTTGGTTCAAAGCAGAATATAATTAGTTAAAGCATCCATGTATAAGCCCTATTAATTCCAAATAAAAGTTCATCTTTGTGCCTATCTTTATGGTGGAGAAGCATTTAAGATGCAAAATTTGCATATAAAACCCTCAAACTTAGAATCAATTAGTTATTAGAAATTTTCTAACTTCTTAACTCAGGAACATTAACTCTATTATTTAATAGCTAGATAATGAAGCAAGCCAACAGTTAGGTACAAGTAATTAGCTTTAATTTTACGAATAGTAATGAAGATAAAATATCATATGATTAGTTACTAATGTTTATAGGAAGTGGAATAATCTATTATTCATAAATAGTTTATAGCTATAGTATTCTCAAATATAAGCAGTTACGTTTTCATACATAAATGAAATCAGTAAAATAGGAAGCACGAGTATTTTCATAAATTAATCTAAATAAGATTTTTTTTTTGGTTATATTCTTGGAATATTTATAGGTTGGGATCAAAATTCACATCCGGAGCTCAACGAGAATTGGACTGTTTCACAGGCAAGTATACTTTGCCCACTGTACAGTATTTTCATGTATTTTCTGTTATTGTCCTTTTCAGTCATACCATTGTTTTGCGTGCACCTACGATATTTCCTTCATTTTATATATCACTGCTATCTTATGTAAAGATCCGGATAGTATTGCTTTGTCCTGAGTCTCATTCACTTGACATGCCTTGACCCGTTACTCTTAATTGACTTGAGTCGACTTGACTGGACACTGTATGGTTCCTTGAGACGGAGAGGACATTTACTAGGCATGTGGGATATATGATAGTTTCTGTTGGCCGATAGTTCGGATGAGCTTCGGTTGTGTTGATTATTTTGTTTGCCGTTAGTTTCGTGCTACGGTTGTGATATTCTGTTGGTCGTTATTCTCGGAGGATATGTGATTGTGTTTATTCTGTTGGCCGCTAGTTTTGGATGAGCTACGGTTGTCATGGTACCCTGTCTGTTAGCCCAAATGTTAAAAATTGTCCTTGATGTTGCGTTGTCATGTATTTCGTGTAGAAGTACAATGTTCTATTCCTGTCTTTTTTTATGCATATTATACTGTAGCTGGGCATGTTTTTATGTATCTTGCTAGTCCCCTGAGGACCTGATGATCTCTTCAGGTTGCAGATTTCACGGAGTTAGCGGATCATGATGGTAGTGATTACATCTGCAGGGATACTGGTATTTGCTTGTGAAATTACTTTATTATCCTCTCGTGCTTTGTATTCCTTATCATGCCATATTCTGCTTGTTAGCCTAGTTTATAGACTCATGTTATTTCTTTAGAGTCTAATCGGACATATATGCTAGTGGGCTGCAGACCACGACCCATAGTGTTCATTCTTGTTTCATATACTCTTGTGGATTGAGATTTAGATTTGCCTTGCCATGATTAGACATATTACCATAGTCTAGACAGCTTATATGTATTCGAGTCGGACTGGAGTCCGCTTGATACGTAGCTGGCTTGCTCACGTGCTCGCATCCCGAAAAGCGGGTGCGGGTCGTAACACATAACAAGGTACAAAAATACAACATGCCAAGTAACAGTAAATTGAAGTACTCTAAATAACTACACAAGGGTTTCTTTATAATCCATTCTAAGTGAAATGCAAGTGAGAACAAGCTTTATACATTGGACTACTACGCCAAAGGCACCGTGTCGGGGGACCTCAGGCGTACGAATAAACACTGAAGCTCTGCTACAGAGAATACAATATACGAGTATGGGTAACAGTCATGTCTCGGCTATAGAGACAATGACTAAACGTATATCTATCAGGTAGCTCGATGAATCAGTCTATGTTATCCCCACTCCACTCCATGTACTAGTCTACCATATCATGTCTAGTAACACTACCAATATCGAGTAGATAATCCTGTAACCTATCACAGAGTCAAAACCATGAATCTGTCATGTCTAGGACTCTGTCTCATGATCGTGTCAGTGTCCTAGGTCCATCATGTCTCAAGTAACACAATAATCAGTACAATGCTATGTCTAAAGTCAATACCCAATATCCGCGTATGGACATTGACACCAGGATATGCTCGTAGTAAGGTATCAACCAAATCCTACGTATGCAGCAATTAAAAACTAAGCTAAATTTGCAACAAGAATGTAACTAAAATAAAGTACCACAAGAACTGAACATTGGCAAGGTACACTTGCCTGGGGGTTTGTCCGAAATTGCTGAGGGCTAGTGTCCGAAGTCAGATCCATGTCCTAAAAATAACCAAGAAGATAATATATTAATTAATCATATATGTAATTGATGGCCAACTATCTATACAACTTAATACTTACATATTAGGTCTAGGTTTATGGCTTCTTACTCTAAATCTATATAATTATACCATAGAATTAATCTTTCCTAAGTATATCGTACTATTACTTATATAAGCTGGTATATATATAATATATATATATATATATATATATATATATATATATATATATATATATATACAAAAAAAGAAAAAAAAAGAAAAATATATATATATACTTGTTTTTTAAATATTATGAAAGCAAAGGGGATTATTAAAAATATCATAGTTAAAGAAATGAAGGGAGATGAAAATGGTTTGTTTGGTAATTGATTAAAGGGAAGAGGTTATATGCAAAAATGGACATTACTAATGGTTGTAGAATTAATTAGTGCACGCATCTGTGCATACAATAACTAGGCTTCTTTTCTTAATGACAAGTATACATTAACTACTTGGTGACTACTACTAAATGCCATTTTTACAATTGTTTTCTAACTACTAGCTCTAATTCCATTGATCTTTTTATGTCCTCATCTCACGTGGGTGGCTATGCATGCTACTATGTTTTTTTTCATCTACAACATGCTGGGCACGAAAAATAAAAGAAAGAGGGGTTAAAACTTTACTAATAAGAGCTATGGTATGTCTCGGCGGGCTTCGAGGATACTCCCGGCGACGTGTACACGGATGAGCACCACTTGTATAACGAGGTTAGTGGAGGTGAGGGAGGAGGTTTGAATTTTGTTTTGATTTTGTTTCTTTTTTCTTTTCTTTTATATACAAAAAAAGAGGTTACAAAGTAAGGAATGGAAAATGAAGGGTCAACTGTTTATGGGGAGAGGCAATTGAAAGGTTGGGGTTACACAGTAGGGTATGTGTTGGGTTTTAGAGTTACTAGAATGGAGAAGCCGATGCTTCTTTCTTTCTCTTTGCATCGTTCTTTCTTTATTACCACTTCCTTTACCACTTTATTTCTTTATTACCATTTATTACTCTTTGGTTTTTAGCTAAGGCCTTAGCTTACGGTAAGGTGCTGGTGTGTGGGTTTTTTTTTTCTTTATTCAATGCAAGCCTTAGGTTTTATTTCAATAGGTTCCTAGTTAAAAGAGTTTCTAATTAGTAATCAATTAGGATTTAATTAATAAGATTTTCCTAATAGCAATTAATCAAAAGAAAACTAGAAGTATATATATATATATATATATATATATATATATATATATATATATATATATATATATATATATATATATATTAGGTTTAACCAAATTATCCTGGACCTATTTTAACAGAAATTATTATTAAAAATTTATAAATTATAAAATATAAATAGTGTTAAAAATATTACCTTAGTCGAAAATCAAGGGGTTTACAGCAGGCTACAAGTCCACATGTGTGGCCGGGATAATTGTCAATACCCAATATCCGCATATGGACATTGACACCAGGATATGGACATTGTCAGGAGTGCACCTCGACGGCCCACTATCAAGATTATCAAGACGAGATCATGTTATCATGTTCAAGTTCAAGTTACTAGCTCAAGATTATCAAGTTGTCAAGTTGGGTCGTCGTAATTTAGGCCAAGTACAGAAAACATACAAAAAAGATCAAAAACATCCATGGGTGATTGAAACTATCAGTCGCATATGAACTCCCGTTAAAGTGAAACAAGAAGATTATTAAAGCCAATACGAAGATCTACAACTTTCATGTTTTGAGTTTTACAAGATTTTAGCTACAAAACAGCTTAATCAGGCAAAAACAGTCATTCGTACGTGCGAACAAAACTGGCCACGGTGCGCAGGTGCACGACGCACGGGGCACGGACGCGTGGGGCACGGACGCGCGAACGCAAGTTTGCACGGGGCACGGGCGCATGGCAAACAAAACACGCGGACGCGCGACAAACGAAATACGCGGGCGCACGACAAACGAAACGCGCGGGAGCAAGACGTGCGAAACGTGCAGCGCACGGGTGCACAACACACGGGGCACGGATGTAGGGCGCGTGACAAACAAAATGCGCAGGAGCGCGATGCGCGACGCACGAAACTAGCAACGCGCGGGTGCACGGCACGCGGGCGCGTGACAAACGAAACGCATGAGCACGCGGCGCACGAAACACGCAGCGCGTTGGTGCACGTCATGCGGGGTGCGGAAGCAAGGCGGGCGGGCATGCGGCAAATGAAAAACACAGGTGCACGACTCACGAAACACGCGGGTGTGCGACGTACGAAACGTACGGATGCACGACGCACGAAACGTGCATCGCACAGGTGCACAGCGCGTGAGACGAAGATGCACGGTGGACAGGCACGCATGGCATGTGAAGCGCGCACGTGGCACTATTCATCGTCCCGACAGCACCGAAGATGTGTGGGGACTATGAACACGAGAACAGTCGTAACTTCCTCAAAACAAGTTAAAATTAAGCGATTTAAAAGCCAAAATTGGGTAGAATTGAATTCTCCACAACATGGAACCATTAGATTTTAGAAATACTATGTTTTTAGAGATCAAAACCAAGAAAAAAGTTTAAAACTTAAATCTATAAAAATGTATCCATCAAAATCGAAAATCCTAAGTTCTAATGATTCATAGAATCAAGTAAAATAGAAGATAGAACAAAGAAAAATAGAGTTCCATCAAGTTCTCCATGGAGCAAGTTGTACTTGTCTTGGGTTGGTGGGAGGAGTAATGGAGAAGGAGGAGAACAGTTAATGAAGAAATAAATGAGATGAGAGAGAAGTTGGTTTATATACCAATCCTTTTCATCTCAAACCAACCCAACCCAAACCAAGCCAAGCCAAGTTAACATGCCATGATGAACCAAGGTGAACCAAACCAAGACTAGCCAAGAACAAACCAAGACTAAGCCAAGCCAAGGCTAAGCAAGATAAGTCTAACTATGGGTCACCTGACAAATGTCAGAAATCCGTACACGTATACGAAAAATACGTATAACAGAAAATGGGAGTGACATCTCTACCCACCTTAAAAGAATTTCGTCCTCAGAATTTAATCAAGAGATTAGAGGTATCGGGGTAAGATATACTAACCACAGGCAATCTATGTCTAGCAGTCAATCAAGCAATCATTCATACAAACAAAGAATTCAGGGCATAAGGCATGAGAAGTACATTATACCTTACGAGTCAAACATGTGTGGATATCGTGATCGGATATCATCCTCACGTTTCCAGGTTGACTCACCCAAAAAGTGATGACCCCAAGCGACACGAACTAAACTAATAGTCTTGTTCTTGAGTACCTTCTCTCTTCGGTCCAATATGGATACGGGCATTTCCTCATACGAAAGGTTGGCACCAACCACCAATTCTAAATGATTAAGGATATGGCTCAGATTCAGGATATACCGTTGCAATTGGGATACATGGAACATGTTATGTACTTCATGTAACGACGACGGAAGAGCGAGACGATAGGACATATCTCCTACTCGCTCGAAAATATCAAATGGCCCTATATACCTAGGACTAAGCGTTCCCCGTACGCCAAATCGAATGACGCCACGGGTAGGCGAGATCCTAAGGAATACGTGGTCGCCAATAGAAAACTCAAGAGAACGCCGATGAGAATCGGCCCAATGGTGATGACGATCTTTGGCAACTCGAAGATGACCTCTAACTTGTCTGACCACCTCGATAGTCTGAGTAACCATTTTTGGACCAAGCATCTACCTTTCGTCGACATTGTCCCATGCTAAAGGTTATCTATACTTCCTGTCATACAATGCCGCAAATGGTGTCATCTAGATACTAACCTAGAAACTGTTATTGTAGGAGAACTCTACTAGATGCAAGTGATCTTCCCATGAACCACCGAAGTCAACTGTACAAGATCGTAACATATCTTCAAGAGTTTAAATTGTGCGTTCTGACTGACCATCTGTCTGCGGATGATAAGCTGAACTAAACTTGAGATGAATTCCCAAACTCTCTTGAAGACTACGCCAAAAGTGTGATGTAAATCTCGAATCTCTGTTGGATACGATACTGACTGGCACTCTATACAATCTGACTGTCTGCCTGAGGTTAGACTCTGCAAGCTGATTCGTTGACTGACCAATTCTAAAAGGAAGAAAATAACCTACTTTTGTGAGTCGGTCAACTATAACCCATATTGCATCTCTCCTAGTTAGGGATTTATGTAATCTAGTCACAAAATCTATGGTAATGTGTTCCTATTTCCATTTTGGGATCGATAAAGGTTGAAGAAGTTCAGCTGGTCTCTGATGTTCAGTCTTGACTTGTTGGCAAACTAACGAGAGACAAACTGAGCTATCTCCCTCTTCATGCCATTCCACCAGAGATGCTGACGAATATCACGATACATCTTCATACTACCGGGATGAATTGAATAATGTGAACTGTGAGCCTCCGCCAAGATCTCTTACCTGATGTCATCGCTGGGTACACAAAGACGCCTTGCATGTCAGAGTATGCCGTCTTCATGAACGCATAACTCTGCCATTCGTCCCGCTTCACATTCTGTCCTAAGCCGCTGACGTTTGGAATCTGTTGATTGAGCTATCTTGATTCTCTCAACTTTGTTGGACTGAACTTGCATACTGGCCATTAATGTCATATTAGTAGGGAGAACTATCTTTATTCCCATCTTCTGAAGATCCGCTAATAACTCGGGCTGTGCTGTTAGGATATAAGCTACTGCTCTTCTACTCAATGCATATGCAACTATATTGGCCTTTCCAGGATGATACTGCAGGTTGATGTCATAATCCACTAGTAACTCTAGCCATCTTCTCTGACGCATATTGAGATCCTTCTGGGTAAACACATACTTGAGACGCTTGTGGTCCGTGAAAATTTCTACCCGATCTCCATACAAGTAATGTCTCCAAAGCTTGAGGGCGAAAACCACCGCTACTAATTCCAAGTCATGGGTTAGGTAATTCTTCTCATGATCACGAAGCTGACATGACGCATAAGCAATTACCTTGCGAGGCTGCATTAGGATACATCCTAATCCCTTACCTGAAGCGTCACAATAAATCGAAAATTCTCCAGTCCCATCTGGAAGCATAAGAATGGGTGCCGTCATCAATCCTTGCTTTAACTTCTCAAATGAAACCCGACATTTCGCTATCCAAGCAAACTGTACATCCCTGCGGGTCAACTGCGTCAAGGGCACTGAAATCCGAGCGGTCTGATACAAATCATCGGTAATAGCCCGCCAACCCTAAAAAAACGGTGCTAGGTATTGGCCATGTCTCTATAGCCACTATATTTTGGAGATCTACTTCCACTCTACCTCTGATGATGATATGACCTAAGTATGAAATGTAATCAAGCCAAAATTCGGACTTGTTGAACTTCGCGTACAACTGGTGCTCTCTAAGAATCTGAAGGATTACTCGAAGATGCCGCTCATGCTCTGCTTCACTCTTGCTATAGACTAAGATGTCGTTTATAAACACTATCATGAACTGATCCAAATAGGATATGAATATGCAATTCATGAGGTCCATAAATACTGCTGGCGCATTGGTCGCTCCGAATGGCATAACGAGAAACTCCCATTGTCTATATCTTGATCAGAATGTCGTCTTTGGGATGTCTTGCTCTCTGACTCTGATCTGATGGTACCCTGACTGCAAGTCAATCTTCGAGAATACTGTTGTCCCACTGAGTGGATTGAATAAATCATCTATTCTAGGCAAAGGGTATCTGTTCTTGATTGTTACGGAATTCAAGGTACGATAATCAACATATAATCTTGACGTACCATCATTCTTCTTTATAAGAAGGATCGGGGCTCCCCATGATGATCTACTAGCATGAATGAATCCCTTGGTTCTGAATTCTTCAATCATCTTGTGCATGATCTCCAATTCTGATGGTGCCATTCTGTAGACTCTTTCTGATACCGGTGTCATCCCTGGAATCAAATCAATAGTGAACTCTATCTCTCACTCTCTCTGGCGGCATGCCTGGAAGCTCTTCATGAAATACGTTCAGAAATGCTTCTACTACTCTGGGAAACTGAACTGCTTATGCTACTGCCATCCGCAAGATTGGTGGAGAAGGTTCTACTTCGCCTCTGGAAAACAAAAATTCTTCTTCGTCGGGAATACCAAAAATAATCCTGCCAATATGGCAGTCTATTCTCGTATACTGATTCTTCAACCAATCCATTCCTAGGACCACATAATAGTCGGCCATCAAAAATTCTATCAATCTAGCGAAAAACTCTCTACCGCTAACTACGATTCGACATGAGAAAAAGACTCTATCTACTTCCACAATACCGTTACCAGTAAGGATATTAAGTCTTACTGATAATAACTCGGGCTCTAATCGTATTCGTGTTGTAAATCGTGCAGACATAAATCAACGCGATGCACCCGAATCAAATAATACTGTTGTTAGAAAAGAGTTGACGAGAATGGTACCTGCCACCACCTCACCTGATGCCAATTCTTCGGCTACTGACAGAACCATAACTTGACTCTGTCCTCTTGGTGTTGGTCTCCTTTGCTGGTGACCTCTCTGTCTACCCTGAATCTGAGCTTGGACCTGAGCATACTGCTGCGACCTTTACTTGAATGCTTGAGCCTGAGGCGACAATAGCCTCAGAGACTGGTACTAGAGCTGTTGTTGTACTGGTGCTGGTGCCCTAATCGATGACCTAGTTAGGGTTAATGAAGATGAACTGGCTCTATTCAGGCATGAACCGATTCTGTGGTCTGATTCCCCACAAGCTAAGCATAATCCATGTGCTCTGCGACACTCTGAAATCATGTGCCCAGGTTTTCCACAATAAGAGCAGCCTATTGCAGAAGACTGCTTCTGCATCTGTTGTTGAGGGTACCTCAAAGTTGAGTGCTAGACCGACGAAACTATTGTAGCCCTCCTAGGAGCTCCAATTGTCAAAGCCCTAGCTGCCGGGGCTGGTACTAATGACTGGGATATTTGACAATGAGACCTCTTTCATTCTCGAGGTCGATCTAGTATCCTCTATGAGGTATATTCGTGTCTTCTTGTTGTTCACAAAATGGCAACAAATGTCTCGTGCTCAAACAGCTCCACTGCTAGAATGATCTCTAGGTGGAGTCCTTGTTGGAATTGCTGTGCTCGGTCCAAATTGGTAGCCACCAAGGTGGGAGCAAACCAACTAAGTCTTAAAAATTCGGTCGCATATATATCGACCGTCGTCCCCATCTGCTTGAGATTGCTGAACTTTGTCTGTAGATCATAGCGAACTAATGCATCAAAATACTTCGTCTGAAATCTTTCGCTGAATACCGCCCACATGATAGGCATCACCAAACTAACTGTTTGCATCGCCAACCAACTGCAGGCTAAGTCCAACAATTATAGTCGTACAATGGCCACCTTCTCTTCAGCTGGAATTCTAGATGCCTCCATAATAGCCTCTATGTCCTGAAGCCAAGCATCAGCAGCAATAGCATCTTTTCTGCCGTCAAAGAAAGGAGGGTTCGGACGCTTGAAGTTTTTGGCTGCATTGTTCCTCTAATAACCAACTGTCACTCCCCGTTCCCAGAATACGTATTTTAATATGTGTACTGCTTGAATGTATTTATTTAATATTTATCATGTATTTGTTCTGTATTTAATTCCTTTAATTTTATTCTAATTATTTTTCTGTATTTTATTTTTTGCTTTTGCTTAACTTTTAGTTTATTTTGACTTGGGTTCGGCTTGGGTTGGTTTGTTTTGGTTTAGGGTGGTTCATCATGAACCCAACCCCCTACCTACCACCATTTTTATTTAAAGCCCAACTACTTTCTCTCTCTTCTCTTATTTTCATTTACTCTCCTTCTTCTTCCTCATAACTCTCTCCACCTACCAAGAGCTTAGGCAAGTACACCTTACTTACACATGAGAACCCATTTTTATGGTTCATTTATCTTCCTCTCGTGATTCTAAAATAGTTTAGAACTTGACATTTTGCATTTTGAAGTTTTATTTTTTGTAGATCTAAAAATTTACCATTTTCGAATTTTGGTGGTTTTGATCTATCAAACTTCCTTATTTTCAAGTTTCGATCGTTCCAGGTTGTTGAGATTTATGTTATACTCCATTTTGATATATGGAATTCCCATTTTTGGCTTAGATTGAAGGTTTCATGGAATTTGGAGTTCTGGAGGTTCCTTACGCCCACGTTTATACATGCCCGTGTAGTATCAAACTCTACGCCCACGTTTATTCGTGTCAGCGTGAATCTGGATTACGCAAGTCAAGACTGTTTTACGCGTAAAACAAAGTCTATCCTGCCTTGGCGTAAAACAAGTTTCACGCGTAACTTTACTCCTCTGGCTTGGCGTACTTCTTTTACGCATACTGCTTTCACGCTTACTTCCTTCATGTGTAAACTTATTCCTTTACGCGTACTTCCTATACGCGTACTTCCTTCACGCGTACTGCTTTCACGCGTACTTCCTTCACGCGTACTTCTTTTACGCGTAAACTTTATTCCTTACGCGTAACTCCTTTACGCGTATTTCCTTTACGTGTACTCGTTGGCTTGGCGTACTCCCCTTGACGTACTCCCTTGCCCGGAGGCTTCCTAGCACTAGTGTATCTTACCCCCTTGCCCAGCGCAGTATGGCCCTGGCATCCATTGCCCTAGATTCACCTTTTTTGGGCGCATGACACCCCTTATTATATCCTTACGCCTTTTGACATAAAATCGATATAATCATGATATGTTAATATTTTAATACATATTGTTGTGTGGAGTGTGCACTGTGTCTCGATTGGTTTATGGATACCCAGTATGACCGGAACTTAACCCTGAGAGTTATAGACTTGACCATACTAAATACTAGTTTGACTTTCATGCTTTGTCACGAATTGACATTGATTGTTACCTTGACTAATGATTAATCATGCGTTCCTAGTTGGAACTAAAAGACTGGCTAGTCGTCTTATTGAATTGAATGAGACACGTTCATATATTAAATATGAACCATTGCAATCGACTAGCCGATCCAAAACATTGGCATATGGATACGTGCAGACTTCAACTTGTTTTCTACAAAAGCAGCATGTGTACCTTACAGCCAAGGCATGATTATTCCGTGGCTAGGTTTGATTGTTGCATTACGCTATGTAAGACTTACATCCTAATCGCACGGGCATCATTGTAGAGTTATACATATCGTGCTCTGTACGAAAGTACTCATTCTGAATGACCATGATCCACAGCATGAGATTTCAATTAACATAGGGACTATTAAGTTAAATAAAATAACGATTGCATGGAGAGAATGGATTCCCGAGTTCTTACATGGCAGCCATCTCGGGACAATTAGTACCCCACATGCCGGCTGGTTCCCACAGATACTGCAAACCTGCCACACGGGCAGGGAGTGGTATCTGTTTATATTTATATATATATATATTGATGACGGGCATCCCGCTGGGACACGTCTAATTCATGGTTGGCGCAATTGATTATTGGGTAGACTAGTCTTGCTTGTACATTGTAAGAACTGAGGAATCCCTTATTGTATATTTCCAGGGCAACTTGGAACTTACAGTTAGCAAGCCGTAGTAGTTGTATTATCGTTTAAATTGATTGGTTTGTGTGCTGTACCTACTCTGTTAAACTACTGAGATGATCAGAATGTCAGGACATGACGGGTCAACTTCTGTCCTTATTTGGTTGGAAGTTGGTTTGAAGTGTCGTGATGTTGTGTGAATCCCAGTGGCAAGCGGAGACTTATTTATCATATTCTTAACTCTTACCACTAGTTCTAATTCTTCATGTCGTGCTTCCTTTGTGGTACTTGCTATTTGAGGTCTAACCTCTCTGGTTTTGCATGGCCAGATTTAGAGCCAGCTCCCGAGGACTCAGCTTACTTCCACCTCCAAGATGGTCAATACTAGAGGGATGATCGTAGGAGGACACGAATGGGTTCTTTGCTTCCCTGCTCGTTTTACTACTTACTTTACTTTTGCCGCTTGGCACCGACATGTTGGTCGGACTGTCTTGTACTTACTTTTACATAATTGTAACTAAGTCAGACTGTAGCTGATAACGATTGTGTATACCTTGTCATATCATCTGGCTATGTTTTGTAAAGCCAGATCTCAAGAACATTTCGACTGAGCGTTTGGGACGCCTTACTGCTTTATCTTACATGTTCTCTATTACTGCTTCTTGTTTGAATGATTGAGACAATAGATGTTGAGTAACCCTAGTAAGACTTTCATGTAGTATGCACCCCCTCGTCTTTTAGACAGCATTGATCATATTATACGGTATTCATCTACCCGTAATACGTAGCTGGCTGAGTCATTCCCCCGCTCTTCGGTATTCTGGTTCTGGGGTGTGACAAGGTTTTAGTGGTGGCCCATACAGGTCTGATTTCAGACTTGTGGAGTGTTTTAATTTATATGATGTCTCAATCACACATGTTTTCCCTTGATCTCATGATTTCGTTACTCTCGATCCTAGCTTGACATTACGGTATCCCTTAACTTCATTGATCTTTTCTGTCCGATCGTTTGATTGCTCTCTTGTCCCTTTTCTTAGGGGCACCTCGTCCGCATCTGTCAGAGCTGGACAGCAACAACAAGGGCAATACGAACAACATGACCATGATGGTCAGAAACAAAGGCCAGTACTACCTCAAGAGAGCATCCAAGAAGAGGTGATAGTGGAACCAACAGCTGGACCGTAGTATCCGAAGGTTCCAACACCACCAACAGTTCCGCCTACCCCTATGGCAGTAGACACACCAGCCCTTCTGGAAATCATAAGAGGGATGATGGCTACTCAACAACATCAGATGTTGGCCCAGCAACACATGCACACTCAGCTGCAAGAGCAGAATGTATTGCTCAACCAAGGATTGCAAACGACTTTGGTAAGGGGAGTGAGGACTGACTCAGGGGCGTCAACCAGGTTCTGCAAGTACAACCACCGTCGTTTCGAAGGCATGGAAGATGCCATTTCAGTAGATGCATGGCTTAAGGACATCGAGGCTATTCTGACAGCGACTAAGGTACCGACGGAAGAACGTGTGGATCAAGTGAAGCTGTTACTTCAGGACCTCACACGTGATTAGTGGGAATCAGAAGAAGTGGGCATCAGACGTCCTATAGCTTGGGATGATTTTACTGCAAGGTTCAAGATGAAGTACTATGGAGTTGTGGCACAGTTCGAGCTATAACAGAAGTTTATCAACCTCAAGTAGGCTGGCAAGACAGTGGATGCTTATGCAGCCGTGTTCTGCAGACTGAGTAGGTTCGCCCTGGAGATGGTAGCAACAGAGAGCCAGAGGGCTATGAGGTTTCAGCAAGGATTTTATCTTGAACTCTTGCAATTAATAGAAGAGCACAACTACCATACTTTCGATGAGGTATTGACGACAACCCGGAGGCATGAGATCACCATCCAAAGGATCACATCTAGGACTGGAGGTCAGAAGAGATCTCACAATTTGTAACGCCCCAGAACCAGAATACTGGAGAGCGGGGGCATACATAGCCTGCGACGTATAATGAAATGGAATCCACCTCACTATACGGTCATGGCTGTCTAGATATATGAGGGTTTAACTACAATCCATCAGTCTTCTAAGGTCAATAACAAGCCTAAATGTCTCAATCTCAAGCAAGCAAGTAAAGTTACAAGATGTAAGATCACCAAATACACAATAGTAAGGCATCCCAAACATTAAATATTCAGTTGATCATGAAGCTAGTCGTTACAAAATGTGAGGACTAGCAAGAGTTTAGTCATACATGATCAACCCTAGGATCTGTCAATCATGTTACAGCCCGTAGGCAGACAGTAATAAGGTATGCAATACGAGCTAACAGGAGCTCGCCGGCTAAATGCCTCAAAATAAAAATTTTACAATAGAGTGGGAGAGCCAAAATAAACCCACTCGTTGCCCTGGTTACGCCTGGTGGTCACCATCGGGCTGGAAAGTCGGTAGATCCTCTGGAGTTGTTCCGAAATCTGGCCATACAAAACCAGCTGGGTCAGATCCCAGAAAGAGCAAGTGCCACAAAGGAGGCTTCACTTAAGAGCTAAAACCAGCATATCAAAAATGAATATTAAAAGTAGTTACAAAAGAGCTTGAAAGTAAAAGAACAACAACAGTCATAATGGAGTACGGGGGAACCATTCAAGTAGCCAGGTCACAACCCTTAAACCAAACAAGGACCGAGGTTGTAACCCTTCACCTGAATAGAACTCCGTCTCCAAATCTTGTTGGTAAGGTAAAACATAATAAGCATGACGTGGAGTGCAATAAGACAATAAACGAAGAGAGGACTCAGAACTGCTCTGGGAGCCAGTTACAACCCTTAAACCAAACAAGGATCGGGGTTGTAGCCCTTCACCTGAACAGAACTTAGCCTCTGATCTTTATTGTTAAAAGTGACAATCATGCGATCAGGCCTGCAATAATCGAGCACTGAAACTACACCATACAATCGCTCCCGGCCAATCAGTGACTACGGCTTTCTACATTAGCTAACTAGGGTTATCACAAGCCTTAGTTACTTGCAATATACAGTGAGATGTTCCTCCAGCCACAAGCCCTGTAGCTAATCCAGGTTATCCAGGCGACTTGGATTCATTAAGCAATGCCTCATTCTTTTCTATGTATCAGTGAATCTAGACTTGTGCCCTATTCGTCGGCAGGCTGCAAGTCTACAATGGTGGCCGGGATAACGGGATCGCCTGTAACTGGGGAAATCTCTCATGACTACTGCATTATTCTAGTTATTAGCCTTAGCCATTTACAGTAGGTACCCCTGACCGTGGTACTCAGGGATCCCTGTCCTAGATATGATGCCAACATTACCGGTTCAATTGTACAAACACAATCATCTACGGAGTCCAGGCCATTCAATCTTGTCATGACATGCTAGCTGTCGCAACAGCCTTCGAGATATATATCATGTCATGTTCACTGTCAGTAGTGCGCCACGTTGGGCCACTATCATGTCATGTCAAAAAGTGCACCACAACGGGTCACCATCGTGTCAGGGAAAAATTAATATGGCATAAGCATACATGTAGTAATTAAATATTAGCAGGGGCAAGGGCTGTGGAGGAATCATGCGGCTCAGGAGAAACTTGCCGCATGAAATTGCCATACGGCCAGCCAATAAATGTTGTCACTATACAATATGCGGCCACACAAATAATTGCCATACAGTAAACCAGCAGACAAGGGCCATGCAGCCAACCATATAAATGTGCATGCGGCCACAATTTAAAACCATACAATAAAGCAAATGGCCATGCGGCCATGCAAGCAATTGGCCATATGCGGCCAGTCAAATAATTGGCCATATACGGCCAAAACTAATGGCCATATGCGGCCAGCCAAATAAATTGGCCATATGCGGCCAAAGCTAATGGCCTTATGCGGCCAGGGCTAATGGCAATGCATGCGGCCATGCAATAGTGCTTATGCGGCCAGCATGCAAGGCCATGCAATAGTGCTTATGCGGCCAGCATGCAAGGCCATGCAATAGTGCTTATGCGGCCAGCTAATGAGTAATGCAAGCAATTGCATGCAAGGCCATGCAATTGTTCTTATGCGGCCAGCTAATGAGCCAAAGGCCTATGCAGCCAAATAATTTCTAATGGCCTATGCGGCCAAGCAACTAGCCATATACGGCTAACAAACAATTGGCCATGCAAAACAATTGCTAATGCATGCAAGCAGCTGCATGCAAAGGCATGCAACTAATTGAAAGGCCATACGGCCAAATGCATAAAATTAATGCTTGCAAATGCAATTAAATGCTAATGCATGCAATAAAAAGGCCATGCAATTAATGTAAGCAAGCACATGCTTGCAAATGCATGCAATTAATGGAAGCAAGTAAATGCTCATGCGGCCAGCCAATAAATGCTCATGCGGCCCAGCAAATAAATACTTGCATGTGGCCAGCAAATAAGCATTCATATGCGGCCAACAATATATTAACGGCCATACGGCCAGAAATATTTGCTAAGCACAGCTGGCAAAATGCAACTGTGGCTAAGCAAATAAATGTTGCATGCGACCAAAATACAATTTATGGCTTCCACAGAGAACATGTCCATAGAAAATACCATGGCCTCCATGCTCCACCAGCCACAATAGGAACCCAAATCCAGATTCCCGTAGGTCAAATTTGGCTAAAATGGAATTCTCTACAACATGGAACCATCAAATAACAAAAATATGCTGGTTTGATAGATCAAAACTCATGAAAACCAAAAATACCACAACGCAAGATTTACAAGAAATTAACGACGAAAATAAAAAATGCTAAGTACTAAAGTGGGTTAGGAACACATGAGAAAGACAGTAGAACAATAAAAATGGAATTCCTCCTTGAAGCAAGATGCACTTGCCTAAACCTTCCTGGTAGGTGGAGAGTAATGGTGAGGAAGAAGAAGAGTGAATGAGGAGAGAGAAAGAGTGTTGGGTTAATAAATGATGATGGTGGTGGTAGGTAGGTAGGGGTTTGGTTCACAAACCGAACCAAGCCAAACAAGCCGAACCGAATCAAGCAATAAAATGCCAAATAAATCATGCGAAAAGACATACAATACGAGTCAAATACGTACACGCATATCAAAATACGTAATATGAACCATGGCCATTACAACTCTACCCACCTTAAAAGAATTCTGTCCTCAGAATTTAATCAAGAGGCTATAGATGCATGGACAAGCTATACTAATCACAGGCAAGCTAGACTAGTCAAGCAATTATTCGTACAAGCAAGAAATCGAAGACATGAGGCATAAGAAAGATATTATACCTCACGAGTCAGACAGGTCGGGATATCACGATCGGATATCATCCTCACGCTCCCACGTTGACTCACCCAAGGAGTGATGACCCCAAGCAACACGGACTAACTTGATAGTCATGTTCTTGAGTATCTTCTCTCTTTGGTCTAATATGGATACGGGTCTCTCCTTATACGTAAGGTTGGTACCAACAACCAATTTCGAATGATCCAGAATATGACTCAGATCCGGGATATACCATCGTAGTTGGGATACATGGAACACGTCATGCACCTCACTCAGAGACGGCAAAAAAGCGAGACGATATGACACATCTCCTACTCGCTCCAGAATATCGAACGGCCCTATATAGCTAGGTCTAAGCTTTCTCCTTACGCCGAAACGAATGACGCCATGGTTAGGCGAGATCCTCAGGAATACATGGTCGCCGACAAAAAATTCAAGGGGACGCCGATAAGAATCGGCCCAATGGCGCTGACAATCTTGTGCAACGCGAAGATGATCTCTGACTCTCCTGACTACCTCAACTGTCTGAGTGATCATCTCTGGACCAAGCATCTGTCTCTCTCCAACATCGTCCCATGCTAGTGGGGATCTGTACTTCCTACCATACAGTGCCTCAAACGGTGCCATCTAGATACTAGCTTAGAAATTGTCATTGTACGAGAACTCCACCAGGTGCAGGTGATCTTCCCACGAACCACCGAAGTCGAGTGTACAAGATTTCAACATATCCTTAAGAGTCTGGATCATGCGCTCCAACTGACCATCTGTCTGCGGGTGATAAGCTGAGCTGAACTGGAGATGAGTTCCCAAACTCTCTTGCAGACTACGCCAAAAGTGCGACGTGAATCTCGAATCTCTGTCCGAGGTGATACTGACTGGTACTCCGTGAAGTCTGACTATCTGCATGAGGTACATCTCTGCTAGCTGAGCCATCGACTGACCAACTCTGAATGGGAGAAAGTGAGCCACCTTCATGAGCCTGTCGACTATAACCCAAATAACATCTCTACTGGTCGGGGATCGAGGTAATCCAGTCACGAAATCTATGGTTATATGCTCCCACTTCCATTCTAAAATCGACAAGGGCTGAAGAAGTCCAACTGGCCTCTGATGTTCAGCCTTGACTTGTTGGCAAATCGAACACCGAGAGACAAACCGAGCTATCTCCCTCTTCATGCCATTCCACCAAAAGTGCTGACGGATATCACGGTACATCTTCGTGCCACCGGGATGAATCGAATACTGAGAACTGTGAGCTTCCGCCATGACCTTCTGTCTGATATCTCTACTGGGTACACAAAGACGTTCACCATGTCGAAGTGTACCGTCTTCATGAATGCATAATTCTGGTCGTCGTCCTGCTTCACATTCTGCTCTAAGCCGCTGAAGCTTAGAATCGGAGGACTGAGCTATTTTGATCCTCTCAACTATACTGGACTGAACTTGCATGCTGGCCATCAATGCCACACTGGTAGGAAGGACAACTTCTATACCCATCTTCTGAAGATCTGCTAACAACTCTGGTTTCGCTGTCAGAAAATAAACTCTGGCTCTCCTGCTTAATGTATCTGCAACAATGTTGGCCTTCCCAGGATGATACTGCAGGTTGACATCATAATCCACAAGCAGCTCTAGCCATCTTCTCTGATGCATGTTAAGATCCTTCTGAGTGAACACATACTTCAGGCTCTTGTGGTCGGTAAAAATCTTTACCCTATCTCCATACAAGTAGTGTCTCCAAAGCTTGAGTGCAAACACTACTGCTGCCAGTTCCAAGTCATGGGTCGGATAATTTCTCTCATGATCACAAAGTTGTCGTGATACATAAGCTATTACCTTCCCATGCTGCATTAAAACATATCCTAAACCTCTGCCTGAAGTATCACAGTACACTGAAAATCTTCCGGTCCCATCTGGAAGTGTGAGAATGGGTGCCGTCATCAAGCCTTGTTTCAGCTTCTCAAAAGAATCCTAACATTCTGCTGTCCAAGCAAACTGTACCTCCTTGCGGGTCAATTGGGTCAATGGCGCTGAAATCCGAGCAAAGTCCGAAACAAATCTCCGGTAATAGTCGGCCAATCCAAAAAAACTGCGAACTTCTGCAACTGTGCTGGGCACTGGCCTTACTTCGATAGCCACGATCTTCTGGGGATCCACTTCTACTCCCCCTCTAGTGATGATATGATCCAAGTATGAAATACGATCGAGCCAGAACTCGTATTTACTGAACTTGGCATACAACTGATGCTCTCGGAGAATCTGGAGGACAACTCTGAGATGCTGCTCATGCCCCGCTTCACTCTTGCTATAGACCAGGATATCGTCTATGAACACGATCAAGAACTAATCCAAATAAGGCATGAAGATACGATTCATGAGGTCCATGAATACAACCGGCGTATTGGTTGCTCCAAAGGGCATAACAAGGAACTCCCAATGCCTATATCTAGATCTAAAAGCTGTCTTCGGGATGTCCTGCTCTCTGACTCTGATCTGGTGGTATCCTGACCGCAAATCAATCTTCGAGAATACTGCCGCTCCTCTGAGTTGATCAAATAAGTCATCTATCCTTGGAAGAGGATATATGTTCTTGATTGTTACTGAGTTCAAGGTACGATAGTCAATACATAATCTGGACGTACCATCCTTCTTTTTTATAAGAAGTATCGGGGCTCCCCAAGACGATCCACTAGCATGAATGAATCTTTTGGTTCTGAGTTCTTCAATCATCTTGTATAATATCTCCAATTCTGACGGCGCCATCCTGTAGACTCTCTCTGACACTGGTACTGTCCCGGGGATCAAGTCGATAGTAAACTCGATCTCTTGCTCTGGCGACATTCCTAGAAGCTCTTTCGGGAAAACATCTAGAAATTCCTTGACTATCCGGGATAACTGCACTGCTGCTACGGCCATCCGTAATACTGGAGAAGAAGGTTCAACTTCGCCTTGAGAAAAAAAACTCTGGCTCACCTGGAATGCTAAAAATAACTCTGCCAATATGGTAGTCTATCCTAGCATACTGGTTCCTCAGCCAATCCATCCCTAAGACCACATCATAATCGGCCATCGGGAATTCTATCAGCCTAGCGAAAAACTCTCTACCGCTAACCACGATCTGACACGAGAAAAACACTCTATCTACTCCCACAAGACCGTTACCAGTAAGTATATTGAGCCTTACTGATAATGACTCGGGCTCCAGTCCTATCCGTGTCGCGAATCGTGCAGACATAAATGAATGCGATGTGCGAGAGTCAAATAATGCTGAAGCGGGAAAGGTGTTGACGAGAATAGTACCTGCCACTACCTCACCTAGTGCCACTCCTTCTTCTCTCATGGTTAAAGCCAACACTCGACCATGTCCTCTGGGTGCCGGCCCTCTCTGCTGGAATCCTCTCTGCCTATTCTGAACTTGTGCCTGGGCATACTGCTGAGGCCTTTGCTGCTGAAAAGCCTGGGTCTGCGTCGGCAACGACCTCGGAGATAGAAACTGCTGCTGGACCGGTACTGGGGCCGGTCCCGTAACGGATGAACTGGTCATGGCTGGTGATGAGTCAGTCCTGAACGGGCAGGACCCTACCTTGTGGTCCGGCGCTCCACAAAGCAAACACAATCCTCGAGCCTTACGACACTCTGAAACAACATATCCAGGCTTTCCACAATAAGAGCAGCCCATGGGGGAAGACTGCTTTTGCTTCTGCTGCTGAGGATACGTCGAGGTTGAATGTTGAACCAATATAACTGAAGCTGTCCTTCTCGGAGCTCCAATGGTCAAAGCCCTAGTTGCCGGGGCTAGGGCTGACGACTGATTCATCTGGCCGTGAGATCGCTTTCGACCTCCGGTCCTATCCATAATCCTCTGGGAGGTATACTCAGGCCTCCTAGCTGCCCTCAATACTGTATCGAAAGTCTGATGCTCAAACTGCTCCACCGCCAGCAAAATCTCTAGGTGGAGTCCCTGTTGAAACTGCTGGGCTCTATCGAACTCGGTCGCCACCAAGATGGGAGCAAACTGACTAAGCTTGGAAAACTCGGCCGCATACCCATCGACCGTCCTGCCCATCTGCTTCAAATTAGTGAACCTGGTCTGTAGATCGTACCGAGCTACAGCATCGAAGTACTTGGTCCGAAACTTCTCACAGAATACTGTCCAGGCAATAGGCGCCACTAGTCCAATGGCCTGTGCTGCCCACCAGCTGCGGGCTAGATCCAATAACTGCAGGCGTACTATGGCCACCTTCTCATCTTCTGGGATCTTTGCTGCCTCCAATATCACCTCTGTGTCCTGAAGCCACGCATCAACAGCGATAGCATCTTCGCTGCCATCAAAGAATGGAGGGTTCAGGTGCTTGAAACTGTTCGCTGCACTGTTCCCATGATGTCCACCTCTGCCCAGAGCATCTGCCACTGTCTGATGCAAGGCATCTCCTCGACGATCCTACGATGCAAGCAACTCCCTGATAAGTCTAACCAAGGTTCCATTATCCTGCCTTGCGGGCTGGGCTGGCTGTACCGGGAGTTCTGGATCTCCAGGAGGCATGACCCGGGAGGCTGCTCCTGAGTGCTGGGCCTGATCTTCGGTTGTTGTTGGTCCATGGGAGGTGCTTCGCCTTGCCGATCGGTAGGACCAGAAATAATGCCGCTGAAGAAGACGACATAGGGAACAATAAGGAAGAACCAAGACAGATCAACGATACAAGCATGTGATCAGGTCGAGAATCTCAGGGATTAGAAGATACGGACAGAGATCAAGGGCGAGTGCTAATTGAGACATCTATTCGGTAAACCCTCATATATCTTGATTTACAAGACCTGCATGGGCCACCACTTAAACCATGTAACGCCCTAAAATCAGAATACTGGAGAGCGGGGGCATACATAGCCAGCTACGTATAATAAAAAAGAATTCACCTCATTATACGGTCACGGCTGTCTAGATATATGAGGTCTTAACTACAATCCACCAGTCTCCTAAGGTCAATAACAAGCCTAAATGTCTCAATCTCAAGCAAGCAAGTAAAGTTACAAGATGTAAGATCACCAAATATACAATAGTAAGGCATCCCAAACATTACATATTCAGTTGATCATGAAGTTAGTCGTTACAAAATATGAGGACTAGCAAGAGTTTACTCATACATGATCAACCCTAGGATCTGTCAATCATGTTACAGCCCGTAGGCAGACAGTAATAAGGTATGCAATACGAGCTAACAGGAGCTCGCCGGCTAAATGCCTCAAAATAAATTTTTTACAATAGAGTGGGAGAGCCAAAATAAACCCACTCGTTGCCCTGGTTACGCCTGGTGGTCACCATCGGGCTGGAAAGTCGGTAGATCCTCTGGAGCTGTTCCGAAATCTGGCAATACAAAACCAGCTGGGTCAGATCCCAGAAAGAGCAAGTGCCACAAAGGAGGCTTCACTTAAGAGCTAAAACTAGCATATCAGAAATGAATATTAAAAGTAGTTACAAAAGAGCTTAAAAGTAAAAGAATAACAACAGTCATAATGGAGTACGAGGGAACCATTCAAGTAGCCAGGTCACAACCCTTAAACCAAACAAGGACCGGGGTTGTAACCCTTCACCTGAATATAACTCCGTCTCCAAATCTTGTTGGTAAGGTAAAACATAATAAGCATGACGTGAAGTGCAATAAGACAATAAACAATGAGAGGACTCAGAACTATTCCGGGAGCCAGGTTACAACCCTTAAACCAAACAAGGACAGGGGTTGTAACCCTTCACCTGAATAGAACTTAGCCTCTGATCTTTATTGTTAAAAGTGACAATCATGCGATTAGGCCTGCAATAATCGAGCATTGAAACTATACCATACAATCGTTCCCGGCCAATCAGTGACTACGGCTTTCTACATTAGCTAACTAGGGTTATCACAAGCCTTAGTTACAAGCAATATGCAGTGAGATGTTCCTCCAGCCACAAGCCCTGCAGCTAATCCAGGTTATCCAGACAACTTGGATTCATTAAGTAGTGCCTCGTTCTTTTCCATGTATCAGTGAATCTAGACTTGTGCCCTACTCGTCGGAAGGCTGCAAGTCCACAATGGTGGCCGGGATAACGGGATCGCCTGTAATTAGAAAAATCTCTCATGACTACTGAATTATTCTAGTTATTAGCCTTAGCCATTTACAGTAGGTACCCCTGACCGTGGTACTCATGGATCCCTGTCCTAGACATGATGCCAATATTACCGGTTTAATTGTACAAACACAATCATCCACGGTGTCCAGGCCATTCAATCTTGTCATGACATGCTAGCCGTCGTAACAACCTTCAAGATATATATTATGTCATGTTTACTGTCAGTAGTGCGCCACGTCGGGCCACTATCATGTCATGTCAAAAAGTGCACCACAATGGGTCACCATCGTGTCAGGGAAAATTAATATGGCACAAGCATACATGTAGTAATTAAATATTAGCAGGAGCAAGGGCTGTGGAGGAATCATGCGGCTCAGGAGAAACTTGCCGCATGAAATTGCCATGCGGCCAGCCAATAACTGTTGTCACTATACAATATGCGGCCACACAAATAATTGCCATGCAGCAAACCAGCAGACAAGGGCCATGCGACCAACCATATAAATGTGCATACGGTCACAATTTAAAACTATACAATAAAGCAAATGGCCATGCGGCCATGCAAATACGTGCAAGCAATTGCATATGCAGCCATGCAAGCAATTGGCCATATGCGGCCAGTCAAATAATTGGCCATATGCGGCCAAAACTAATGGCCATATGCGGCCAGCCAAATAAATTGGCCATATGCGGCCAAAGCTAATGGCCTTATACGGCCAGGGCTAATGGCAATGCATGCGGCCATGCAATAGTGCTTATGCGGCCAGCATGCAAGGCCATGCAATAGTGCTTATGTGACCAGCTAATAAGTAATACAAGCAATTACATGCAAGGCCATGCAATTGTTCTTATGCGGCCAGCTAATGAGCCAAAGGCCTATGCGGCCAAACAATTTCTAATGGCCTATGCGGCCAATCAATTAGCCATATACGGCTAACAAACAATTGGCCACGTAAAACAATTGCTAATGCATGCAAGCAGCTGCATACAAAGGCATGCAACTAATTGAAAGGCCATAAGGCCAAATACATGAAATTAATGCTTACAAATGCAATTAAATGCTAATGCATGCAATAAAAAGGCCATATAATTAATGCAAGCAAGCACATGCTTGCAAATGCATACAATTAATGGAAGCAATGAAATGCTCATGTGGCCAGCCAATAAATGCTCATGCGGCCCAGCAAATAAACACTTGCATGTGGCCAGCAAATAAGCATTCGTACGCGGCCAACAATATATTAACGGCCATGCGGCTAGAAATATTTGCTAAGCACAGCTGGCAAAATGCAACTGCGGCTAAGCAAATAAATGTTGCATGCGGCCAAAATATAATTTATGGCTTCCACAAAGAACATGTCCATAGAAAATACCATGGCCTCCACGCTCCACCAACCATAATAGGAACCCAAATCCAGACTTCCGTAGGTCAAATTTGGCTAAAATAGAATTCTCTACAACATGGAACCATCAAATAACAAAAATATGCAGGTTTGATAGATCAAAACTCATGAAAATCGAAAATACCATAACGCAAGATTTACAAGAAATTAACCACGAAAATGAAAAATGCTAAGTACTAAAGTGGGTTAGGAACATATGAGGAAGACAGTGGAACAATAAAAATAAAATTCCTCCATGAAGCAAGATGTACTTGCCTAAACCTTCCTGGTAGGTGGAGAGTAATGGTGAGGAAGAAGAAGAGTAAATGAGGAGAGATAAAGAGTATTGGGTTAATAAATGATGATGGTGGTGGTAGGTAGTTAGGGGTTTGTTCACAAACCGAACCAAGCCAAACAAGCCAAACCGAATCAAGCAATAAAATGCCAAATAAATCATGCGAAAAGACATACAATACGAGTCAAATAAGTACACGTATATCAAAATACGTAATACGAACCATAGCCATTACATAATTAGATTGAAGGAGGAGGGGGAGCAGTGCCCCGAGTTACAGCCCAACCCTCTGGCATTCGCATTCACGATGTGGCAATGCGAGGGCCAGCACCCCCAGCAAGGCAACAACAGCAGCAGAGGAAGAACCAGCAACCCCCAGCGGGCTACACTTATTGTGGAAAGGTCGGGCATACTATAGGTGTGTATCGGGCATTGAACGGACAGTGTTTGATATGTGGAAGTCCAGATCATCGAGTTTCTACCTGTCCTATGAATTCGAGGTCAGGAGGACCAGTACAACAATTTTTTGCTCTGCCAGCACCAGGGACAGGCCAGTATCAAGGACCAGCGGTAGCGGTGAGACCGTTGGCACAACGTCCGTTGATGTCACAGGCTCAGATGTTTCGACAGCAGGGACCGCTGATACAGCAGCAACAACAAAGACCACCCCAGCATCACCAAGGCAGGGGCCAGCAGCAACACCAGGCTAGGCCGCAGCATGAAAACCAACAAGGAGGCCGAGGACAGGCGTTCAATCTGTTCTTGGAAGAGGCATTGGCATTGGGAGATGTTGTGGCAGGTAACATTCTCGTCGCCTCATATCCCGCAGTAGCATTATTTGATTCAGGAGCATCACACTCATTTATATCTGTACAATTTACGATACGACTAGGAATAGAATTCGAGGCATTGTCAGGGAGGTTGAATATACTCACTGGTAATGGGCTCGTAGGAGTTAGTAGAGTTATTCTAGCATGTAGAGTTGTAGTTTGCGGGCGTTCCTTACCCGCCAGGTTGATAGAATTTCTTGTTGGTAATTTCGACGTTATCTTAGGCATGGACTGGCTGAAAGGCAGTCATACGACAATAGATTGTCGTAGAGGGAGTGCATCTTTTAATATCCCAGACATGAAGCGGTTTACCTTAGTCCGATCAGAGATCTACTAACATAAACTAAGAATAGTGACGACAATGGAAGAAGTTCAAGTCCCAAAGGTAGTTGAAGAGTTTCTTGATGTATTTTCCAAATAAATTCTAGGCCTACGTACCATCGGTTAGGGATATTGAGTTCAGTATAGAATTGGCACCTGGAACTAAACCAATATCAGATCGAGTTTACAGAATGGCAGATTCAGAGCAGGCCAAGGTGTATCAGCAAATAGAGAAACTGAAGGTAAAAAAATTTATTCGAGATAGCGAGTCACCATAGGCGGCACCAGTAGTACTTGTAGGAAAAAAGGATGGGTCATCAAGATTGTGCATTAACTACAGAAAGCTCAATGCGGCAACAATAAAGAACAAGTACCCACTACCAAGGATCGACGACTTGTTTGATCAGTTGACCAGAGCAAGGGTTTTCTCTAAAGATCTTCGATCAGGGTATCATCAAGTGAGAGTTTGAAAAGAGGATATTCCCAAGACGACATTCAGGTCAAAGTACAGACATTACAAATTTTTAGTAATACCGTTTGGTTTGACCAATGCTCCAGCAATATTTATGGATTTGATGAACCGCATCTTTATGCAGTACTTAGATCAATTTGTCATTGTGTTCCTCGACGACATTCTCGTATACTCAGCTAGTGATGAAGAGCATAAAGATCACCTCAAGAAAGTATTACAGGTTCTGAGAGAGAACCAGTTGTACGCCAAGCTCAGCAAGTATGAGTTTTAGACGGATCACATTTCATTCTTGGGGCACATCATATTAGGGGCTGGAGTAGTAGTAGATCCCAAAAAAGTAGAAGCAGTAGAAAGTTGGCCAATGCCTAAGACCGTAGCAGATGTGCAAAGTTTTTTTGGACTGGCAGGATATTACAAGGTTCATATCAGGCTTTGCAAGACTCTCAGCACCCATGACCCGCTTGACACGAAAGGATGTGCCATTCTTCTGGTCGGCAGAATGCCAGGCATCATTTGAGAATTTAAAGCAGAAGTTGATCACATCACCTATTCTTACATTGCCTGTTGGACCCGGAGGTTTTACTGTATATTGTGATGCGTCAGAAATAGGACTTAGGTGTGTCCTAATACAACATGGAAAGGTGATAGTGTATGCATCTAGGTAACTTTGAGACCACGAGAAGAATTATCCGACTCATGACTTGGAGTTGGCAGCAGTAGTATTTGCTTTGAAGCTATGGAGGCATTACTTGTACGGTGATCAAGTGGACATGTCATAGACCACAAGAGTCTGAAGTACATCTTTACTCAGAAGAAACTAAATATGAGACAGAGAAGATGGTTAGAGTTGATCAAGGATTACGACATAGATCTTCAGCTGTAATGCCTGTTGTTCGTATTACGTATCTTGGTATACGTGTACGTATCTTGACTCGTATTGTATGTCTCCTGGCTTGGTTCAGCTTGTTTGGATTGGCTTGGTTCGGCTTGGGTTGCTTTTGGTTCATCATGGACCAAGGGAAAAACCCCTACCTACCACCACCATCCCCATTTATTAGCCCAACTCTTTCTCTCTTTATTATACTTCTTCTCCACCATTACTTCTTCACCTACCGGAAAGATAGCTTAGACAAGTGCAGCTTGCTTCATGGAGGAACCCAAATTTTATTGTTCCATTTTCTTCTCCACGAGATTCTAACAAACTTTAATATTTAGCATTTCTAATTTCTATGGTTCAATTTGTGTAGATCTAAGTTTATTGTATTTTTAGATTTCTTAGGTTTTGATCTACTTAATATTGTTATTTCCAAGTTTTGATGGTTCCATGTTGTAGAGCATTCGATTCTGCCCCATTTTGACCTATGGAAGTCTGGATTCTGACCTTGGATGAAGGATTTATGAAGCTTTGAAGCCATGGACTTCATGGCTCTTCTTCTCGGACAAGCAGAGAAGAAGAATAGCTTCTGAGCCGTATAGCAGCCTTAGCCGCATGAACATTCATGTGGCAAGTCTTTCTTTACCGCATGGCTCTGCCTTTGATTCGACCATATGAGATGGCTTTGATCCAGTATTGCGGATGGCAGTAGCAATGGTGCAGTTGCCTCGGATAGTTGAAGAGTTTCCAGATGTTTTCCCAAAAGAGCTTCCAGGGATGCCGCCAGAGCGGGAGATCGAGTTCACTATCGACTTGATTCCCAGATCAGCCCCAGTATCAGAGAGAGTCTACAGGATGGCGCCATCAGAGCTTGAGATATTGTACAAGATGATTGAAGAACTCAGAACCAAGGGATTCATTCGTGCTAGTGGATCGCCTTGGGGAGCCCCGATGCTTCTTGTAAAAAAGAAGGATGGTACGTCCAGGTTATGTGTAGACTATCGTACCTTGAACTCAGTGACAATCAAGAACAGATATCCTCTCCCGAGGATAGATGACTTGTTTGATCAACTCAAAGGGGCAGCAGTATTCTCGAAGATCGACTTACGCTCAGGATATCATCAGATCAGAGTCAGAGAGTAGGACATCCCGAAGACAGCTTTCAGATCCTGGTATGGGCATTGAGAGTTCCTTCTGATGCCATTTGGAGCAACCAATGCGTCGGCTGTATTCATAGACCTCATGAATCGCATCTTCATGCCTTATTTGGATCAGTTCATGATTATGTTCCTAGATGACATCCTGGTCTATAGCAAGAGTGAGGCAGAGCATGAGCAGCATCTCAGAGTTGTCCTCCAGATTCTCCGAGAGCACCAGTTATATGCCAAGTTCAGTAAATGCGAGTTCTGGCTCGATCGTATTTCGTACTTGGGTCATATCATCACCAGAGGAGGAGTAGAAGTGGATCTCCAGAAGATCGCGGCCATTGAGACGTGGCCAGTGCCTAGCACAGTTGCAGAACTTCACAGTTTCTTTGGATTAGCCGGCTACTACCGATGATTTATTTCAGACTTTACTCGGATTTCAGCGCCATTGACCCAGTTGACCCGTAAGGATGTGCAATTTGCTTGGACGGCAGAGTGCCAGAGTTCTTTTGAGAAGCTGAAGCGAGGCTTGATGACGGCTTCTATTCTCACGCTTCCAGATAGGACCGGAGGATTCTCAGTGTATTGTGATGCTTCAGGCAGAGGCTTAGGATGTGTTCTGATGTAACATGGGAAGGTAATAGCTTATGCGTTATGACAACTTCGTGATCATGAGAGGAATTACCCAACCCATGACTTGGAGATGGCAGCAGTAGTATTTGTACTTAAGTTGTGGAGGCACTACTTGTATGGAGATATGGTAGAGATTTTTACCGACCACAAGAGCCTGAAGCATGTGTTCACCCAGAAGGATCTCAACATGCGTCAGAGGAGAAGGCTGGAGCTACTTATGGATTATGATGTCAACCTGCAGTATCACCCAGGGAAGGCCAACGTTGTTGCAGATGCATTGAGCAGGAGAGCCGAAGTTTATTTTCTAACAGCACAACCTGAGCTGTTAGCAGATCTTCAGAAGATGGATATAGAAGTTGTTCTCCCTTCCAGTGTGACATTGATGGCCAGTATGCAAGTTCAGTCCAGTATAGTCGAGAGGATCCGGATGGCGCAGTCAGCAGATTCTAAGTTTCAGCGGCTTAGAGCAGAGTGCGAGGCAGGACGAAGACCAGAGTTATGCATTCCTGGAGACGGTACACTTCGGCATAGGAAGCGTCTTTGTGTACTCAGTGGAGATATCAGACAGAAGATCATGGCAGAGGCTCATAGTTCTCAGTATTCTATTCATCCCGGTGGTACGAAGATATACCGTGATATTCGTCAGCACTTCCGGTGGAATGGCATAAAGAGAGAGATAGCCCGGTTTGTCTCTCGGTGTTTAGTTTGCCAACAAGTTAAAGCTGAACATCAGAGGCCAGCTGGACTTCTTCAGCCCTTGTCGATTCCAGAATGGAAGTGGGAGCATATAACCATAGATTTCGTGACTGGATTACCTAGATCCCCAGCTGGCAGAGACGCTATTTGGGTTATTATAGACAGGCTCACGAAAGTGGCTCACTTTCTTCCATTTAGAGTTGGTCAATCGACGGCTCAGCTAGCAGAGATGTACCTCAGACAGATCGTCAGACTTCACGGTATGCCCGTCAGTATCACCTCGGACCGAGATTCAAGATTTATGTCGCACTTTTGGCGTAGCCTGCAGAAGAGTTTGGAGACTCACCTCCAGTTCAGCTCAGCCTATTACCCGTAGACAGATGGCCAGTCGGAACGCACGATCCAGACTCTTGAAGACATGTTGAGATCTTGTACGCTCGACTTCGGTAGTTCGTGGGAAGATTACCTGCACCTAGTGGAGTTCTCGTACAACAACAGTTTCCAGGCCAGCATTCAGATGGCACCGTTCGAGGCACTGTATGGCAGGAAGTGCCGATCCTCGCTAGCATGGGACGATGTTGGAGAGAGGCAGATGCTCGGTCCGGAAATGATCGCTCAGATCGTTGAGGTAGTCAGGAGAGTCAGAGATCATCTTCGAGTTGCCCAAGATCGCCAGCATCATTGGGCCGATTCTTATCGACGCCTTCTTGAGTTTTCCGTCGGCGACTATGTATTCCTGAGGATTTTGCCTAACCGTGGCGTCATTCATTTCGGCGTACGGGAAAAGCTTAGTCCTAGGTATATAGGGCCATTCGACATTCTGGAGCGAGTAGGTGACGTGTCCTATCGTCTCGCTCTTCCACCGTCGTTACGTGAGGTGCATGATGTGTTCCATGTAACCCAACTACGACGGTATATCCCAGACCCGAGCCATATCCTGGATCATTTAGAATTGGTTGTTGGTACCAACCTTTCGTATGAAGAGAGGCCCGTGTCTATATTGGACCGGAGAGAGAAGATGCTCAAGAACAAGACTATCAAGTTAGTCCGTGTTGCTTGGGGTCATCACTCTTTGGGTGAGTCAACGTGGGAGCGTGAGGATGATATCCGATCGCGATATCCTGACCTGTTTGACTCGTAAGGTATAATATCTTTCTTATGCCTTATGCTCTCAGTTCTTTGCTTGCATGATTGATTGATTGATTGATTGCCTAGTATTGCTTGCCTGTGGTTAATATAGTTTGTCCTTGTCCCTCTAGCCTCTTAAATAAATTTTGAGGACGGAATTCTTTTAAGGTGGGTAGAGTTGTAATGTCTGTGGTTCGTATTACGTATCTTGGTATACGTGTACGTATCTTGACTCGTATTGCATGTCCCTGGCTTGGTTCGGCTTGTTTGGGTTGGCTTGGTTTGGCTTGGGTTGCTTTTGGTTCATCATGGACCAAGGGAAAAACCCCTACCTACCACCACCATCCTCATTTATTAGCGTAACTCTTTCTCTCTCTTTATTACTCTTCTTCTCCACCATTACTTCTTCACCTACCAGAAAGAGAGCTTAGGCAAGGGCAGCTTACTTCATGGAGGAACCCAAATTTTATTGTTCCATTTTTTTCTCTACGAGATTCTAACACACATTAATATTTAGCATTTCTAATTTCCATGGTTCAATTTGTGTAGATCTAAGTTTATTGTATTTTTGGATTTCTTGGGTTTTGATCTACTTAACATTGTTATTTCCAAGTTTTGATGGTTCCATGTTGTAGAGCATTCGATTCTGCCCTATTTTGACCTATGGAAGTCTGGATTCCGACCTTGGATGAAGGATTTATGAAGCTTTGAAGACATGGACTTCATGGCTCTTTTTCTCGGACAAGCAGAGAAGAAGAACAGCTTCTGAGCCGCATAGCAGCCTTAGCCGCATGAACATTCATGCGACAAGTCTTTCTTAGCCGCATGGCTCTGTCTTCGATTCGGCCGCATGAGATGGCTTTGGCCCTTAGCCGCATGAGCACTTGCATATCCGTAGCCGTATGAGCACTTGCATCTCTAGCCGCATAAGCCGCGTTCATTCTCAGCCGCATAGGGTTGCCATCCCCTAGCCGCATGAGTCCTGATTTTATCCAGCCGCATGAACTCCAGTACTCGCAGTCGCATATGCTTGACGGATTCCTCAGCCGCATAGGCTGCCCTTGACTTCTAGCCGCATGAACACCAGCATCCTCAGTCGCATAGGCCTTGCCATGACCCAGCCGCATGCGCCCCTGCCATACCCCAGTCGCATGGACTGATTCCCTTCCAGCCGCATAAGACCCTGTCCCCCCCCAGCCGCATAAGACCATGTCCCCCCCAGCCGCATAAGACTTGTTCTCTCTCGGCCGCATAAGCAGTCCTTGATTCTTAGCCGCATGGCTCTGCATCCGCAGCCGCATGAAGTTGATTCTTCCGCGGACGCATATGCTTGAATGTTCTGCAGCCGCATAAAGCTGTCCTTGGTCCTTAGTCGTATGGACTTTTGAATCCCGAGCCGCATGAGATCCGTTCTCTTGGCCGCATGAGCTCTATTATCCCTGGCCGCATGAGCTCTATTCTCTTAGCCGCATGGCCCCTTCCACAATCTTGTCCTCTTTTATTATTATTATTATTATTATTATTATTATTATTATTATATTGAAATGTCACATCTGTGCCTATGCCATGTAACATCTTGACAAGTAAACTGACATGATATATCTCGATATATTGTTACGATAGCTAACCTGACATGACAAGTATGAATGATCTGGACACCGTGGACGATTGTGTTTGTACAAATAAACCAGTACTGTCTTGCATCATGTCTAGGATGGGATCCCTGAGTACCACGGTCAGGGATACCTACTGCAATTGACTAAGGCTAATAAACTAGAATAATTCGGTAGTCATGAAGAGATTTTCCAGCTACAGGTAATCCCGTTATCTAGGCACACCAAGTGGACTTGGAGCCTACCGACGAGTAGGGCACATTTCCAGCACACAGTCATGTGTTGCATCCTTCATAAACGGACATTCGACCTGGATAACCTGGATGGTCTGCAGGGCTTGTGGCTGTTGGGATAATCTTACTACATCTTGCTAGTAACTAGGCCTGTGATAACCTAGTTAGTTAAAGTATCAAGCCGTACTCATTGCTTGGCCGTGATTGATTGGATGGAGTCTAGCCCAGCTTAGTCTCGTCTTGATCCTGTACAAGATTGTGACATGACATGATTAATTATGCTTGCCTTTACAATAACGATCAGGGGTCCAGTTCTGTTCAGGCGAAGGGTTACAACCCCGGTCCTTGTTTGGTTTAAAGGTTGTAACCTGGCTCCCGGAGCAGTTCTGTGTCCTCTCTTCGTTTATTGTCTTATTGCTCCCCATGCCATACTCGTCATGTTTTACCTTACTTCAATAGCATGATTATTTATACTGGCCTTAACAATAAAGATCAGGGGTCCAGTTCTGTTCAGGCGAAGGGTTACAACTCCGGTTCTTATTTGGTTTAAGGGTTGTAACTGGCTCCCGGAGCAGTTCTGCGTCCTCTCTTCGTTTGTTGTCTTATTTCACCCCATGACGAGCTCATTATGTTTTACCTTACTAACAGTATTTGAGACGGGTTTCTATTCAGGTGAAGGGCTGCAACCCCGGTCCTTGTTTGGTTTAAGGGTTGCAATCTGGCTACTTGAATGGTTTCCTCGTACTCATTCCACTGTTGTTATTCTGTTATTATCAGTATCTTTATAATTACTACTCATTTGTGATATGCTGGTTTTAGTCCTAAGTGAAGCCTTATTTGTGGCACTTGCTCTTTCTGGGGTCTGACCCAGCTGGTTTTGTGTGGCCAGATATCGGAGCAGCTCCAGAGGATCTACCTACCTTTCAGCCAGATGGTGACCACCAGGCGTAACCAGGGCAACGAGTGAGTTTCTTTTTGTCCTCCCACTTTATTGTAAAATTATTCTTTTGAGGCGTTTAGCCGGCGAGCACGTGTTAGCTCGTATTGCATCTTTATTCACTGTCTGCCTACGGGCTGTAACATGATTGACAAATCCTAGGGTTGATCATGTATGACTGAAACTCTTACTAGTCTTGATATTTTTTACGACTAGCTTCATGATCATCCGAATATGTAATGTATGGGACGCCTAACTATTGTATATTTGGTGCTCTGACATCTTGTGACTATTATTGTTTGCTTTAGATTGAGACAATAGGCTTGTTCATGCCCATAGGTGAATGGATTGTAGTTAAACCCTCATGTATCTAGACAGTCGTGACCGTATAGCGAGGTGGGTTGTACTTCAATATACGTAGCTAGCTATGTACGCCCCCGCTCTCCAGTATTCTGGTTCTGGGGCGTGACATCAGTATCATCCAGGCAGGGCTAATGTGGTAGCAGACGCTCTTAGCAGGAGAGGCGGCACATTTATCTTGACATCACAAAAATATATTTTAGAATATCTTCATGAGATGGGCATCGAGGTTATACTTCATAGTGATATAAGAATTCTGGCAAGTCTACGAGTTCAATCCAACTTGGTAGACAGGATCAAGGCAGCTCAGGCACAGGACCCAAGGATTCAGAAGCTTAGGACAGAGTGTGAGTCATGACTCAGGAAGGAGATAAAAAATCACGAAGATGGTACACTTAGATTTGGATCACGTCTATATGTGCCTAGTGGTGATATTAAACAGGAGGTTATGGCAGAAGCCCATAATTCTCAGTATTTTATATACCCTGGAGGGACCAAAATGTACCAAGATATCAAGCAGCACTTCTGGTGGAACGAAATGAAGAGAGATAGCTAGATTCGTTTCCCGTTGCTTAATATGTCAGCAAGTGAAGGCAGAACAACAAAGGCCAGCTGAACTATTACAACCGCTTCCTATCCCGAAATGGAAGTGGAAACATATCACAATGGACTTTGTGACCGGTTTCCCGAGATCACCAAGTGGTAAGGATGCTATTTGGGTGATAGTGGATCGGCTTACAAAGGTGGCACATTTTCTTCCTTTTAGAGTGGGGCAATCTACAGAGAAGTTGGCAGAGTTGTATATGCAGCAGATAGTCAGGCAGCGTGGGGTCCCTGTCAGTATTGTATCAGATAGAGATACACGTTTTATATCATATTTTTGGAAGAGTCTACATCATAGCCTGGGTACCAAGTTAAGATTTAGTACGGCCTACCATCCACAGACAGACGGGCAATCAGAAAGAACAATTCAGACTTTAGAAGATATGTTACGAGCTTGCATCCTAGATTTTGGAGGATCTTAGGAGAGTCACCTGCACTTAGTCGAATTCTCGTACAACAACAGTTATCAAGCCAGTATCCAGATGGCGCCATTCGAACCACTATATGGTAAGAAGTGCAGGTCGCCATTGGCATGAGATAATATTGGGGAGAGGAAGATGTTAGGCCCAGAAATGATTATTCAGACGGTTGAAGTGGTTAAGGGGATTAGAGAGCGACTTCGAGTTGCACAAGATCGGCATCGCCATTAGGCAAACCAACATCGTAGGCCACTAGAATTTTCTGTTGGGGACCACATGTTCTTGTCGATCTCACCTACCTGTGGGGTCATTAGATTTGGCGTTCGCGAAAAGTTGAGTCCACGATACGTGGGCCCATTTGTTATCCTCGATAGGGTAGGCGATGTTGCTTATCGTGTATCCCTTCCACCTTCGTTACGAGAGGTGCATGATGTGTTTCATGTATCTCAGTTACGAAGGTATGTATCGGACCCAAGCCATATCCTCGATCATTCTGAGCTGGTTGTGGGTACCAACCTGTCTTACGAGGAACAGCCTGTGTCCATTTTGGACCGAAGGGAGAAGATACTCAAGAACCGAATAATTAGCCTTGTCCGTGTTGCTTGGGGTCATCACTCCCTAGGAGAGTCAACGTGGGAATGTGAGGATGATATCCGATCACGGTATCCGTACCTATTTGACTCACAAGATATATTTCTTTCCGTGTACCTTGATTGTCTTGATTCCTCATGCTTATCACCCTATGAGTAAAAATTGCTGGACGTCGTCGATTGATAAATATAGATATATTACTTGCTATTGATATTGTGAGATGACTGCTTGCTCGCTAAAATTGATTGTACTTGGATTAGTTTAGCTCTGATGTTTCTATCCTGCTTGGATTTGAAATTTTGAGGACGAAATTTTTCTAAAGAGGGTAGAGATGTCACTCCCCGTTCCTAGAATACGTATTTTAATACGTGTACTGCTTGAATGTATTTATTTAATATTTATCATGCATTTGTTCTGTATTTAATTCTTTTAATTTTATGCTAATTATTTTTTTGTATTTTATTTTCTGTTTTGCTTAGCTTTTGGTTTATTTTGACTTAGGTTCGGCTTGGGTTGGTTTGTTTTGGTTTAGGGTGGTTCATCATGAACCCAACCCCCTACCTACCACCATTTCTATTTAAAGCCCAACTACTTTCTCTCTCTTCACTTATTCTTATTTACTCTCCTTCTTTTTCCTCATAACTCTCTCCACCTACCAAGAGCTTAGGCAAGTATACCTTGCTTCCACATGAGAACCCATTTTTATGGTTCATTTATCTTCCTCTTGTGATTCTAAAATAGTTTAGAACTTAACATTTTGCATTTTGAAGTTTTATTTTTTGTAGATCTAGAAATTTGCCATTTTCGAATTTTGGTGGTTTTGATCTATCAAACTTTCTTATTTTCAAGTTTCGATCGTTCCAGGTTGTTGAGATTTGTGTTATACCCCATTTTGATCTATGAAAGTCCCATTTTTGGCTTAGATTGAAGGTTTCATAGAATTTGGAGTTCTTGAGGTTCCTTACGCCCACGTTTATATGTGCCCGCGTAGTATCAAACTCTACGCCCACGTTTATTCGTGTCAGCGTGAATCTGGATTACGTAAGTCAAGACTGTTTTACGCGTAAAATAAAGTCTATCCTGCCTTGGCGTAAAATAAGTTTCACGCGTAACTTTACTCCTCTGGCTTGGCGTATTTCTTTTATGCGTACTGCTTTCACGCGTACTTCCTTCATGCGTAAACTTATTCCTTTACGCGTACTTCCTTTACGCGTACTTCCTTCACACGTACTACTTTTACGCGTACTTCCTTCATGCGTACTTCTTTCATGCGTAAACTTTATTCCTTACGCGTACCTCATTTATGCGTATTTCCTTTATGCGTACTCCTTGGCCTGGCGTACTCCCCTTGACGTACTCCTTTGGCGTACTCCCTTACCCGGAGGCTTCCTAGCACTAGCGTATCTTACACCCTTTCCCAGCGCAGTATGGCCTTGGCATCTATTGCCCTAGATTCACCTTTATTGGGCGCATGGCACCCCTTATTATATCCTTACGCCTTTTGACATGAACTCGATATAATCATGATATGTTAATATTTTAATACATATTATTGTGTGGAGTGTGCACTGTGTCTCGATTGGTTTATGGATACCCAGTATGACTGAAACTTAACCCTGAGAGTTATAGACTCGACCATACTAAATACTAGTTTGACTTTTATGCTTTGTCACGAATTGACATTGATTGTTACCTTGACTAATGATTGATCATGCGTTCCTAGTTGGAACTAAAAGACTGGCTAGTCGTCTTATTGAATTGAATGAAACACGTTTATATATTAAACATGAACCATTGCAATCGACTAACCGATCCCAAACATTGGCATATGGATACGTGCAGACTTCAACTTATTTTCTATAAAAGCAGCACGTGTACCTTACAGCCAAGGCATGATTATTCCGTGACTAGGTTTGATTGTTGCATTACGCTATGTAAGACCTACAACCTAACCGCACGGACATCGTTATAGAGTTATGCATATCATGCTCTGTACGAAACTACTCATTCTGAATGACCATGATCCACGGCATGAGATTTCAATTAACATAGGGACTATTAAGTTAAATAAAATAATGATTGCATGGAGAGAATGGATTCCCGAGTTCTTACATACAGCCATCTCGAGACAATTAGTGCCCCGACATGTCGGCTGGTTCCCACAGATACTGTAAACCTGCCACACGGGCAGGGAGTGGTATCTGTTTATATTTTTTTATATATATATTGATGACGGGCATTGTCACGACCCGTACCCTAGAGTAAGGGCACGAAAAGTGGGTACGTCCAGCCTACGTCGCAGTGTCGGCGGTAGAACGCTGTCCTAGGTCACAACATCTAACAATATAATGCTAAGCAATTTATACTCCCCGAATGGGGGTGACATAACAGAATGTAAACTCAATCACAACTAAGAAAGAAGAAGCACGATATGATATAGAACTCAAATGAAATACAGATGATCAGAAGAGTCTAAGTGTCTAAGATAACATCTCAGCAAACATCCAGAATACAAGGTCTCAACTACAGAGTATGAAAGAATATATACAATCCAGATCTCAATGACAGAAATAAAGCCTATCTAAACTAGTCTAGGCAGTAGGGGTAATGTCATCAGCTAGAGCTGGGTCCTCCTGAGAGTCCAGCTCACAAGTGTCGTCTAGGGCTGTCCCATAGAAGGTGTCAACACCAGCCTCATCCTCGTCCTCTGTAAACATTCAACGGTGCCCAATCAGGACGGAACGAGCACAATACATCTCAACAGTTCATAGCAGGTTAGAAAATATAATCATGCAGTAAAGTAAGATACAGGAAACTAAAAGAAAGTACAGAATGTAAACAGAGAGAGAACTGTAATAGAAATATCTACTATAAGTAGAGAACTAACAGTGGCTAGTGAGTCAGAGTACAATATAAACATGTGAATGGCATAGGAGATTCTGATGAGACACTACGGAGGTGATCAGATGAGATACTACTTGGATATTATTCACATGTCTACTTCTACTCCCCCGTACCCCCAATCAATACACAAGGATCCAGCCAGGTTATGTTATGATCCATGCAATGGCCCACAAGGGGTGATACATGGTAGGCCCAAAAATGGATGATTCTAGGAATGCCCATAAATGGGTGATTCAAGGAAGACTCTGTGATCATGAGAGTACATGTCACAAGTGATCAATGAACCATGAAGCATAGTGATACACAATGTAAGTGAAACGCGTAGAACATGTAGTATCCGATGCTCCCTGAGGGGATAATATCTCAAGAAGGGATCCATATAGTACTAATCCGTGTGACCAACGTGACAGTATCAAGTAAAGTAATTTAAAGCAGGAAAATAATTCTAACAGGATATGAAATGATCAGAGAATGTACTCGCCTGCTATCGGAGTGTCCGAGAGAAATGTACTGTTCGAGGAGAGGTGTCTGGCTCCTAATCAGAATAGCACAAGTCACAACAAGTCTAAAATGATAACAAGATGCAATTCAATACATTCTACATGAATCTAGGTCAATCTAGGCCAAAGTCAACTTTTGGTCAACTCTGGTCAACCCTAGAAGTCAAACTAGGTCTAAACTAGTCTATCTAGTCTATATTAGTCTAATCAAGGCTAAACTAGCCTATACTAGTCTACCAAGTCCATACAACCTATACAAACTGTCCAAGTCATTACACATTACCTATAGGCACACATTTCTTAGCATATATATATATATATATATATATATATATATATATATATATATATATATATATATATATATATAGGCTATCACCACATGTATGTGTATATAGGCATTCTAAATAGGCATGCATCATTCATGTTATACTTACATATATTCATTATACATTATATATATTAACTATATATATGAAGAAGAGTCAATAGTGTGTGTGTGTGTGTGTGTGTGTGTGTGTGTGTGTGTGTGTGTGTGTGTGTGTGTGTGTGTGTGTGTGTGTGCATAGAGTGAAGGCAAGATCAAAAGTGAAGTGTATACTAGAGTGTCACATGTACATGTAAATGTGGGTGTGTGAGTGAACATAGGCAAGTGTATAACTGGGAAGAAAATAATTCAGTGTTCATTTCTATTGGTTATAGCTCAATCATTCAATACTCAAAAACTGGAAAATGTGGACTGTCAAGTCCTAACACCAAAGTAAAACCCAAACTGGGAATAAGGAGACTGTGCAGACCACAATCTCAGGTTTCATGAAATTCATAACAACTAAAACAATTGGAATAAAGGAAGACAACAATTCAATAACTGGAAGGAAGGGAAACTTAGTCTAAACTGGGAACTTAGCCTTTAGTTCAAAACAAATATTCCATCTCATTCCATCCTCAATAACCTTACTCAGTTTTGCTATCAACAACATCTATATCATTGCATTAACAACTGGAAGAAAGTAGGGACTCAACAACAGTCCTAACATAAATGAAAATCCAAACTGGACATGAAAGACAGGGAAGAAAACTGGAAAAAATAAGGAAGTTCGGAACACATGTTCAGAGCTGGGTTAAACTCAACCAAAACCATTTAAAACCTCATAAAATTCAACCAACCCATTAGCTAACATATGCCATACATTAATAGCAACTATTTAACATCTTAAACATGTATTTAACATAGTAATATACAAATCGAAAGAGAAAAACTGAGAACTCTGATACAAGAACAGGTATTCAGGAAAATGGGGATTCATGAATTCGAATCAACAAAACATGTTAATATCCACTTAGATTGGTTGGTAATCAAAGTGTTATATGTGTACGTGTACCACAGATAGTTTCGTGTCCAGAAAACCACGACACAACGTGTCCAAACAAAACATCCAAAGCCACTGAAACTGACTGCCAACTTGGTTCAGTCGAACCAGTGCAGGCCGAAGAACGTGTCCGACACGACACGAGAGACCCTGAAACTTGACACACGTGGTGTCAGTCAATGCCCTTTTGTGTGTGTCCAATATCTCGTGTCCAAGTGTCGTGTCCACTGTGCATTCACACCCGAGTAGCAGGACAGATCTGTGCAGCGGAAATGTGTGTGTTCACGTGTCCAAACAGACACGACACAACACGAAAACCAACTCAGTCAACCAAATTCTAACAAGCAACACTAAACCCTAGAATCCTATTCAAAAGTTTCCTAGAAATTAGGTCGAAATCCCCTTTGGGGCATTTCATCAAACACTAGGTTATAGGGACTGATACGTGTCCAAATAGGACACGAATTGGACACAATATCCTACAAAAATCTAGGGTTAGCTAGGGGACACCTAGATCTAGGCTAATATGCAATAATACCAGCAATTTTAATAAGTTTTGAAGGGATTACCTATAGGTGTCAATTTCCCCAAAAGGCTCCAAAGAGGGGTGTTCTTCTTGATGGCCAAACTTTACCAAATTGTTCACACTCTGAAATTTCTCAACACAAACAGCAAGTAGAATGAATTTAGAACCTATTGCAATTGGTTTGGATGGAAAAGGAATTAAATTGGATTTTCTAGGAATTATTGAAGTTGGGGATTTACCTCTTTTTCCAACTTGTGATCTTTCCTAAAAGAGGCTAGCCCTAAATGGAAGAGAGTATAAATAGGGGTGGGGTTCCCAATGTGGCCGGCCAAGCTAGGGTTAGGGTTAGGTTTTAGGTTAGCTAATGGGCTTGGGCCAAATTCACAAGCTATGGGCTAAGTTGCTAATTAATTGTTTCCAAAACCATAAGTCATGGCTTATGACTTAAAGCCTTCTAATGCCAACTTAAATTCTAAATGACCTATTAGGAATTAACTTAATGTTAGGTTAGGGTCACATGACCTAATCAAGTCACCACCACTAGGGTTAGCATCTAGGTTAGGCTCCAAAGTCAACACTAGTCAAAGTCTAGAATAGTCACTAATTAAATTATACCAAAAATCATATAAATTCTAGTAAATCTCAATAATTCACAATAATTCCAAATAAATCCCAAAAATTCAAAATGACCAAAATACTCCCATACTAGAAATGTGGTAGTGACAGGCATCCCGCTGGGACACGTCTAATTTATGATTGGCACAATTGATTATTGGGTAGACTAGCCTTGCTTGTACATTGTAAGAACTGAGAAATCCCTTATTGCATATTTCCAGGGCAACTTGGAACTTACAGTTAGCAAGCCGTAGTAGTTGTATTACCGTATAAATTAATTTGTTTGTGTGCTGTACCTACTCTGTTAAACTACTGAGATGATCAGAATGTCAGGACATGACGGGTCAACTTCTGTCCTTGTTTGGTTGGAAAGTTGGTTTGAAGTATCGTGATGTTGTGTGAATCCCAGTGGTAAGCGGAGACTTATTTATCATATTCTTAACTCTTACCACTGGTTCTAATTTTTTATGTCGTGCTTCCTTTGTGGTACTTGCTATTTGAGGTCTAACCTCTCTGGTTTTGCATGGCCAGATTTAGAGCCAGCTCTCGAGGACTCAGCTTACTTCCACCTCCAAGATGGTCAATACTAGAGGGATTATCGCAGGAGGACACGAGTGGGTTCCTTGCTTTCCTGCTCATTTTACTACTTACTTTACTTTTGCCGCTTGGCACCGACATGTTGGTCGGACTGTCTTGCACTTACTTTTACATAATTGTAACTAAGTCAGACTGCAGATGATAACGATTGTGTATACCTTGTCATATCATCTGGCTATGTTTTATAAAACCAGATCTCAAGAACATTTCGACTGAGCGTTTGGGACGCTTTACTGCTTTATCTTACATGTTCTCTATTATTGCTTCTTGTTTGAATGATTGAGACAATAGATGTTGAGTAACCCTAGTGAGACTTTCATGTAGTATGTACCCCCTCGTCTTTTAGACAGAATTGATCGTATTATATGGTATTCATCTACCCGTAATACGTAGCTGGCTGAGTCATTCCCCCTCTCTTCGGTATTCTGGTTCTGGGGCGTGACACCAACTCTGCCCATAGTTGCTTGTACTGTCTGCTGTAGAGTCATTCCCCCGCTCTCCGGTATTCATCTAATTTGATTTTGCTTGTTCGTATCAAAAAATTGGACCCGTGGACATATAGTTTGACGACTTTAGAGACCATAGGCTCTGACACGTTTTACGGTACAAATCGTATCCAACGGGGGATACCGTTTTGGCCCAAAATTACCGTTGTGGCCCAAAATTATTGTTTTGCCCCTGTATCCAGAATTGGACTTATGAGTGCAGGGGTGGGTGGTCGGAGGGGGGGAGCTTGGGGGGTGGGCATCGTAGAGTAGGAGGGGGATGGGAGTAGTTTTTAGTTTTGAGCAGAGACATTATTGTCCAAAAAAATTCAAGGTATCAAGTTAAAAAAAGAAAAGTTTAGAATATCAAGTTGAAAAACGAAAATAGTTGAGGGTATCAAGTTGCAATTAAACCAAAAAAATTTAAAAAGACTTCAGACGGCCACCACAGGAGACATGAGTCTCTTTCCCCTCTCTCAAAAAACCTAATGACCTATTCTTTGTTCCTTAGTTTTGCACAGGCCGGAGTACTCCTAAAAACTTATTTTTATTTCTAAGAAGGTGGGTCCCCGGTTCTAATGTTTCCTTATCGTCTGAATCATCTGTTTCTCTTCAGTAGGTTTGTAATTCAACTGGGCCAACTACAGTAGGATATATATACACTTAAAAAAAACTAGAAATTGCTGAGAAACCCAATTTCGGGGTTGGTTTATATGAAAAACCCACCCGCTGGATGGATTTTATGAAATGTCCAGAATTATATATTTCCACGTTAAATATTCTAAGATTCCCTTTAGATGCTCTGTATTTACAAAATTGCCATCTTTATAATACCATAACTACCCTTCACACAAACTCAGATTTGGATTGCGATTTTCATCTTTTTCTTCTTCACGAGAGATCTGAATTTTATTGCTCTCATCTTCAACAGAGATCGCAAAGATCGTTCGTAGTTCACTGTGCTTTTTTTAGTCGAACTCCGATCATCGCTCATCATCATCATCGTGGAGAGATTTGAAGTTTTTCGGTGAATAGGTCAATTGTGGAGAGAAGATCTTCTTCTTTTCCATAAGAGTTAGCATCGTTTTGAAAGAAGAACGAAAACTCTTGAATTTTTGTTCCTGACAAATTTTTTTCCACAAAAAAATTAGGTTTTAGGTTTGTCGACTGTTCTCCATCATCTCCGTGATTTTAACACGGAGAATGACCATTCTCCGTGTTAAAATGACGAAGAATGACCATTCTTCGTGTTAAAATCATAGAGAATGACCATTCTCCGTACTAAAACCACGGAGAATGGCCTTATCCATGTCAAAATGATGGAGAATGGCCATTCTCCGTGTCAAAATGACGGAGAATGGCCATTCTCCGTGTTAAAATGACGGAGAATGGTCATTCTCCGTGTTAAAACCACGGAGAATGGTCATTCTCCGTGTTAAAATACGGAGAATGGCTCCGTGATAAAATGATTGAGAATAGCCATTCTTCGTCATTTTAACATAGAGAATGGCGTCATTTTAACACGGAGAATGGCCATTCTCCGTGTTAAAATGACGGGGAATGGCCATTCTCCTTATTAAATTGACGGAGAATGGCCATTCTCCGTCATTTTAACACGAAGAATGGCAATTCTTTGTCAATTTAACAAGGAAAATGGCCATTCCACGGAGAATGGACATTCTCCTTGTTAAATTGACGGAGAATGGTCATTCTTCGTCATTTTAACACGGAAAAAGGCTATTCTTTGTCAATTTAACAAGGAGAATGGCCATTCTTCGTGGTTTTTGCACGGAGAATGGTCATTCTCCGTGCTAAAACCACGGAGAATGGCCATTCTCTGTGTTAAATTGACTGAGAATGGCCATTCTTCGTCTTTCTAACACGGAGAATGGTTATTCTTTGTCAATTTAACAAGGATAATGGCCATTCTCCGTAGTTTTAGCACAAAAAATGGCCATTCTTCGTGGTTTTAGCACGAAAAATGGCCATTCTCCGTAATATTACCACGGAGAATAATCATTCTCCTGCATTTTATGTCCAGTTGAAACTTTGAAGGGCCATAACTTTTGAGTGGGAGGTCGAAACGAGACCCGATTTGTCGCAAAAGGAGCGTCTTTTCGAGGAGCCAAAGATAACTGCTTCTTCGTTAGTCGGCCTTCCAAAATTTTAGAATTGCAAAAAAATGATGTTTGGACCCCCGTTTTAACAGTTTTACCGTTTGTCCGTCTTTCCAAAAAATTTCGACGAGTTTTTGAAGTAAGGTTTGAAGATTTTGGAGGAGAAAACCTAGATTCAAAACTGAGAGGCATATGGAAGAAGAGGAAGTATCAAAATATTTTTTTGAAGAGTAGAGTTCGGGGGTGTTTTCAATAAATTAGAAGGAAAAAAAGGTCATTCAGAACCCCCTTTATATATTTTTCGCTAATTTTGGGCACGCGATGAAATGTTATTTTGCGGTGGGTTTTTCATAAAACTTTTGCAATGTTTGGGTATTTCATAAATTTACCCAAAAAAGAGTTTGTTCCCTCTAAATTTTTGGGGTAAGTGCCTCATGGGCCTCATTTTTAGTCTGGACTTGGATGTGGTGAGTAAATTAACACTCTCACATCCAATTTACTTTGGGAAGGAAGGAAATCAAAAAAAGTTGGTATTTTCTTTCATTTGAAATTTTTTAAGTCCCAACCATTTTTTCCATGTGTTTGGAAAGACCATGAATATAGTCAGAATATATTTTCATTATAGTGTCTGATGTTTGTAAGAGAAAAAAACAAAATCAAGTCAATTTTTCAATAATACCCTATTGCTAATGAGAAAATTTTAAGCAAGGCTGATTAGGAATTCTAAAAGATATTATGGATATAAATGGTAAATAATATTTTTTTAGAAGGGATATTTTAGTCAAAAAAATTGTAATAAATGCAGAGGAAAAGTAATTCCTTAGATGGGTAGGAGAACCATTTTCTCCCCTATTTTTCTAACCCTTGAGAATCATTTTACTTAAGGAAAGGAAAGGTAATCAATTTTTGGGTATTTTCTTTCCTTTGAAAAATTCTAATTTCCAATCATTTTTCTTTTCGGTGTTTGGAAAGACCATGATTATAGTCAGAATATATTTTCATTACACTAGTTGGCGTTTGTAAGAAAATGAAACAAAATCAAGTCAATTTTTCAATAATACCCTCTTGATGGTGAGGAAACTTAAGCAAGGCTGATTAGGAATCCTAAAAGATATTATGGATACAAATGGTAAATAATGTTTTTGAGAGGGGATATTTTAGTCAAAAAAATTGTAATAAATGCGGAAGAAAATAATTCCATAGATGAGTAGAGAGAACCACTTTTCCCCGTATGTTTCTAACCCTTAGGAATCATTTTACTTAAAGGAAAGGAAAGGAAGTCAATTTTTTGGTATTTTCTTTCCTTTGAAAATTTTTAATTCCCTTGAAATTTTGTAATTTTCAACCATTTTTTTCGGTGTTTGGAAAGACCATGATTATAGTCAGAATATATTTTCATTATAATGTTTGGCATTTGTAAAAAAAGAAAACAAAATCAAGTCAATTTTTCAGTAATACCCTATTGCTAATGAGGAAACTTAACAAGGCTGATTAGGAAATCTAAAAAATGTTATGGATATAAATGGTAAATAATGTTTTTGAGGAGGAATATTTTAGTAAAAAAATTGTAATAAATGTGGAGGAAAAGTAATTCCTTAAATGGGTGGGGGGGACCACTTTTCCTCCTATTTACCTAATCCTTGGGAATCATTTTACTTAGGGTCTGCTTGGCAATTGTAGGGGTAGCGATTATGAGGTGTTTTTAGAGTACTGGTTATGAGCAGTTATAAGGGGTCTGGTTTTGGATGGTTTTTAAGTAGCAGCTTTTAAACCAGTCCAATCCATGCTTGGTAATTCACTAACGAGCAGTTCTGAAAGTTTTTTACACGAATAAATTAAATAGGGAAGGGTATCAGTAGTTATAATTATATATATTTTTTTGAGAATATAAATGGAATAAAAAAATAGAGCCGCTCAAAACCCACCGATTTTGGGTGTTTATAAAGCCATTCAAAAATACATTACACCGATTTTAGAGAATTTTTTAGCCGACCAAAATCGGTGCCTCAAAAAAATTAACAAGCAGGGGTTTTCATAAACTGTCGGTTCAAAAACACCCCAAAACTGGTGAAAACATCGTTACCAAGCGGACCCTTAAGGAAATGAAAGGAAAGAAAATGAAATCAATTTTTTTGTTATTTTATTTCCTTTGAAAATTTCTAATTCCCAACCATTTTCTTTCCGGTGTTTGGAAGACCATGATTATAGTCAAAATATATTTTCATTATAGTGTTTGACGTTTGTAAGAAAATGAAACAAAATTAAGTCAATTTTTTCAATAATACCCTCTTGCTAATGAGGAAACTTAAGCAAGGCTGATTAGGAATTCTAAAAAGGTATTATGGATACAAATGGTAAATAATATTTTTGAGAAGGAATATTTTCGTCAAAAAAATTGTAATAAATAAGGAGGGAAAGTAATCCCTTAGATAGACGGGGATAACCACTTTTTTCCCTATTTTTCTAGCCCTTGGAAATTATTTTACTTTCCATCTTTTCTTTGCCTTCCAAACACAAGATATGAATGACTTTCCTTTTCCAAAGCTCAAATTATGGTAACCAAACGTGACCTAACATCACTATCATTTTCTCTCTATGTATTCTCAAAATTGCATGAATGTAGTAATTGTGTATTTTTTTCAATATATTTATTTTATAAATATGCATTGGGTTGGAATATATATTTCCAGATAAATGCTTCGTTTAGTTTCCAGAATCATAGTATTAAAAAAAGAAAGTTTTTTTTTTGTGTTTGGATGTTAATGAAAAGGAGGAGGAAAAGAATGATCCGTATAGAAAAGAAAAATATGAGAGATTAGCTTTCCTATACTAAGGATTTTTTTTGACTTTATCAAACATCGAAAAAAAAATACAATTTTTTAAAGAAAAAAAAAAAGAAATTGATTTCCTTTCCTTTGCCCAAAATATGAGAGATTAGCTTTCCTTTCCTTTTTTTTGCTTTTAAACATAAATTTTTTGAAAGTTTGTGCTTGGCAAGCAGCCATCTAGAAAATAACTTTATAATTTACTTTCAAAAAATTATTTTCAGAAAAAAAATTCAGAAAATATATCTCGTAAGTAATTTCTCTTTTTTATGTTGAGAGTATAAAGTTGCACACATTTTGACATTCCACAAAATCTTTGCAGAGTATCATGGGCCTCCTTGGCATGTGCAAATTTGTGATTCAATTTATGAAGGATGTTAACACATGAATATATTTAAAATTTAAATAATAAAAAATCTTAAAAAAAGTACATGATAACATTTTTAAAAGTGTCAATAAAGAAAATAAAATTATAATTAGATGATGGTCCCACTACTTGTCAGTCATGATGCATCTAGCGCATGCCTCTCGTAGTAACAAAATGTAATAATTATCATTAATTATGCTCTCTTCTTTTTAGTGCATTCAATTACTATGGATGTTGCTCATGTTGACATGGTCCAGCGGGATGGAATCTGCACTTCCTATATTTTGGTATTTCTAATCTGAAAATTGCAGAGATATCCAATTTCGAGGTTAGTTTTTATTAAAAGTCCATTCGCATGGTAGATTTTATGAAATGTCCAGAATTATATATTTTTACGTTAAATATTCCAAAATTTTCTTTAGATGCTCTGTATTTACAAAATTGCCATTTTGATATTACCATAACTACCCTTTCGCACAAACTCAGATTTGTATTGCGATTTTCGATTTTCGTCTTCTTCTTCTTCTTCACGAGAGATCTGGATTCTATTGCTCTCATCTTCAGCAGAGATCGCAAAGATCGTTCGTAGTTCACTGTGCTTTTCTTCAGTCGAACTCTGATCATCGCTCATCATCATCATCATCATCATCTTCGTGGAGAGATTTGAAATTTTTCGACGATTAGGTCAATTGTGGAGAGAAGATCTCATTCTTCTTTTTCATAAGAGTTAGCATCGTTTTGAAAGAAAAACGAAAACTCTTCAATCTTTATTCCTGACAAATTTTTTTCCAAAAAAAAAAAATAAAACAAAAATTAGGTTTCTGTCAACTGTTCTCCATCATTCTCCATGATTTTAACACGAAGAATGGTCATTCTCCGTGTTAAAATAACCATTCGCCGTGCTAAAACCACGGAGAATGGCCATTCTCCATGATAAAATGACGGAGAATGCGTACTAAAACCACGAAGAATGACCATTCTTCGTGTTAAAATGACGGAGAATGGTCATTCTTCGTGCTAAAACCACGGAGAATGTCCAGTCTCCGTGTTAAAATAACGGAGAATGGCTCCGTGTTAAAATGACGGAGAATGACCATTCTCCGTCATTTTAACACGGAGAATGACAATTCACCGTGATTTTAACACGAAGAATGTCAATTCTTCGTCAATTTAACAAGAAGAATGACCATTCTCCGTGATAACACAGAGAATTGCCATTCTCCGTGATATTACCACGGAGAATTCCATTTTTCGTGATTTTAGCACAGAGAATGGTCATTCTCCGTGATATTACCACGGAGAATGACCATTCTCCTGCATTTTATGGCCAGTTGAAACTTTGGAGGGCTATAACTTTTGACTGGAAAGTCAAAACGAGGCTAGATTTGTCGTAAAAGGAGCATATTTTCGAGGAGCCTGAGATAAACCGCTTCTCCATTTGTCGGCCTTCCAGAAATTTAGAATCGCAAAAAATAATGTTTGGACCTCAATTTTAACAGTTTTACCGTTTGTCGGCCTTTCCGAAATTTTTCGACGAGTTTTTGAAGTAAGGTTTGAAAATTTTGGAGGAGAAAACCTACATTCGAAAGTGAGCAGCATATAGAAGAAGAGAAAGTATCGAAACATTTTTTTTGAAGAGTAGGGTTCAGAGGTATTTTTAATAAATTAGAAGGGCAAAATGGTCATTCATAACACCCTTTATATATTTTTTGCTAATTCTGGGCACGCGATAAAATGTTATTTTGTGGTAAATTTTTTATAATTTTTGGACATTTCATAAATTTTCTCATTTCTAATCGTATCCCCCTTACAAATAGAGTTGGACAATAAAAAATAATATTTAAATTAGTAGAGCCTGTCTGTGATCAGGGCCGCACTATATATGTCACCCTCGGATTTCGTTATGCGTATTTTGGTATACGTGTACGTATCTTGGACCCGTATTTTGACTTGTCCTGACTGGCTAGCCTTGGGTTTTGCATTTGGCATGGGTTAGTTAGCATTTCCTGGTTGGTGTGGTTATCTTGGCCTTGGCATGCATCGAATTTGGTTGGGTTCGGCTTGGTTGGGTTCGGTTTTGGTTAGCATGCAAACCCCTACCTACCACCATTCTCCATTTATTAAGCCACCAACCCTTGTCTCTCTTCATTCATTTTTTTTATTTACTCCTCTTCTTCTTCCTCCCTTAACACTCTCCACCTACCAAGAGAGAGGCTTAGGCAAGTGCAACTTGCTTCATGAAGGAACTCCATTTTGTTGTTCCATTGTCTTCCTCACGAGATTCTAAGACACTTTAGTACTTAGCATTTTCAACTTCCATGGTTTATTTCTTGTAGATCTAAGTTTGTTACATTTTTGGATTTCTTGGGTTTTGAACTACTAAACTTGGTTGTTTCCGGAGTTTGAGAGTTCCATGTAGTAGGAATTTCGATCCTTCGTAAGTTTGGCTTTTGAATGGTTGAATTTCATCAAGTCTTGGTCGAGATGGGGTTTCTTGAGTTCTTGAGACCCATGGCTGCTTGTCTCGGCCTTGGGGAGAAGACGAGCCCTTTTACGTACACGTTTTAACGTGTCTGCGTAGTGTTACCCTTTTACGCACACGTTTTAACGTGCCTGCGTAGTGTTACCCTTTTACGCACACATTTTAACGTGCCTGCGTAGTGTCCCCCTTTACGCACACGCATTTGCGTGCCAGCGTAGTCTATTCTACGCCGAGTTCATTCGAACTCTACGCAGGGGCTACACCCGCTAGTGTAGAGCCTCACTAGCGTAGAGCCTCGCTCGAGTCTCGCTCGCGTAGAGTGCTTGCTCGCGTAGAGTCTTGCTCGCGCGTAGCCTTGCTCGCGTAGAGCTATCTTGCCTTGTTATTTCCCGCGTAAAGCCATTTTTACGCTCGGGGTCCTTGGCCTAGCGTAGAGGTTCGCTAGCGTAGAGTCTTGAGCCCCTTTTGGCGTACCCCATTGTCTTGTTATGTTCTTGCACTTTTGTTATTATCACGAATTGGATTAGCATGTTTTGAATGATAATTGTACACGGTATGGTATAACAAGTAATTGACATGACATGACATGACAAGCAAGTATGATGGAAACTATTGAATGCTGTTGCGACGGCTAGCATGACATGACAAGAATGAATGACCTGGACACCGTGGACGAATGTGTTTGTATAAATGAACCAGTACTGTCTTGCATCATATCTAGGGCAAGGATCCCTGAGTACCACGGTCAGGGGTACCTACTTAAACTGACTAAGGCTAATAACTAAAATAATCTAGTAGTCATAAAGAGATTTCCCAGCTACAGGCGATCCCGTTATCTGGGCGTCCCATCATAGGATTTGTAGCATGCCATCGAGTAGGGCACATTTCCAGCACACTGTCATGTGTTGCACCCTTCAAGCTACTTAAGGGTACATGCATTTCCTGGACGATGTTCCCACATGAACTCAACCCCTAATTGCGTTCGGATAACCTGGATGGTCTGCAGGGCTTGTGGCTGTTGGATCAATCTCATTGCATCTTGTTAGTAACTAGGCCTGTGATAACCCTAGTTAGTTAAAGTATCAAGCCGTACTTATTGTTTGGCCGTGAATGTTGATCGGAGTCTAGCCAGTCTAAGCCTTGCCTTGTTCCAGTACATGGCTATCTTGGAACATGAGTGTTCATGTTTACCCTTTTTATACTGACCTGAATAATTTCTCACCTTCTTGCCAGTTATTGCCCTATTAAATTTCATGTCTTATTTACCTTTCTCATGTTATGTTCTGATATGCTGGTTTTAGTTCTTAAGTGAAGCCTCCTTTGTAGCACTTGCTCTTTCTGGGATTTGACCCAGCTGGTTTTGCGTGGCAAAATACCGGAGCAGCTCCAGAGGATCTCCCTACCTTCCAGCCAGATGGTGACCACCAGGTGTAACCCTGGCAACGAGTGGGTTTTACTTTTGCTCTCCCATTCTATTGTAAAAGTATTCTTTTGAGGCGTTTAGCCGACGAGCACGTGTTAGCTCGATTGTACTTTACTTACTGTCTGCCTACGGGCTGTAGCATGATTAACAAATCCTAGGGTTGATCATGTATGACTAAAACTCTTGCTAGTCTTCACATTTTGTATGACTAGCTTCACGATCATCCAAATATGTAATGTATGGGATGCCTTACTATTGTATATTTGGTGCTCTGACATCTTGCAACTGCTATTACTTGCTTGAGATTGAGACAATAGGCTTGTTCATGACCATAAGAGACTGATGGCTTGTAGTTAAACCCTCATGTATCTAGACAGCCGTGACCGTATAGCGAGATGGGTTACACTTCAATATACGTAGCTGGCTGTGTCCGCCCCCACTCTCCAGTATTCTGGTTCTGGGCGTGACACGGTTTAAGTGGTGGCCCATGCAGGTCTTATGAATCAAGATATGTGAGGGTTTACCGAATAGATGTCTCAATCAGCACTCGCCCTTGATCTCTGCTCGTATCCTCTAAATTCCTGAAATCTTGACCTAATCACATGCTTGTATCTTTGATCTGTCCTGGTCCTTCCTTATTGTTCCATGTGTCGTCTTCTTCAGCGACATTGTTCCTGGTCCTGCCAATCAGCCGAAAGGAGCTTAACGAGTACCCCCGCAATAAGAGGATCAAGCTCAACACTCAGGAGCAGCTTCCCGAGTCATGCTTCCCGGAGGTCCAGAACCCAGTACAGCCAGCCCAGCATGCAAGGTAGGATGATGAAGTCTTGGTTGGACTCATCAGGGAGTTGCTTGCATCACAAGATCGTCGAGGTGATGCATTGCACTAGACAGTACAAGATGCTCTGAGCAGAGGTGGTCATCAAGGTAACAGTGCGGCCAACAGCTTCAAGCGCTTGAATCCTCCCTTCTTCGATGGCAGCAAAGATGCTATTACCGCAGACGCTTGGCTGCAGGACACTGAGGTTATTCTAGAAGCAGCCAGTACCCTAGAAGACGAGAAAGTGGCCGTAGTGCGCCTGCAGTTATTGGATCTAGCCCGCAGCTGGTGGACGGCGCAGGCTATTGGATTAGTGACACCTATTGCCTGGGCAGTATTCCGAGAGAGATTCCAGGCCAAGTATTTTGACGTTGTAGCTCGGTATGATCTACAAACGAGGTTCACTAATTTGAAGCAGATGGGCAGGACGGTCGATGGATATGCGACCGAGTTTTCCAGGCTTAGTCGGTTTGCTCCCACTTTGGTGGCAACCGAGTTCGACAGGCCTCAGCGGTTCCAGCAGGGACTCTACCTGGAGATTTTACTGGCAGTGGAGCAGTTTGAGCATCAGACTTTCGATGTAGTATTGAGAGCAGCTAGGAGGCATGAGTATACCTCTCAGAGGATTGTGGACCGGACCGGGAGTCGGAAGCGGTCTCACGGCCAGATGAACCAGTCTTCAGCCCCAGTTCCGACAGCTAGGGCCTTGACCATTGGAGCTCCGAGGCGGGCGACTTCCGTTACGTCGATTCAGCATTCAACCCCAGCATATCCCCAGCAGCAGCAGAAGCAGTCTTCCGCAATGGGTTACACTCATTGTGGGAAGCCAGGGCATGTGGTATCAGAGTGTCGCAGAGCACAGGGTTTGTGCTTGGTTTGTGGGGCACCGGACCACAGGGTTGGGAACTTTCCGAATAGGGGGAGTTCATCTTCTTCAACCTTTTCTAGTCCCTCGGTTAGGGGGCCATCCCCAGTACCAGTTCAGCAGCAGCAACAGCACCCGTTCTCGAGGCCCTTGTCGTCTCAGGCCCAAGCATTTCAGCAGCAGAACCTCCAGCAGTATGCACAAGTCCAAGCTCAGATCCAGAACCGCCAGAGAGGTTTCCAGCAAGGGGACCAGCACCCAGAGGGCAAGATCAAGTGATGGCTTTGACCGTGGAGGAGGAGTTAACATCAGGTGAGGTAGTGGCAGGTACTATTCTCGTCAGTTTCTTCCCAGCATCAGCGTTATTTGATTCTGGTGCATCGTATTCATTTATGTCTGCACGATTCGCGATACGGATAAGGTTGGAGCCCGAGTCATTATCAGTAAGGCTCAATATACTTACTGGTAACTGACTTGTGGGAGTAGATAGAGTGTTTTCCTCGTGTCGGATCATAGTTAGCGGTAGAGAGTTTCCCGCTAGGTTGATAGAATTCCCGATGGCCGATTATGATGTGGTCTTAGGGATGGATTGGTTGAGGGACCAATATGCTAGAATAGATTGCCATATCGGTAAGATTATTTTTAGTATTCCTGGTGAGCCAGAGTTTTTATTCTACTGAGGCAGTATAGAACCTTCACCTCCAGTATTTCGGATGGCAGTTGCAGCGGCAGTTCGATTTCCCAGAGTTATAGAAGAGTTTCCCGATGTTTTTCCCGAGGAGCTTCCAGGTATGCCACCAGAGAGAGAGAGATCGAGTTCACCATAGACTTGATCCCCGAAATAGTACCAGTGTCAGAGAGAGTCTACCGGATGGCTCCGTCAGAATTGGAGATCTTGTATAAGATGATTGAAGAACTTAGGACCAAGGGATTCATCTGTGCTAGTAGATCACCTTGGGGAGCCCCGATACTTCTTGTGAAAAAAGGGATGGTACGTCCAGATTATGTGTTGACTATCGTACCTTGAACTCAGTGACAATCAAGAACAGATACCCTCTCCCGAGGATAGATGACTTGTTTGATCAACTCAAAGGGGCGTCCGTATTTTCGAAGATTGACTTGTGGTCAGGATACCACCAGATCAGAGTCAGAGAGCAGGACATCCCGAAGACGGCATTTAGATCCAGGTATGGGCATTGGGAGTTCCTTGTTATGCCCTTTGGAGCAACCAATGTGTCGGCTGTATTCATGGACCTCATGAATCGTATCTTCATGCCTTATTTGGATCAGTTCGTGATTGTGTTCATAGACGACATCCTGGTCTACAGTAACAGTGAAGCGGAGCATAAGCAGCACCTCAGAGTTGTCCTCCAGATTCTTCGAGAACATCAGTTGTATACAAAGTTCAGTAAATGCGAGTTCTGGCTCGATCGTATTTCATACTTGGGTCATATCATCATCAGAGGTGGAGTGGAAGTGGATCCCCAGAAGATCGTAGCTATTGAGACGTGGCCGGTACCCAGCACAGTTGCAGAAGTTCGCATTTTTTTTGGCTTGGCCGGTTACTACCGACGATTTATTTCAGACTTTGCACGGTTTCAGCACCTATGACCCAGTTGACCCGCAAGGATGTGCAGTTTGCTTAGACAGCAGAATATCATGATTCTTTTGAGAAGTTGAAGCGAGGCTTGATGACGGCACCCGTTCTCACGCTTCCAGATGGGACCGAGGGATTCTCAGTATATTGTGATGCTTCAGGCAGAGGTTTAGGATGTGTTTTGATGTAGCATGGAAAGGTAATAGCTTATGCATCATGTCAACTTCGTGATCATGAGAGGAATTACCCGACCCACGACTTGGAACTGGCAGCAGTAGTGTTTGTACTTAAGTTGTGGAGGCACTACTTGTATGGAGATAGGGTAAAGATTTTCATCGACCACAAGAGCCTGAAGTATGTGTTCACTCAGAAAGATCTTAACATGCGTCAGAGGAGATGGCTAGAGCTACTTGTGGATAACGACATCAACCTGCAGTATCATCCTGGGAAGGCCAATGTTGTTGCAGATGCTTTGAGCAGGAGGGCCAGGGTTTATTTTCCAACAGCAAAACCAGAGTTGTTAGCCGATCTTCAGAAGATGGGTATAGAAGTTGCCCTTCCTACCAATGTGGCATTGATGGCCAGTATGCAAGTTCAGTCCAGTATAGTTGACAGGATCAAGTTGGCTCAGTCCGCGGATTCTAAGCTTCAGCGGCTTAGGACAGAACGTGCAGTAGGACGAAGACCAGAGTTATGTATCCATGAGGACGGTATACTTCGACATGGGAGGCGTCTTTGTGTACCTAGTGGTGATATCAGACAGAAGATCATGGCATAAGCTCACAGTTCTCAGTACTCGATTCATCCGGGCGGTACGAAGATGTATCGTGATTTCCAGCAGCATTTTTGGTGGAATGGCATGAAGAGGGAGATAGCCCGATTTGTCTCTCGATGTTTAGTTTGCCAACAAGTTAAAGCTGAACATCAGAGACCAGCTGGACTTCTTCAACCTTTATCGATCCTAGAATGGAAATAGAAGCACATTACCATGGATTTTGTAACTGGATTACCTAGATCCCCAGCTGGGAGAGATGCTATCTGGGTTATAGTCGACAGACTCACCAAGGTAGCTCATTTTCTTCCTTTCAGGGTTGGTCAGTCAACAGATCAGCTTGCAGAGATGTACCTCAGGCAGATAGTCAGGTTGTATGGAGTACCAGTCAGTATTGTATCCGACAAAGATTCAAGATTCATATCGCACTTTTAGCAGAGTCTTCAGAAAAGTTTGGGGACTCGTCTCAAGTTCAGTTCAACTTATCATCCACAGACGGATGGTCAGTCAGAACGCACGATCCAGACACTTGAAGATATGTTGCGGTCATGTACACTCGACTTCGGTGGTTCGTGGGAAGATCACTTGCATCTTGTGGAATTCTCCTACAACAACAGTTTTCAGGCCAGTATTCAGATGGCACCCTTTGAGGCCTTGTATGGCAGGAAGTGCAGATCACTGTTAGCATGGGATGATATAGGCGAGAGGCAGATGCTTGGTCCAGAGATATTCACACGGACCATTGAGGTGGTCAGGCAAGTCAGAGACCATCTTCGAGTTGCACAAGATCGCCAGCGTCATTAGGCCGATTCTCATCGGTGCCCCCTTGAATTTTCTATCGACAACCATGTATTCCTTAGGATCTCGTCTACCCGTGGAGTCATTCGTTTCGGCGTACGGAGAAATCTTAGTCCTAGGTATATAGGGTCGTTCGATATTCTGGAGCGAGTAGGTGATGTGTCCTATCGTCTCGCTCTTCCGCCGTCGTTACGTGAGGTGCATGATGTCTTCCATGTATCCCAATTGCGATGGTATATCCCAGATCCGAGTCATGTTCTTGATCATTCAAAATTGGTTGTTGGTACCAACCTTTCGTATGAGGAGAGACCCGTATCCATATTGGACTGAAGAGAGAAGATACTCAAGAACAAGACTATCAAGTTAGTCCGTGTTGCTTGGGGTCATCACTCTTTGGGTGAGTCAACATGGGAGCGTGAGGATGATATTCGATCGCGATATCCCGACCTGTTTGACTTATAAGGTATAATGTCTTTCTTATGCCTTATGCCTTAATTCCTTGCTTGCATGAATGATTGCTTGATTGATTGCCTAGTTATAACTTGCTTGTGATTAGTATAGCTTGTCCGACATCTCTAGCCTCATGATTAAATTCCGAGGATGGAATTCTTTTAAGGTGGGTAGAGTTGTCACCCTCGGATTTTGTTATGCGTATTTTGGTATACGTGTACGTATCTTGGACCCGTATTTTGACTTGTCCTGATTGGCTAGCCTTGGGTTTTGCATTTGGCATGGGTTAGTTAGCATTTTCTGGTTGGTGTGGTTTATCTTGGCCTTGGCATGCATCGGGTTTGGTTGGGTTCGGCTTGGTTGGGTTCGGTTTGGGTTAGCATGCAAACCCCTACCTACCACCATTGCCCATTTATAAAGCCACCAACCCTTCTCTCTCTTCATTCATTTTTTCATTTACTCCTTTTCTTCTTCCTCCTTTAACACTCTCCACCTACCAAGAGAGAGGCTTAGGCAAGTGCAACTTGCTTCAAGGAGGAACTCTATTTTGTTGTTCCATTGTCTTCCTCACGAGATTCTAAGACACTTTAGTACTAAGCATTTTCAACTTCCATAGTTTATTTCTTGTAGATCTAAGTTTGTTGCATTTTCGGATTTCTTGGGTGTTGATCTACTAAACTTGGTTGTTTCCGGAGTTTGAGAGTTCCATGTTGTAGGAATTTCGATCCTACGTAAGTTTGGCTTTTGAATGGTTGGATTTCATCAAGTCTTGGCCGAGATGGGGTTTCTTGAGTTCTTGAGACCCATGGCTGCTTGTCTCGGCCTTGGGGAAGATGAGCCCTTTTACGCACACGTTTTAACGTGCCTGCGTAGTGTTACCCTTTTACGCACATATTTTAACGTGCCTGCATAGTGTCCCCCTTTACGCACGCGTATTTGCGTGCCAGCGTAGTCTATTCTACGCCGAGTTCATTCGAACTCTACGCAGGGACTACACCCGCTAGCGTAGAGCCTCGCTCGAGTCCCGCTAGCGTAGAGCCTCGCTCGAGTCTCGCTCGCGTAGAGTGCTTGCTCGCGTAGAGTCTTGCTCGCGCGAAGCCTTGCTCGCGTAGAGCTATCTTGCCTTGTTCTTGCCCGCGTAAAGCCATTTTTACGCTCGGGGCCCTTGGCCTAGCGTAGAGGTTCGCTAGCGTAGAGTCTTGAGCCCCTTTTGGCGTACCCCGTTGTCTTGTTATGTTCTTGCACTTTTGTTATTATCACGAATTGGATTAGCATGTTTTGAATGATAATTGTACACAACATGGTATAACAAGTAATTGACATGACATGTGTAGTGCCCCGTCCCGCTCAGTCAATCGGAGGATTTGGAATGCTGACGGCGTTCGGACTTAGCCTTGCAACGGCTGCTCGAAGACATCGCTCGGTCGAAGCGACCGCTCGCTCAGGTGGGGTAGTTTCGGTGAACTTGCCTCATCTTAGCCTTCACATAATAATTCATATGTTTTCAACTTGCACAAGTAGGCTTGATAATAAGAGGGACGAATCCACATAGATAAGGGAATAATCCCGACGGGTCGAATTGAGTTAGAATATGGAAAGGTCCAACGGTCGGCTTAGAATTGGTGCACGGCGTGCTTTGAAAATGACACTCGGTCCTTCGTCCCGTGGCTTGGGAGAAGGAAAGTTGGTCTTCGCCACAAGCTAAGAGTTAGCCAAATTCATAGGCGTCGCCCGCATAAATGCTTCATAAAGCATGCACGGTCTCTTCGCCCAAGGCGTGGCATAGCCTCTGCTTGCCCTACGGGTTAAGTTATATTACACGGCTTGTGGCATAAGTCTAGGCACCCCAAATAACTTGGTTGTTCAAGTCGAACGCGTGCACGGCACGTTCCCACGACGCAAGGCTTGATGCAGCCTTTGCTCGTCAAGTTGTTGCACAGTAAGTTAGGCAAGTTATGTTAAGCTATCAGGAGTAGTGGCAAGCACGGTCCTATGAGTTCTACAGCTGGGTGTAACCACATAGTCTCACGATCATAAGGCCCGTCATATAGAGTATGACTTGGGTGGTGGTGTCACATAGAGTTTCAAGTTGGTTTAAGACACGATGGCACAGACTTAGTATTTTAAAGACACGGGCCACGGTTGATTCGTTGAGTTTGGAAAGTGCTTCAAATAGTTGTTCTTGAGTTGAGTGAAATGATAGGGCAAGAAAGAAGAATGCTCGCGATTGGGTCGTCAAGACAAGAAAGAAGAATGCTCGCGACTGGGTCGTCGAGGCAAGGTCTCAGATGTGAGAAGTATTGAACTTAGCCCTGAAAGAGATGGTAACACTAGAAGTAGATTGATTGTGTGAGACGTCAGTTTGAGTCGAGTCTTACATAGTCATTGGATAACTTGTACAAGGTAAAATAAACTGTTTTTCGAACGACGACCCAGGTGGCCCATGGGAACCGTTGCGATGGAGACATTCGTAGCTGTGCTGGATGACCGCACGGGTTAGCGGGGACTTGCAGCGGAGCTAGCTACTCGTACTGGCAAGTGTAGAAGCATGAAAAAGAATAAAGAAAGATCTATGCGCCAGGGAACCCCATGCGGCTCAAGCGTCTATGCGGCTCGAATAAGTTCCATGCGGCTCAGAGAGGAGCCACGTGGCCTGCAAACAGCTCTTCCCTTTGTCCTTTACTGCATTAAATGCCTTGACGGCTGACAGCTCTGACAAATGACAGATCTGACACAAAGAAACAATAATGACTCCGTCATAATGGCAGACTCCTAGGAAAACGAAGAAAATCTCTGACACGATCTCCTAAAATCCAGAAACCTTCATGCGGCCTTGACACGTGGACATTTGCATGCGGCTCAGGCAGAGACCACCCCATGCGGCTTAGGCCGAAGCTATCCCATGCGGCTCAGGCCGAAGCTATTCTATGCGGCTCAGGCCGAAGCTATTCTATGCGGCTCAAGCAGAGGCTACCTCATGCGGCTCACAAGGATTATCTCCATGCGGCTCACGAAGAAGGCACAGATCATCACCATGCGGTTCAAATGTTCAGGAGTCACTCCCAAACAGCCTTGACACGTGGCCAGCCTTATGCGACTCAAAGAGGAGCAACCCTCATGCGGCTCAGATTTTCTAAATGGCTCGCGGTTAAGACACATAGCATGATAATGGGACACGTGGCATCATATCAACCGAAATCCATCAACAAATCCCAATGAAATATTGGGATCAAATCAGATCATTTGCAATCAAGCAAATCAATGACACGTGGCGGGAGATCCGAGATTGGCATAACAAATCATGAGGATTTATGTCAATCATCATTAATTATCCATAAAGACTTGATGCAATCACATTAATTGCCCGGATCTATTATGTTCAAGATGAGCGGCCCAGATTCATTGATCCCTAGCCGCCGACTTTTGAGAATGGGCAATCATTGTAAACCCTAATGATGCCCCCCACTCTTATAAATAGCAAGGTGACATTCCCTTACGAAAAAAGGAGACTCTCTTATTTCTGCAAAAAAAAGACACAGAGATCCAGAGAGCCAGAGAGAGAATATACAGAGATCGAAAGGAGAGCATTTCTTCATCAATGCCAAGCAGTTCTTCTACAAAGCTAAGGCTGCACCCGATCGTCCAAGGAGTAAGGCAGAGCGGCCGTCGCTTTTCCGAGCCTCTATCGTCACCCTCCAGAATCTAAAATAAACAATTTTACTTAGATTGCTGCACCTAGGCTTTCGTCCCTAGGCTTTCTTTGTACAACCGAGTTTGTATTGTGAAGTAAAAGTCCAGTCCTCCGATAATTGTTCTGTTCTTTTATATTTCATGGCAAACACGATGACGACTCTGCTGGGGACAAACTTCTCCATGGCTGAGGAGTTGGTGACGCAATCGGATGCAGCCAAACTTGGCTCCACGTAACAGAAGCTGGTCGTCCGCTTCGACCAACATGCGTTTGAAGAAATGCTCTCCGACGGGAGCACTGGCCCGGTCCAGAAGCAAACCCGCACAAAGAAGGCTCGCAGGGAGTGGAGGCCAAAATTATTTGCTCCTCCCCATGCCCTGGACGGAGTACTCTCTGCTACCCAAGACGGCGAAGGCGACTCTCGTGCGGCCCCACTTCAAGCCATAGAGGACTCTGCTGTCCCCAAGTCCGGCAGAGGGAAGCACTACGATGCTGGACTTGCAGGGGCAAAGAGCGAATCTATGTGCTCCAGGAAGAAACCGAACAAAGGCACTAGCCGCAAAATGAAGACTCATGCGGCCAAGATTGCCAGCCGCATGAATGATGACCATGCGGCTGAAACTGCTAGCCAAATGCATAATACTCATGCGGCCAGGATTTCCAGCCGCATGGAGAACACTCATGCGGCCAGGATTTCCAGCCGCATGGAGAAGACCTATGCGGCTATGACTGCCAGTCGCATGAAGATTATTGATTCCAGCCGCATGACGCCTACACCACGCGGCTCTATCTTCGACCGCCTCTCCTATGGTCCTGATCTCTTGTGCTCCCAAGAAGACATGTCTGATTCTCTCTAGCACCACTTAGACTCTTCCTACTATGTGCCCTCACGCACTAGAGTGAAGAAGTCTAGGGCAGCCTGAGCTTGGCAAGCTCGGTCCGCTGATCCGACCTCTGACCATCCGAGCGTCCCATATACTGTTATGCGGGCCTCTGATGGGAAGTTGTACAGAACCACTCGAGTCCAGCCCCCGACGGCAAACGGACAGAGAGGTTCCCAAAAGTCTCCCAAAATCCAGGAAGCAAACATGGTCGATCCGGACCCATCTGACTTACGTGAGGCCATCCTCCACAAACGCAAGGAAAGAGAAGGTGTCCCGGGGTGCAAAGAGTCCTCCCACGGACGTCACTGCACCCAAGTCATCGTCAACTGCTGTTGCAATAACGCGACGGTACGAGAAGACCGGCAGTCCATCTTCCAAAGACTGCAACAACCATGTTCAGAGGATGAGGCACCTCCCGTCGTCTCCTGCAACTCTGCCCAGAAAATCCCCGCCGATGGGAGAGGGAAGAAGACCAATGCTCCCATCCCGAAGGTTTCAACCACTATGACTAAGAGACTATCGTCTAAGCGGGTGCCCACCACCGGAGTTTTCCAAGGTACCCGTTCAAAAACGAAATCTGCTATAGTGGGAGATTCATCGTCCACACCACTGGGGGTTGCTGGGACTGGGGGTAGCACTCTTCCGAACCTCCACGATAATTCGATGTTCCAAGAAGACGAGCTGGGGGAAACAACTCTCCCATCAGATGCAACAAATCCCGACGTCCCCGAGGACGTCCACGACTCTCAAGATGAAGCAAACTCTGAAGCCGGGGGTACTATCCCTTCTGAATCCGAACCAGAGGAAAATATTCCCACATACCCCGATGACTTCTCGCTACAGGGGTATGATTCGGAGGGCACGTCCTCCACCGTTCCTTCCATCTCTCCTCATATAAGGACGGTGTTCATGACGAACAGCAACCAAGGTGGTTCCAGTGATCGCCAACGCATCGACACTCTGGAGGCCATACTGCACGCCTTGGTCAAGTCTGTAGACGAGATCAAAGCGGCCCTTCCAACTCTCCAAGGAGGGATGCCTGGCCAAACAAGCGCGGGTCCCACGGTCAATGCAGACTCAAACTCAGTGGCACCGAACCCGGGCAACAATCCTCCTGAAGTGATGGCTCCCACCACTGTGGATGAGGCCAGGGAAGCAAGAAGAGAGGTCCAGGAGCTCCGAGCCATGTTTCACGCTCGAAAAATCTCTCAAGACCTCAGAATACGGCAACCATACCCTGCTGCATGGAGGGATGTCCCTTTCCCACCGAGATGTAAGCCGTTCAATATCAATCCTTATGATGGAAAGACCTCCGCAAGTCGATACATCACGTACTTCGAGGTCACCACCGACCATCTGCCCCATGACGATGCCATCCTCACACGATTATTCATTGGAGCATTAGAAGGAGTCGTCTTCGATTGGTATCGCAACCTGCCAGACAACTGCATCAACTCCTTCGCCAGCTTCAAGCGCATGTTCTTGGAGAGATTCTACGAAGTAGGACAGGACGTCACAATGTCCACCCTCATGGACGTCATCCAAGAGGAAAAAGAGCTGACAAGGAACTATATTGAGCGGTTTTGCCAAACCGCAATGAAGTTGCCGTCTGGTAACCCGGATTCCTCCTTAATTGAAACTTGCCAAAAGAGATTGCTCCCGACAATCAGTCTCTGGATGGGCGAAAGTCAATTTAAGGACTGGAAGACGTTCATCATCAGTGCCACTAGCACCGAAGAATGATTGAAGAAGGCTCGCCAACTGGGATTGCACATCTCAGAGGGAGAGAACAAGGGCAAGCGTCCTAATACCAACAACGACAATGGAGGTAGCCCCTCCAACAATCAGGACAACAAGGGTAAGCAGGCTATGGTGGCCGACACAGTCCAGAAACCTGAGTCAAAACCGGCAGACAAGCAATGGCCGCAAATCACTTAATCCTTCGAAGACGGTCACGTCAAGTCCATCTTGGACATGCTCATTCAAGGATACAGAATTCAGCTTCCTCCACCAAGACGGGAACCTCGGCCGGTAGATATGGAGAGCCCAAAGTATTGCCATTACCACCGCTACGTCCACCAAGCTACACGCGACTGCTACCAATTAAAGCGATACATCCAACATCTCATCGATTCGAACGCTCTGGCCATCGATTTTGAGGAGGTAACCGTAGCGGCCAATATAGTGTCCGTACAATTTGGCAGCTTCCCTCTAACAGAGGCTCAAGACGGTGTGATACCCATCCCTCTGGCGACCATGGAGATTGCTAATCTTCTACCTCCCCGAGATCAGGCTGCTGGTCTAGTGCCCCTCACCACATCACGAGGGAAGGTCATGTGGGTCTATCCAGACTTGGTATCTGAAGTGACTCAGTCTACACCATCCTCCATTTGCAAGAAAAAGAGTAGAAAAGTCAGATCCTGCCACACAATCTCGATAGATGTCAAAGAAGCCACAGCTGTTGTCACTCGGTCTGGTGCTCAATCCTAACCTACACCTGAGAACTCGGCGGAAGATCATCAGCCAGCTACCGCTGACACTCCAGGACCTTCCCATCCTCAGACGACCGACAAGCCTAGGCCGAAGGAGACTCGCTTTGACTAATCCCTCCGAAAAGAGGCATCTCAGGGGCTAGAGAGGCCCTACAACTTCGACATCTTGGCGCAATTGGCCAACACATTAGCCAAATTGTCATTATACGAGCTCCTGAGACTCTCAAAGGACGTTCACGCGGCTTTGAGCGATGCACTCCAAAATGCCGACGTCTATCTGGCTCAGGTCAACCTCACAGGAGAGAGCCCGCCTACAAATCTCCAAGACAGCGCTTGCACAGGAGCGATGCCCAACATTGTCTTCACTCCGCAAGATATGCTCATTAAGACCAACCTGTACGATCGTCCGTTATATTACACTGGATACATCGGCGACGTAAAGGTGGACCGGATGCACATTGATCCTGGTTCTTCCATAAGCATCATCTCGAAGGGTCTGTTACATCATCTCTGCATTCCTATGCATCGCCTGACACCAACAAGCACCGCCATCAGCGGTTTCAATTCGGGCAGGAGCTACCCGATCGGAAAGATTCGCTTGAAGTGCTAAATTGGCGATCACCAGTCAGAAGTCACCTGTTACGTCATAGATGCAGACACTTCTTACAACATCCTCTTGGGGCGCCCTTGGATACACGATTATATGATCGTGCCTTCCACGCTGCACCAGTGCTTCAAATATGTCGACAAACACGGCTTTGTGAGGACAGAATTTGCCGACATCGATCCCTTCAAAGGGGTCGAATCCTACTACTCAGACTCCTGCCTATACGAGAAGTCGAAGAGGCACCTGGATGGAGATGTACAAGCTCAAACTGAGACGGCCTCAGGATCAGAAGAACCTCTGACGATCCACCTTCAAGCTCGCAAACCTGGCAAGTCCGCACCCCTTACGGCCACTCTGCGTAAGGACGTGATCAACCTCTCAGCACAAGAAGAGCAAATAATAATCCGGCTGCCAAGGTCTGGCCAAGTGCCAAGACTCTCAACGGAGCCACTGACAATTAGATTGCCAAGAGTTGGCCAGCCACAAATAGAGAAGCTCAACCCCGCCGACAAGCCAATGACGATACGCCTTCCCAAGAAGAGTCGTCACCCCGATACAAAGTCTGGGGCTTCTAGCGAGCCAACAACTCCCCGTCCAGCATCTGGTACCAAACTGGGGGTCGCTAATTTGCCTACGACTCCACGTTCTGCTCCACCAGCAGAACCCCTCACGATCAAGCTGCCCAGGTCATCCTCTCAGTCTTCATTTATACAGGGGGTGGCCGAAGAAGAACCGGAGCTAGCCAAGTATGTGGCTGTCCACACTGATGTTTCCTCCACAGATGATGTAATCCCACTAAAAAAGATACCTTACTTCATCAATAAAGGGCTATCTTTAAACTACATCGAGGTTAATAAGTTTTGTACAATGTATGCTATGGAACACGGTATAGGCACTCACCTACACACACAGGTGACGAATGTTTACACCGCATACCAGCTTACTCCAGTGGAAGACGCTTACCGCATAATCGAGGTAGGGGACCATCCAATCATCTTCGGCCGGAAGGACGACCCACAACCCTTCACCATAGAGAAGGTCGATCTCGAATCAGATGCCGGGAGACTGCCTCTTTATCTGTATAGCCCCCAATCTAAATATCTCATACAAAAATAGGGGATGATCTGGAGACCACGCCAGGCTTGAACTACGGCACTGGTCGACGACTACCTTTAAAGTTGCCAGTCCCGGCTGGGAAACCACGAGATTACCACAACAAAACCAGATGTGGGCTAGGTTATGTCACACCCGCGACAACCCCTGAAAGCTCAGATGAGGAATGCGATTGGCACTCACACTCAACCGGATCACCCACTTCTGATTCAGATGTCAGCATCGGGGACATGCTCAGGCAAGTCCTGTCAGTCAACATGGCATTTGCTGACGCTTACGAAAAAGATGAAGACATTCCTGAAATCCTCGAGTTAGAGCCGTGGGCCCAACAGCTGGATACACAATGGGAAAAGCGGTTCGAACAGAGAGAGCCTCCTACTGAAGATGAGGTCATACAAGTGGATCTAAGCAGCGACTCTTCTCCAAAACCAATCTTCGTTAGCAAAAGCTTGACAGACGAAGAGCGAGAATCGCTACTGGAACTTGTCAAAGAATATATCGATGTGTTCGCCTGGAGTTATGAAGATATGCCAGGACTAAACCCCGAGGTTGCCCTTCACAAGCTCAACATTCGGCCAGATGTAAAGCCGATCAAACAACAACAGCGACGCTTCCGCCCGGGCATCATGGATGCGATCGAAACTGAAGTCAACAAACTGATAGCCAGCAGCTTCATTCGTGAGGAGCAACATCCTGACTGGGTCGCCAACATAGTTCCGGTCCTCAAGAAGAATGGGAAGATTCGAATCTACATCGACTTCCGCAATCTGAACGAGACATGTCCCAAAGATGAATTCCCCTTCCCCATCACAGACATCATGATCGACAACACATGCGGCTTCGAACGTATGTCATTCATGGATGGCTTCTCGAGGTATAACCAAATTAAGATGTCTCCTGACGACGAGAAGCATACATCATTCCGAACACCGATTGGCACATACTGCTACACAGTCATGCCTTTTGGTTTAAAGAATACTGGCGCCACATACCAAAGAGCCATGAGTATCATCTTCAGAGACCACTTATGCAAGACTGTGGAGTGTTATGTTGATGATATCGCCGTCAAGAGTCGCTATAAGGGAGACCATCTGCAGGATCTGAGGACGGTATTCGACCTGATGCGAGCACACAACCTGAAGATGAATCCCACAAAATCCTTCTTGGGCGTATCCAGCGGAAAATTTTTGGGTTTTATTATTACTGCCCAGGGAATTCATGTAGATCCAGAGAAGACGAAGGCAATTATAGAGATGGGTTCCCCAAGAAATCTCCGCGAACTCAGAGGCATTCAAGGGAGGCTAGCGTACATCAGGAGGTTTATTTCGAACCTCTTCGGGCGATGTCGGCCATTCACCCATCTCATGAAGAAAGGCGTCTCGTTCGTATGGGATGAAGAATGCCAACGTGCCTTCGACAGCATCAAAAAATATTTGTCGAACCCTCCAGTCCTGGTGGCCCCGTTTGCTGGAAAACCATTCATGCTCTATGTACGAGCAATGGAGCATTCCTTCGACGCTCTGCTAGCACAAAATAATGATACGGGCCATGAACAAGCTATATATTACCTCAGCCGAATGATGATTGGGCCAGAGCACCGATACACCACCGTGGAGAAGGAATGCCTCGCCCTGGTGTTCGCCATTCAAAAGATGCGGCACTATATCACAGGACAAACTATACATGTGATCTCACGAGTCAACCCTCTCAGGGTCCTCATGACTAAACCAGGGGCACTCAGCTCCCGCCTCGCCACATGGGCAATATTGCTGTCCCCCTATCATATGATCTTCGTCCCGCAAAAGACTGTTAAAGGTCAAGCTCTGGCAGACTTTTTAGCAGCCCACCCAGGCTCGGAGTCGTCCAGAATATATGAAGAAATCCCAGATGAGGTCGCCGACTCGCATGCAACCTCTCACGATGATATATGGCGAACCTAAGGGCACCATCGTCGTCGGAGTCGGGGTGGTACTGGTTTCTCCTTCCGGGTTAGTGATCAATCGTGCTTACTCCCTCACAGAGCCCTGCTCTAACAATGTGGCTGAGTACAACGTGTTGGTGATTGGCCTCCAACTTGCAAGAGAGCTGGGGGTAGAATATCTTGAAGTATACGGCGATCCGCAGTTAATCGTCAATCAGATTCGGGGCTCATATGAAGTCTTCCATAAAGACATGATCCCCTATCACCAAATAGCGATCAACATTATTTCGTTATTTGAGGGATTCTTCATCGAACACGTTCCCAGACTCCAAAACATTGAAGCCGATGCCCTAGCAGGTCTTGCCGCTTCCCTAGCGGTTCCAAACTATGCTCATCAATCGGTGGATGTGATAGGCCACGAACTGGTCTGTCCCAAAAACAACGTTCAAGTCGTGGCAAATTATTCCGCTCAAACGATCGACGAAGCGCCGGACTGGAGACAACCATTCATAGACTTCGTAGTCTACGACATCCTGCCCGAGAACCCAAAGGAAGCCACTTCCATCAGAAGGCGTTCTCTCAGATTTTTCTACGATACAGAGACAAAAATGCTGTATCGCCGATCCTACGATGGATTATTGCTTCGATGTCTGTCGAATGCAGAAGCCAAAGAAGCCGTACGCGAAGCTCATGACGATGTCTATGGGGCCCATCAGCCTGGCCCAAAATTGCAAGACCGTCTTCGCCGAATGGGCTACTACTAGTCCACGATGGTAGCCGATGTGATAGACTATGCAAGAAAGTACAAAGCCTGCCAAGTCCACGCGGACTTCATCTACCAACTATCCGAATTTCTACATCCGACAGTGGCGTCCTGGCCATTCGAAGCATGGGAAATGGATATCATCGGTCCGATCGCTCTACCTTCTTCCCGAGGACATCGCTTCATACTCGCAATCACGGATTACTTCTCCAAATGGGCGGAAGCTGTCCCGCTTGCAAAAATAAAGACTTCAAACGTGATCAGCTTCCTCAAGCATCACGTCATCTATCGCTTTGGACTGCCCCGAAGGATCATCCACGATAATGGCCCGCAGTTTGCCAGCCATGCCTTCTATCGGTTCTGCGACAAGTACCGCATCCAGAATATTGCTTCAACGCCATATAATCTAGCAGCAAATGGGTTGACAGAAGCATTCAACAAAATAATCATCAAACTTCTCAAGAACTTCGTATCGTCCAACAAACGCGACTGGAACGAGAAGCTTGGTGAATGCTTATGGGCATACCGTACTACAGTCCGAACAGCCACTGGAAACACGTCGTTTTCCCTGGTGTACGGGAGTGAGGCAGTCCTCCCGTTGGAAATTCAAATACCCTCACTCCGCGTCGCCCTTACTTACCAATTGACGACGGATGATAACTACCGTCGCCGACTATAAGAGTTGGAGGCCTTAGATGAAAAGTGCCTCTTGGCTCAGCAACGGATCGAGCTATACCAAGCACGCATCTCCGGTGCCTTCAACAAGAAAGTGAAGATCAGAACATTCCAAGTCGGCGATCTCGTTCTGGCAGTTCGGAGGCCTATGGTTATGACTCACAAGACCGCCGGCAAGTTCCAACCAAAGTGGGAAGGCCCGTTCATCATTGATGCTGTGTTTTCCAATGGAGCTTACCGCCTCGCAAAACAAAACGGTGACTTGCTCATGTTGCCCGTCAATGGCAAGTTCCTGAAGAAATATTATGTCTAGACGACATTTCCCAGATTATCGAGTCATGTACCCGCTGGTACCGCTGAACTCACATTCATAATTTTCCAGATTATCGAGTCATGTACCCGCCGGTACCGCTGAACTCACATTCTTCCTCCATAAAATATCCCAGATTATTGAGTTATGTACCCTCCGGTACCGCTGAACCCACATGTTTCCTTCATAAAATCCCAAAATACCGAGTTATATACCTTCTAGTACCGCTGAACTCATATTCCAAATTCCAGATTATAAAGTCATGTACCCTCCGATACCGCTGAACTCATAATCCAAATTCCAGATTATTGAGTCATGTACCCGCTGGTACCGCTGAACTCATATCCACAAAATTCCATATTATTGAATCATGTACCCTCCCGTACTGCTGAACTCATAATCTCCCAGATTATCGAGTTATGTACCCGCAGGTGCCTCTGAAATCACGTTTCGGTCACTCTTTCAGATAGTAAGTCATGTATAACCATACCTCTGAACTTTCTTCCTGAAAGAGATCCTCCTTCATGATCCACTACCCGCACTCCCAGTGCACAAAAAGGGTAACAGATCCACAAATTTCTAAAACGGCCATGTCGATGTTACCTCTGAGTCGTTTTACTTCCGCCAAAAATAAATTACCCCTTTACATAGAACTTCCATGTCCTCATTATCTCTGAGTCGTTCCATGTACCCCCCTTCATTGAGCCCACTCCTGCTATGTCCTCATTACCTCTGAGTGGGAAGGCTCCGTCGAAGAAACCTTCAAGCTTGCCATGTCCTCATTACCTCTGAGTAAGTATGATTGATTCCCTTTCGACTTATTATCCGTACCCACAATCGGAGTATGCCAAGGATAATAGGTCCACAAATATCCTCCGTTGAGTCCGCTCCTGCCATGTCCTCATTACCTCTAAGTAGGAAGACTCCGCGGTAAAACCCTCATGCTTGCCATGTCCTCATTATCTCTGAGTAAGTATGTCGATTCCCTTTCATCCTATTATCCGTATCCTAAGCCAGGGTACGCCAAGGATAATAGGCCCACAAATATCCTTTGCTAAAGTTTCTTAGTACAGGTCCATCATTTCTCATCATGCTCCGGGAGCCCAGCTGCTCCATGGCATTCTTTTTCCCGATACTCGAAACGTCCACGACACCATTACTGTGGAACTGTTCTAGGAATCCCCAATCAAACTTGTTATCCATACCTAAAACCAAGGTATGCCAAGGGTAACAGGTCCACAGACAAGTCCTCCATGCGGGACAAACACCACCATAATACCACAGGCACAACAAGCAATACAAATGAAAGGTAGAATGGAAAGTACTCTTTATTTGAAAATCGAAAAAGTATTACATGTTTTGGGACGACGTCCCTCTCAAAAAGAAAACAGAAACAAAAGAAGGGAAGGCCGACTATAGTTCGGCATTACACAATTCCAAGAGGCGGTTTCTCACCAAGGCAGTACCCCGCTCAAGCCGTTGTCTAGCTCGGCGCTCAGCCTCCTGGGACAACTGCTCCGCATCATCCAAGTGCATATATGCCTGCCAGTCATCTTCCAACTTCTTCAGGGCAATTTCCAGGTCAGCCGAAGCTTGATTAACTCTGTCAGCCTCCTGAATAATCAGCCCCCTGTCGATACGGGCAGCCTCAAGCTCAGACTCCAGGAAAGCTAACTTCCTCTGAAGCTCAAGGATCTGCTCCCGCGTGTCAGTGATCCCGCGGAAGGCATTCGCTTTCCGAGCCGTAACATCTTCACTCTCGTGGCTCAATTGATTATATCGATCAGACAGATCACGGAGGTCCTTCAGTACGGCCGGCATGGTTTTATCTCGAGCAGCCCTTATCCTCTCTATAGCAGCTATGAGGGAACCGCGCTCCTGATCTATAGTAGCAGACAGATCAGCCTGCTGCAGTACCTGAAGCTGGGCCACCAGCTGATCAGTCTCCAACAATTTTACCTCCAGAAGTGCAACCACCCCTGCCCCACCGAGAAGAGTCTTAAGGATATCAATTTGACCCTGGGCGCATTGCCGGGCCAAGATGAAAGAGGTCCCTCTTTCCACAGCAGCCACTATCCCCCTCTTCAAGTGACGATAAAAGCTGTCGACCACGTCCTGTAATACGTCGTCCAGGACCTCCGTAGAGGACGGCGTCAGAGGAAGCGTGGCCGTCAACATCGAAGAAGTGGTGCTAGATCTTGCCACCAAGGGGAAAAAGTCCGAGCAGAACGATGCACGGATAGCGGCTAACTCTTCCTCTGCTACCCGAAGAGCGTGGACACTTGGCAGAGCAGAGAGGTCGACTCTCGGAGCCGCCCGAGCAGAGGAGGATGCAAGAACCATCGTCCCCTGCCCCGGCTGTCCCACTACCTGACTTGCAAACTCGAGCCCGCAGAAGGCCCATCAAGACGAGCCGAAAGGGGAGGGGGTACGCTCCTCTCCGCCAGTGTCCCTTCGGCAGATTTTGTCTCAATAACGTCCATCCTCGGCACTGGAGAGGCAGGACCTGTATGTCCATAACAACAATCAATCGACGTGACCCGAAGGATGTGATGATAGAGTAGATAGGCCTCCTCGCAAGATAAGATTCGGCTTATCTTACCAGGGAGGAGCATGGAGGCTGCAGCTCGTTCGCGGCTGGCATGGTCTCCTCACCCACGATCTCCAAGTTAAATTTGGCCAGCTCCTCTGCCCCAGCCACCTTGAAGGGAGATACGACTTGATCAACATCATCTTGATGGAATTCAACAATTTCAGGGACAGGCTCACCAGAGCCCCCGTCATCCCGAGTCACGACCTCGGCAACTTGAGACTCCTCTTCTTCTGACACCAACAAGAGGGAAGGAAGATGATTAAAATCAAAGCTAGAAGAAAGGAAGAGCCGGGAGTGACTTGTCTACCTCTGACGTGGGGTCAACTTCTTCGCCTCTTTCTCTTATAGTTAGCTTGCGGTGTCTGGTCACAGCCAGCTTCCGGGAGCGAGGAATACCGCCAACAGGAGAAATTTGCCTGCTACGCTTTTGTGCAGGGCCGGGCGCAACGGATGGCTGATCTACCACCATCTCATCTGGCAAAATAGGCGGCTGATCCGGTCCTACATCTGCCACCGGAAGGGAAGAGTCATTTCCATCATACTCGTCACCTTCATCATCCGCAGTTGTCACTCCCTGATTCTGGAATACGTATTTTAATATGTGAAATCAATAATCTGTATTTACCTTGTATTTATACGATATTTATTATGCTGTATTTCTTCATGCATTTCCCAAAAATATTCGACAAAATATTATTTTCTAATTTATTTTCTGCATTTGGGCCTACAGTTTTGGCTCATTTGGGTAACCTATTCTTGGTTCACCAATGGTTCATCTTGAACCCTTTGGTTCATCATGAACCCATGGGTCCAAGATCTTTATATATATAACTCATCTCATTCTCTCTCCTCTTATTTACTTCCTCTCATTTATTTCATCCACCAACCAAGGCAAGTACCAACTTGCTCAAGAGATGGATCCATAAATTTTGTCAATGATTTCTTATAAAACTATTTACCAAAACATGTTCTTCTCCTCAATCTATACTAGTTTAGAACATAAAAATTTCCATTTTGAAGCTTTGATTTTTGTAGATCTAAGTTTTAATCATTTTTGGATTTTCTTGGTTTGATCTATTTTCGTTGGGGTTTTGTGGGTTTTGATGCTTCCATGTGAAAGAGAATTCTATTTCACATAAGATGGAACTTTGGAAATCCGGATTTGGAGTTCGGATGGCCAAGTTGTGATGCTTTAAAGCTTTGGGTTCAACCATGGTGTTCTTGCTGTTTGGAGAAGACAGTGAGCAGTGTGCTCCTGTTTGAGCACGCTTTCTGTTGGAAGCGTGTCTCTCCTTGAGTTTGTGTGACTTTTCACGCAGCTCTCTCTCCTTGAGTCTGCGTGACTTTTCACGCAGCTCTCTCCTTGAGACTGCGTGACTTTTCACGCAGCTCTCTCCTTGAGTCTGCGTGACTTTTCACGCAGCTCTCTCCTTGAGCCTGCGTGACTTTTCACGCAGCTCTCTCCTTGAGCCTGCGTGACTTTTCACGCAGCTCTCTCCTTGAGCCTGCGTGACTTTTCACGCAGCTCTCTCCTTGAGTCTGCGTGACTTTTCACGCAGCTCTTCCCTTGAGCCTGCGTGACTTTTTACGTACGCTGCCTTGTGTGAGCCTGTGTGACTTTTCACGCACGCTGCCTTGAGTAAGCCTGCGTGACTTTTTACCCCTTGAGCGTGCGTGCTTTTGTGCGTACGCTTTTGATATTTTATCAGATATTATATGACAATTTTATATCCTTACGCCTTTTGTCCCGAGCATAATATGAGCACTAATGAGATCTCGGTGAACAAGTGTTTCCACCTGATACATGTACCTGAATGTCCCAGTTCTTGTTCATGCTCGACAAAAGACTCGTAACTCCACGTGGCGTATTTACAATGATACATTACACTAAGGAGGGTAGTACATGTTGACATACTGATTGACATGGATCCTCTTTGGGGTACTCGTACTAAAGTACGACTTTAGGAGGATAATCATGCAGGCCACAGCACGTGAGTCCAAGATTTCACCTAGGGTTAAACTAGGCAACTAAATATACTAGATGCATGGGGAGGGCAGAATTTCGAGATCGTGTTACACCAGCCGCCTTGAGATATTGTCTTGACGCGCCGGCTGGTCTCCACGGATACTGTGTCATCTGCAACGAGTGGATGACTGTATCCGATTAATTCCTGCTATATAATATATGTTTTGGCAAGGTGGCCTTACGAGGGACCTGTGCTCAATAACACCTGTCTACGCGAACCCCTGGGTGGGCTAGCCTTGCTGGAAAGATACGATCTGAGGATTTTCTAATAACATGATGCGAGGATAACCTCGTCCCACTAGAAACTCGTAGACTTGATTGGCCGCGAAAATGACTTGCGTGTATCTTATTACCTTCCGTGAATAACTGAGGGAAGCGGACTGTCATGGTACGTGATCCAACCCATGTTCTTATTTGATTGTTGGGTTGGTTATCGTACTATGATAGGCTGTGGACCGAAGTTATGAACGGAAGACATATTCTGGTTGTGAAGTGCTACTTCTGTGAATGACTGAGGAACATGGTCTATCATGGTGCATGATCCAACCCATGTTCTTGTTTGATTGTTGGGTTGGTTATTGTGCTGCGATAGGCTATCGACCGAAGTCACGATCAGGAGATTTTATTGTTTATACCTTTTAACTTATGTGAAAGTTATAGAGTACGACACGTCCCGACTCCATGCGGCACCTTTTGTCCTTGTTTGGTTGTAAGGGTGCCATATGGGTTCGAAGAGGTTGCGCTACTCTATAATAGTAGAATAAGTATTACTATTATCAATCATTCTATTAACTGGGTTTTTAATCTTAACTCTTGTGCCCCTTTGGCGGTACTTGCTATTCGGGGCTGACCATGCTGGTTTTGTTTGGCCAGATCTCGTAGCAGAGCCGGAGAACACGATCTTCCTCCCTGACATCCATGGTGCATACTAGGAGCATGGCGGTTCGGGGACTCGAGTGGGTTTCTTCTCCACCACTCCTGCTTATACTTTTGCGGCGTTTAGCCACCGGCACCTGTTAGCCGGATTACTCGATATTTTGTGTCAGTACATAATTGTAACTAAACAGACTGCAGCTGTGTATAATTTTGTACTCCTGACTCTCTGAGATAGCTAAATTATAAAGCTAGTCTCTCATGATCATTTTGATGAAGCGTCGGGGACGCCTTACTGCTTTATCTTTAATATTCATTTATTTGCTGATGTGATTTGATTGATTGAGACATAGAACTCTGTGGGACCATAGGAGACTTGATTGTAGCATGTACCCCCTAGTCTCTCGATAGCCACGATCGCCGTATGACGTTACGTACCTCATATGGAGTAGTTGGCCTAGTCCGTCTCCGTATTTCGGTACTGGGGCGTGACAAGGTTTTAGTGGTAGCCCATGCAGGTCTAATTTTCAGACTTGTGGGGTATTGCGAATTATTAGGAGTCTCAATCAAAACTTGTTCCCCTTGAAATTCCGTTTCGAATTCTCTGTCCTTGCCTTGATCTCTAACCTGACTTGCATCCTCGAAATCTTCCTCGTTCGGACTTGATAATCTTATATCTTTCTCTATAGGGGTGCTTCATTCTCAGTAGCGGGTGAGACCCATGAGAAAGAGCAGCAAGAGCACGGCTCGACTGGGCAGCAACAGGGGAGAGAACCTTCCCCAGGGCGGACACGAGCAGAAATGGAACCAGAGGCAGTGCAGCCGCAGGTTATTGAAACTCCTGCAGCACCAGCAGCGACGGCAGTACCAGACGTCGCAGCACTCCTGGAGATCATCCGGGGTTTTCTTATCACTAACCAACAGCAACAGACTCGGCAGCAGGAGCAGAACGTGTTGCTGAACCAAGGGATTCAGTTAGCTCTTGAGAGGAGTGTCGGGGCTGACTCGGGAGCATCAGGAAGGTTTCGTCGCTTGAACCCGAGGTATTTTGATGGCACGGAGGATGCCATCACTGCGGATGCCTGGATTCAAGACATCGAAGCCAATCTTGTGGCAGCCAAGGTTCCAGATGATGAGAAGGTTGATCAGGTCAAACTGGTACTTCAGGATCTTGCCCGCGACTGGTGGGCATCAGAAGAAGTTGGTACAAGACGCCCTATTCGTTGGACCACCTTCAGTGACAGATTCAAGGCCAAGTATTTTGGCGTAGTAGCTCGATATGAGCTCCAGCATAAGTTTATCAGTCTCAAGCAAGCAGGCAAGACCGTAGATGGGTATGCAGCAGAGTTCTGCAGATTGTGCCGTTTCGCACCAGCAATGGTGGCAACGGAGCCAGAGAAAGCTATGAGGTTCCAGCAGGGACTTCATTTGGAACTATTACAGCTTGTGGAAGGATACGACTACCAGACGTTTGACGCTGTTTTGACGGCCGCTCGGAGGCACGAGCTTACCCAGCAGAGGTTGGTATCGAGGACAGGAGGTCAGAAGAGATCTCATTTCCAGGTTGGAGGAGGAGCAATGCAGCGAACATCGGCACCAGCACCCGGTGTACGTATTCATGATGCAGGAGCACCGCGGAGGACGGCCGTGTCAACTAATGCAGCGCCAGTTCGGCATCAGCAGCCGAGGAACCAACAACAGCGTCAGGGAGCACCCCAGGGCTGTACATTCTGTGGAAAGGTAGGGCACACGAGGGAGGTGTGCCGGTCAGCGAATGGCTTATGCTTGAGGTGTGGTAGTTCAGACCACCGTATCTCCACTTGTCCTGTTATGTAGAGGCCAGGAGGGCCAGCTCAACAGTTTCCAGCATTGCCAGCTCCGGTGGCAACCCCGAGTGGAGGGCCAGTATTAGCAGTAAGGCCCCTAGCCCAGCGTCTACCAACGCAGGCTCAGATGTTCCGCCAGGCACAGGAAGCCGAAGGCCCTCAGAGGCAGCAACAGCATGGTCGAGGAAGGCCGTAACAAGGGGCTCCGCGAGGCCAGGCTCTCACATTGACCTTGGGAGAGGCTCTAGCGTCTAGTGACGTGGTGGCAGGTAAAATTCTCGTCACCTTATTTCCCGCTGTAGCATTATTTGATTCAGGCGCCACTCATTCATTCATCCCTGCATAATATGCTACACAGATTGGATTAGAGTTTGAGGCATTGCCGGAGAGGATGGATATACTCACCGGCAATGGGCTCGTAGAAGTTAGCAGAGTGCGTTTTTCATGTCCGGTGGAGGTGTGTGGGCATTTACTGCCCGCATCATTGATTGAATTCCCTATGGGGAATTTTGATGTCGTTCTTGGCATGGACTGGTTGAGAGACAGTCATACGATAATTGATTGTAGAGGAGGTAGGGTCATATTCAGCGTTCCTGGGATGGAGCAGTTCATCTTTACTCGAAACTTGAAGAATCAGGCCGGAGGCGTCATCTCAGCAGCAGTGTTAGAGCCAGGACAGATTCCGAGAGTGGTCGAAGATTTTCTCGACGTCTTCCCTGATGAGCTCCCAGGGATACCCCCAGTCAGAGTGGTAGAATTTAGCATTGAGTTGAACCCTGGAACGAGGCCTATTGCAGACAGAGTTTACAGAATGTTGCCGTCAGAACAGGATAAGTTGTATCAACATGAAGAAGAGTTGAAGTCTAAGGGATTCATCCGAGACAGTAAATCGCCCTGGGCCGCGCCAGTGATTCTAGTTCCCAAGAAGGATGGGTCGACGAGGATGTGCATCGACTACCGCAAGCTGAATACAGTAACAGTGAAGAATAAGTACCCACTACCAAGGATTGATGACCTGTTTGACCAGTTGAGCAAGGCCAGCATCTTTTCCAAGATCGATCTTCGGTCGGGATACTATCAAGTAAGAGTCTGGGAGCAAGACATACCGAAGACAGCATTCAGATCTAGATATGGGCATTATGAGTTTTTAGTAATGCCCTTTGGACTAACCAACGCCCCTGCAGTATTCATGGATTTAATGAACCGCATCTTTCTGTCGTATTTGGATAAATTTGTGGTGGTGTTCATAGATGACATTCTTGTCTATTCCAGCAGTGAAGAGGAGCATGAGAAACATCTTAGGACTGTCTTACAGACATTGAGGGAGCATCAACTTTATGCGAAGCTCGACAAGTGTGAATTCTGGTTAGATCACATTTCGTTCCTGGGGCATGTAATTTTTGGGGCAGGAGTGTCAGTAGATCCGAAGAAGATTGAGGCCGTAGAGCATTGGCCAGTCCCGAGAACGGTTGCAGAAGTGCGAAGTTTCTTAGGATTAGCTGGTTACTACAAAAGGTTCGTAGCAGACTTTGCCAAGATCTTTGCGCCCTTAACGCGTTTGACGCACAAGGACGTAGAGTTTGTTTGGTCAGCTAGCTGTCAGGCATCATTTGAAGAATTAAAGAAAAGATTGATCTCAGCCCCGATCTTGACGCTTCCAGTAGGAGCGGAAGGCTTTACAGTATATTGTGACGCATCTGGGAAGGGTCTTGGATGTGTATTGATGCAGCACGGAAAGGTGATAGCATATGCGTCTCGACAGCTTCGAGACCATGAGAAGAATTACCCGACTCACGATTTGGAGTTAGCAGCTGTGGTGTTTTCACTCAAGTTGTGGAGGCATTATTTATACGGAGATCGGGTAGAGATCTATACTGATCATAAGAGTTTGAAATACATATTCACGCAGCGAGATTTGAACATGAGGCAAAGAAGATGGTTAGAACTACTGAAGGATTTTGACTTAGATCTTCAGTATCATCCAGGCAAGGCGAATATAGTTGCAGATGCACTGAGTAGGAGAGACAGTGCCTTTATCTTGACCTCGCAGAAGCATATTTTAGAAGACCTTCAGAGTATGGGAATCGAAGTAGTTTTGCCAAGGGATATAGGAAGAATGACCAGTATGCAGATTCAGTCAACCTTAGTAGAGAGGATAAGGGCAGCACAAGCAGGAGATCCACAGATTCAGAAGTTACGGTCGGAGTGTGAATCAAGCCGTAGGAAGGAGTTAGTGATTCATGAAGATGGTACGCTCAAGTTTGGAAACAGACTCTGTGTACCGAGTGGAGACCTTCGGCAAGAAGTTATATCCGAAGCTCATAGTTCTATTTACTCCATTCATCCAGGAGGAACGAAGATGTATCGAGATATCAGGCAGTACTTTTGGTGGAATGGCATGAAAAGAGAGATAGCGAGATTTGTATCCAAGTGTCTGGTATGTCAGCAGGTGAAAGCCGAGCAGCAGAGACCAGTAGGGTTGCTACAGCCGCTTCCTATCCCAGAATGGAAATGGGAGCACATCACGATGGATTTTGTGACCGGTTTACCTAGATCCCCGACTGGTAAGAATGCAGTCTGGGTAATAGTAGATCGACTCACGAAGGTCGCACATTTCCTTCCCTTCCGAGTTGGACAGACTACTGAGCAGTTAGCAGAAATGTACATGAAGCAGATAGTAAGGCAACACGGTATTCCAGTTAGCATAGTATCAGATCGGGATACGTGGTTTACTTCCCATTTTTGGCGGAGCTTACACCAAAGTTTGGAAACCAAGTTAAGATTCAGTACTGCTTATCATCCATAAACTGATGGGCAATCAGAAAGAACCATTCAGACGTTAGAAGATATGCTACGGGCGTGTACCTTAGATTTTGGCGGATCTTGGGAGGATTACCTTCATCTAGTGGAGTTCTCCTATAACAACAGCTATCAGGCTAGCATTCAGATGGCCCCGTTCGAAGCATTGTACGGAAGGAAGTGCAGGTCCCCTTTGGCATGGGACGACGTCGGAGAACGGAAGCTGTTGGGACCAGAGATGATCACGAAGACTGTGGAGATAGTTAAGTTGGTCAGAGAACGCCTTCGAGTTGCGCAGGACCGACATCGTCATTGGGCAGATCAGCATCGTAGGCCTCTAGAGTTCAGAGTTGGCGACCAAGTGTTTCTGCGGATTTTGCCTACCCGGGGTATCATCAGATTTGGAACCCGAGGAAAGCTTAGTCCAAGATACGTTGGTCCTTTTAAGATTCTCGCTCGGGTAGGCGATGTGGCTTATCGACTTGCCCTTCCGCCTTCGTTAACTGGCATACATGATGTGTTTTATGTGTCCCAATTACGTGGGTATGTCCCGGATCCGAGTCATGTCCTCTATCATTCTGAGTTAGTCGTTGGTACCGACCTAACTTACGAGGAACAACCCGTATCTATTTTAGACCGGCGAGAGAAGGTACTCAAGAATCGGACGATAAGCCTTGTCCGTGTTTCTTGGAACCATCACTCTTTGGGAGAATCAACCTGGGAGCGCGAGGACGAGATCAGATCTCGGTATCCGCATTTGTTTGACTAATAAGGTATATTTTTGCACCTTATTGACACGATTCCATGCTTATCTGCACCTGCTTGTTTTGTACTTTGTGATGTATGATAATAACTGCTATGATAGTTAACTTGTATATGATTATGCCCTGCTTGCCCTGATTTCACTATCCTGTCTTGGCTGGAATTCCGAGGACGAAATTTTTCTAAGAAGGGTAGAGATGTCACTCCCCGATCCTGGAATACGTATTTTAATATGTGAAATCAATAATCTGTATTTATCTTGTATTTATACGATATTTATTATGCTGTATTTCTTCATGCATTTTCTAAAAATATTCGACAAAATATTATTTCCTAATTTATTTTCTGCATTTGGGCCTACAGTTTTGGCTCATTTGGGTAACCTATTCTTGGTTCACCAATGGTTCATCTTGAACCCTTTGGTTCATCATGAACCCATGGGTCCAAGATCTTTATATATATAACTCATCTTATTCTCTCTCCTCTCATTTACTTCCTCTCATTTATTTCCTCCACCAACCAAGGCAAGTACCAACTTGCTCAAGAGATGGATCCACAAATTTTGTCAATGATTTCTTACAAAACTATTTGCCAAAACATGTTCTTCTCCTCAATCTATACTAGTTTAGAACTTGGAAATTTTTATTTTGAAGCTTTGATTTTTGTAGATCTAAGTTTTAATCATTTTTGGATTTCCTTGGTTTGATCTATTTTCGTTGGGGTTTTGTGGGTTTTGATGCTTCCATGTGAAAGAGAATTCCATTTCACCCAAGATGGAACTTTGGAAATCTGGATTTGGAGTTCGGATGGCCAAGTTGTGATGCTTTGAAGCTTTGGGTTCAACCATGGTGTTCTTGCTGTTTGGAGAAGACAGTGAGCAGTGTGCTCCTGTTTGAGCACGCTTCCTGTTGGAAGCGTGTCTCTCCTTGAGTTTGCGTGACTTTTCACGCAGCTCTCTCCTTGAGTTTGCGTGACTTTTCACGCAGCTCTCTCCTTGAGTCTGCGTGACTTTTCACGCAGCTCTCTCCTTGAGTATACGTGACTTTTCACGCAGCTCTCTCCTTGAGTCTGCATGACTTTTCATGCAGCTCTCTCTCCTTGAGTCTGCGTGACTTTTCACGCAGCTCTCTCCTTGAGACTGCGTGACTTTTCACGCAGCTCTCTCCTTGAGTCTGCGTGACTTTTCACGCAGCTCTCTCCTTGAGCCTGCGTGACTTTTCACGCAGCTCTCTCCTTGAGCCTGCGTGACTTTTCACGCAGCTCTCTCCTTGAGCCTGCATGACTTTTCACGCAGCTCTCTCCTTGAGTCTGCGTGACTTTTCACGCAGCTCTTCCCTTGAGCCTGCGTGACTTTTTACGCACGCTGCCTTGAGTGAGCCTGCGTGACTTTTCACGCACGCTGCCTTGAGTAAGCCTGCGTGACTTTTTACCCCTTGAACGTGCGTGCTTTTGTGCGTACGCTTTTGATATTTTATCAGATATTATATGACCATTTTATATCCTTACGCCTTTTGTCCCGAGCATGATATGAGCACTAATGAGATCTCGGTGAACAAGTGTTCCCACCTGATACATATACCTGAATGTCCCAGTTCTTGTTCATGCTCGACAAAAGACTCGTAACTCCATGTGGCGTATTTGCAATGATGCATTACACTAAGGAGGGTAGTACATGTTGACATACTGATTGACATGGATCCTCTTTGGGGTACTCGTACTAAAGTACGACTTTAGGAGGATAATCATGCAGGCCACAGCATGTGAGTCCAAGATTTCACCTAGGGTTAAACTAGGCAACTAAATATACCAGATGCATGGGGAGGGCAGAATCCCGAGATCGTGTTACACCAGCCGCCTTGAGATATTGTCTTGACGCGTCGGCTGGTCTCCACGGATACTGTGTCATCTGCAATGAGTGGATGACTGTATCCGATTAATTCCTGCTATATAATATATGTTTTGGCAAGGTGGCCTTACGAGGGACCTGTGCTCAATAACACCTGTCTACGCGAACCCCTGGGTGGGCTAGCCTTGCTGGAAAGATACGATCTGAGGATTTTCTAATAACATGATGCGAGGATAACCTCGTCCCACTAGAAACTCGTAGACTTGATTGGCCGCGAAAACGACTTGCGTGTATCTTATTACCTTCCGTGAATAACTGAGGGAAGCGGACTGTCATGGTACGTGATCCAACCCATGTTCTTGTTTGATTATTGGGTTGGTTATCGTACTATGATAGGCTGTGGACCGAAGTTATGAACGGAAGACATATTCTGGTTGTGAAGTGCTACTTCTGTGAATGACTGAGGAACATGGTCTATCATGGTGCATGATCCAACCCATGTTCTTGTTTGATTGTTGGGTTGGTTATTGTGCTACGATAGGCTATCGACCGAAGTCACGATCAGGAGATTTTATTGTTTATACCTTTTAACTTATGTGAAAGTTATAGAGTACGACACGTCCCGACTCCATGCGGCACCTTTTGTCCTTGTTTGGTTGTATGGGTGCCATATGGGTTCGAAGAGGTTGTGCTACTCTATAATAGTAGCATAAGTATTACTATTATCAATCATTCTATTAACTGGATTTTTAATCTTAACTCTTGTGCCCCTTTGGCGGTACTTGCTATTCGGGGCTGACCCCGCTGGTTTTGTTTGGCCAGATCTCGTAGCAGAGCCGGAGGACACGATCTTCCTCCCTGACATCCATGGTGCATACTAGGAGCATGGCGGTTCGGGGACTCGAGTGGGTTTCTTCTCCACCACTCCTGCTTATACTTTTGCGGCGTTTAGCCACCGGCACCTGTTAGCCGGATTACTCGATATTTTGTGTCAGTACATATTGTAACTAAACAGACTGCAGCTGTGTATAATTTTGTACTCCTGACTCTCTGAGATAGCTAAATTATAAAGCTAGTCTCTCATGATCATTTTGATGAAGCGTCGGGGACGCCTTACTGCTTTATCTTTAATGTTCATTTATTTGCTGATGTGATTTGATTGATTGAGACATAGAACTCTGTGGGACCATAGGAGACTTGATTGTAGCATGTACCCCCTAGTCTCTCGACAGCCACGATCGCCGTATGACGTTACGTACCTCATATGGAGTAGCTGGCCTAGTCCGTCTCCGTATTTCGGTACTGGGGCGTGACAGCAGTAGCGGAGTCCGAATCTGGCACTTCGACTCTATTCTTCCTCTTCCTCGTCTTGGCCCGCTGGGACCCCTCCTCCAGGCCGGTACCAACAATAAAACTGGCACCCGGGTTAAAACCGACAGGGGGCTTGTTCGCCATGACATGGTACAGAGCCGCCATATACAAGATCTCTACTAACGCCTTAATAGCAGGGACCGAGAAAATGGTACGGGTATAGAATGTATCATAGTAGTGTCAGGCCCTGATGCCGTCAAGAAGGCTACCTTCAAAACTCAGACAAGAGCTGGGACTGTCTAGAAAAAACTGACTGTATCCAAACTGCCGGGCAAACCTGCTAGGCAGATAAGGCTCCAGAAAGACAGTATTACGGTTGCGATACACCAGATGAGCGGGGCGGATGTTACGCAGCCACAGAAGCATCTGGCCGTCCAGAAGTTGAGGGGGCCTAATACCGTCGAGATGTACAGTCGCTATTTTCTCAATAGTAAAACGAGGAACAGATACGAAAATGTTGTACATATCTGCCCTCGCCAGTGCCATCCGGCAAGCACGCATGGTCTCGTACTCCCAAGACTCATTACGATAGCGAAAGATAAAAGTGTCGTCATCAGTTACGCCGTCTTCAGAGCCCAGTCTCATCAAAGACGGATAATGCATCAACAGCCACCCCATCAGATAATGATAGGGCAGCTCAGTCCGTTCAAAATCTTTTGTCACATCACGGGCAATGACCTTGGATGTGAAAGTGCGAAGGCCACGGTGTATGCTGCACACCATGGCCGGAAGGAGAACTAGCCTGACTCGCAAAACTAACTTCACAGCCGGAAGGATGAAATTACGACTGATCCTCTCGATAGAACTAGCTCCTCCCGAGACTAACAATTTCGCAGCCATATCATCAAGAATCCCGCCAGGAGCGCCTTCTCTGACAGCTCTTGGGTATCCTAATAAAAATAACCAAAAGAGTCGGTTTTACTCCCGAATCTGTCACTAGTGGTGGCCACCCTCTTAGCCGATGACACTAAGGCTTTAACCGCCTCCCGGGATTGAGGACGTCGGGAAGTAACTCGACCTGAGGCACCCGTCGTGAAGAGATAGAGCACCCAGTCCTTGGTGTGGGGAGCATTCCCTTCCGAGCTACTATCCTTTTTGGCTATCTGATGACATGTGCTATAGTGGCACAATATCTCTTGATAAAGAGCCACGAAGCCTGGATACCGTCCTTCCAACTCTTCGAACTCCTCATTCGTAGGAGTATACGCCTCAAAAGCTTCGTCCCCCCATGGAAGCTTGGAGACCGCGTGCATTTCGTGGAGCGCAAGCCCCATTTCCCTTACGGGTGTGTAGAAGGTTCCCGTACGGCGGTTATACATCTCCAGCAAAGATATAAATAATCTCTTGTTTATGGGCAAGCCATGGCTGGTGCCCCGAATAGCATGGTAAAGACCAATCTCACACAGAAAGGCCTCATACTTTCGTAAGATCCACATAGACAGATTGGTCCACGAGGGAATGGGATGTATCCAACTAGGGAGCATCAACCGGCCAATAGGATAGGAGCCCTTCCGAGCAAGTTGGTTCACAAAAGTGTCGGTAGTAGAAAACGTGAAATTGGGACCCGGCACATTCAAGAAAGTACCCGGGGCCAATCCCATTACAGAACGGCTGGTGTGCACCTTGCCCGCACACACTGACTTCATACTGTTGTTATAATGGATGTCTCCCACAAACATCCAACTTCGGGTAGGAGTTAAAGACTCTTCCATCTTCCGGTCCAGTGGGAGCATATTGAACCAAGATAGTGGGAAGTGACGCTCCATTTGGGGGATGCGGATCGCCATCCCGTTAGAAACAAAACTCCAGTTCTCTGACACCTCTAGAACCTGACTGTTCTTCACAGTCAAGGCGTCTCCAAAGAAGAATGCAGGCTTCAAGTATTCCCCTTCTAATTTCCCCGAGTTCATTACAGCGTTGAGAAAATAGAAAGGCTGGTTCTTGAGGGCATTCAATCTCGCCGGAGGCTTGTCACTAGGAAACTGGTCCGCCACATGCCTAACTATATGGTCGTACCTATAGCCCAGAACAGCTTGGGCATGACCTACCAGGAGTTCTCCAGCAGCATTAACCAGCAAATTCACTGAGAAGAAGACAGAAAAAGATAAGTTAAAAAGATGGACAAAAAGAACTGATGGGTGTTTTCGAGCTTATGCGGCTCCAACTTAACGAAGCCTCATGCGGCTCAAGAGAACACTTATGCGGCTCCAACTTAATGAAGCCTCATGCGGCTCAAGCTCAGAAGAACACTTATGCGGCTCCGTTCAGTGAAGGTTCATGCGGCAGTGCTCTCATAGGGCCCTCAGGGTTCGGATAAGTTCACGCGGACCACGTGACAGACAAATTTGTGCGAATCTATGCGGCTCAGCGTAGCTTATGCGGCTTCGTTGGCGAAGTGCGTATGTGGTCACAGTGGCTATTCTTATGCGGCTCGCGGCTCGGCCATAGGACGAACATGCGGCTCACATGAAGATAAAGGCTCATGCATAAAACATGCGACGTAGCCATAGCAGTTAGGGTTCTTTAAACTCACATAATGTCCTTACCAGCAATAGGGGGATGGACGTCAGGGTGAGCTGCGGGCACGTCGGCCGGTGGAGGAGCGGCCACAGTCGAAGTAGAAGCAGTCTTCTTGCCCTTTGTCGCCGCGGTCGACGAAGACGCCGCCTTCTTACCCTTCGCCGCAACGGTCTTCTTGGGAGCCATTGGTGATCGAAGAAGAGGATGACAATCGGGGTAGGGAAGGTTCAAAGTAAAAGGAGAAAGTAAAAGAAGTTTTCTCTCTTAAACTCCTCTTATTTATAGGAGGACAAGAGAGGGGGGAACACGTAGACTAATAACCGCCTCGGAAAAGACGAAACCGACTCCTCGGATTTTGTTCCCTCTCTCATAAAGGAGATTCACCCAGGACATAAAATCCAAAGATTTAATGAGCCGAACCTTAGGATTTCCTCTAAAGACGGCACTAAAATGAATTTGAGGCAATTAAAGACACGCACACGTGGCAAGGAGCTATGCGGCCCGAAAGTCCCTGCGGCTGATTGACTCAATGTGGCTGAGACAACCATGCGGCCGAGACATCCATGCGGCCGAGACATCCATACGGCCAGGACATCATATGCGGCCAGAAGAGTTTATACGTAGCCATGCTTCTTATTCAAAGTATTTCAATTTTACAAATTAAAAACTTTGAAGGGGGTCTTGTAGAAGCATGGAAAAGAATAAAGAAAGATCCATGCGGCCAGAGAACCCCATGCGGCTCAGGGAGCGGCTCGAATAAGTTCCATGCGGCTCAGAGAGGAGCCACGTGGCCTGCAAACAGCTCTTTCCTTTGTCCTTTACTGTATTAAATGCCTTGACGGCTGACAGCTCTGACAAATGACAGCTCTGACACAAAGAAACAATAATGACTCCGTCATAACTCCTAGGAAAATGAAGGAAATCTCTGACACGATCTCCCGAAATCCAGAAACCTTAATGCGGCCTTGACACGTGGACATTCGCATGCGGCTCAGGCAGAGACCACCCCATGCGGCTTAGGTCGAAGCTATCCCATGCGGCTCAGGCCGAAGCTATTCTATGCGGCTCAGGCCGAAGCTATTCTGTGCGGCTCAAGCATAGGCTACCTCATGCGGCTCACAAAGATTATCTCCATGCGGCTCACGAAGAAGACACAGATCATTACCATGCGGTTCAAATGTTCAGGAGTCACTCCCAAACAGCCTTGACACGTGGCCAGCCTTATACGGCTCAAGGAGGAGCAACCCTCATGCGGCTCAGATTTTCTAAGTGGCTCGCGGTTAAGACACGTAGCATGATAATGGGACACGTGGCATCAAATCAACCAAAATCTATCAACAAATCCCAATGAAATATTGGGATCAAATCAGATCATTTACAATCAAGCAAATCAATGACACGTGGCGGGAGATCCAAGATTGGCATAACAAATCATGAGGATTTATGTCAATCATCATTAATTATCCATAAAGACTTGATGCAATCACATTAATTGCCCGGATCTATTATGTTCAAGATGAGCGGTCCAGATTCATTGATCCCTAGCCGCCGACTTTGAGAATGGGCAATCATTGCAAACCCTAATGATGTCCCCCACTCTTATAAATAGCAAGGTGACATTCCCTTGCGAAAAAAGGATACTCTCTTATTTTTACAAAAAAAAGACACAGAGATCCAGAGAGCCAGAGAGAGAATATACAGAGATCGAAAGGAGAGCATTTCTTCATCAACGCCAAGCAGTTCTTCTACAGAGCCAAGGCTGCACCCGATCGTCCAAGGAGTAAGGCAGAGCGGCCGTCGCTTTCCCGAGCCTCTATTGTCACCCCCCAGAATCTAAAATAAACAATTGTACTTAGATTGCTGCACCTAGGCTTTCGTCCCTAGGCTTTCTTTGTACAAGCGAGTTTGTATTGTGAAGTAAAAGTCCAGTCCTCCGATAATTATTCTGTTCTTTTATATTTCATGGCAAACAGCAAGGAGCATCCGTCTAATCAAAAGCTCAAAGGGAGTCCATTATAGCGCTGGGCGCTAGTGACTAGTTCATATAGATGAGTCGGCATGGGCGGCGATCCGTATGTATGCCTTTGGATTGAGTCGAGTATTGAGTGTAGTATATCAAGAAAGACGAGTTGAATGTGTGAGTATAGTTGGAACACAAGATGTTGGGCCTAAGATTTGGTTGCAACGTAGGCGACGTGCTTCGGCACGAGATGTGGCGTCGAGTCTTATGTTGTCGGCATATAAGTTGCATAGTTTGGAGGTGAGTTGTCTTGAGTTTAAGTCAGGAAATACCGTAAGGCAAAGTCGGTCGAGTGATACTTAACCCACAAGTCTTGATTGGGTCAGATGATGATTTAGTAGCAAGGGGCTGCGAGGCGACGATATCATTGAGTCTCATTGAGTTGCGAGGCACGGCCTCAACAAGGACTTATAGCACGGTCACACGGGAATGGAGTCTTATCGCGTAGTTGCGTCTCTGATTTTAAGCCGTAAGGCAAGCACGACTTGATAGGTTAACGTTGTTGAGTTGATGTTGCATTGTAAGTACGAAATGGTCTTGAGACACAAAATAGGCCAAGGCGTCTGTCCTAAAACCGATCCTAAGGAAAGAGTAGAAAGACAATCATAAAGGGACTATGTTACACACAAAGTAAATTAACATGTTGGTTTTGTATGGGTGGGCGAGGAGCTCATTCCACCAGTACAGTTGAGTACTGACACCCACAAAGTTTTCATGTGCAGGCACAGGTAGAAGCTCGTGGTGTGGAGCTCGCTTGGATGCATCGAGGCACGGAGTTCTTTGGCAATTCGAAGCGTACGGCCGCATGGAGTCAAGACTTATATGGAACATAATGTATGGACGTCGCCTTCCGAAGCATCCGCTGGTTCAAGACTTGTAATTGAGATGAGAGAGAGCTGAGTGACTTGTAATGTGAGATGAGTGAGCTTGAGAGACTTGTAATCTTGACCTTGCGCCCCATTGTAACCTTTGTTTCAATATCAATAAAGAGCTTCTTTTGAATAACTTGTGTTTGTTATAATTTCCGCTGCTATTATTCAATGTCTCTGCATGGGACTTCTGTGCGACGACCCTGTCGCAGCCGCTGAAATCGGTCGTTATGGAACCCGCCTTGTACGAGCGCAATCTAGGCTCGTGCGGCATCACGCCTTAGCGAGGACGATCACTCCTACGGGAGTGGGGCGTGACAACATGACATGACAAGCAAGCATGATGGGAACTATTGAATGCTGTTGCGACGGCTAGCATGACATGACAAGAATGGATGACCTGGACACCGTAGATGAATGTGTTTGTACAAATGAACCAGTACTGTCTTGCATCATGTTTAGGGCAAGGATCCCTGAGTACCACAGTCAGGGGTACCTACTTAAACTGACTAAGGCTAATAACTAGAATAATCCAGTAGTCATGAAGAGATTTCCCAGCTACAGGCGATCCCGTTATCTGGGCGCCCCATCATAGGATTTGTAGCCTGCCGTCGAGTAGGGCACATTTCCAGCACACTGTCATGTATTGCACCCTTCAAGCTACTTAAGGGTACATGTGTTTCCTGGACGATGTACCCACATGAACTCAACCCCTAATTGCGTCCGGATAACCTGGATGGTCTGCAGAGCTTGTGGCTGTTGGATCAATCTCATTGCATCTTGTTAGTAACTAGGCCTGTGATAACCCTAGTTAGTTAAAGTATCAAGCCGTACTTATTGCTTGGCCGTGAATGTTGATTGGAGTCTAGCCAGTCTAAGCCTTGTCTTGTTCCAGTACATGGCTATCTTGGAACATGAGTGTTCATGTTTACCCTTTTTATATTGACATGAATAATTTCTCACCTTCTTGCCAGTTATTGCCCTATTAAATTTCATGTCTTATTTATCTTTCTCATGTTATGTTCTGATATGCTGGTTTTAGTTCTTAAGTGAAGCCTCCTTTGTGGCACTTGCTCTTTCTGGGATCTGACCCAGCTGGTTTTGCGTGGCCAGATACCGGAGCAGCTCCAGAGGATCTCCCTACCTTCCAGCCAGATGGTGACCACCAGGCGTAACCCTGGCAACGAGTGGGTTTTACTTTTGCTCTTCCACTCTATTGTAAAAGTATTCTTTTTTTGGCGTTTAGCCGACAAGCACGTGTTAGCTCGATTGTACTTTACTTACTGTCTGCCTACGGGCTGTAGCATGATTAACAAATCCTAGGGTTGATCATGTATGACTAAAACTCTTGCTAGTCTTCACATTTTGTATGACTAGCTTCATGATCATCCAAATATGTAATGTATGGGACGCCTTACTATTGTATATTTGGTGCTCTGACATCTTGTAACTGCTATTACTTGCTTGAGATTGAGACAATAGGCTTGTTCATGACCATAATAGACTGATGGCTTGTAGTTAAACACTCATGTATCTAGACAGCCATGACCGTATAGCGAGGTGGGTTGCACTTCAATATACGTAGCTGGCTGTGTCCGCCCCCGCTCTCCAGTATTCTGGTTCTGGGGCGTGACAATATATATATATATATATATATATATATATATATATATATATATATATATATATATATATATATATATATATATATATATATATATATATTCCATTGCAATTGGACCCAACTTAGTTATGTCTGTGGAGCAAAGAAACTAAGCTCTTTTATTTGAAATACTTTATTAGGTTTTGTAGTTCAGTTGCTAACTTGCTTGTTTCACCGCTGTACTTAGAGAGACAAGTCCCTTTTTTATACACTCAAAGAATCAAAAGAGGACAAGCTAACTTTTTTTTCCCACTTCTCATTGTTGTGTTGGCTCCAAAGACCAACCGACCAAGCACATTTAATTGAAATACTTTTCTCCTCCACGTTGATGATTGCTCAGGTGAGTTTTTAAAATTTTTAAATATTTTTTCTGGATAGTTCTTGATAAATTTGTTATACTGCACACCTATCAGACCTTAGAAGTTCCCTCCATGCTTGCTTCTTAAATTCTTATCTAATAGCTATTAATATTATCATTAAAAAATAAATAAACAATAATATTATAAATTATCAGAATAACTACTATTTAGTAATTTATATTTTTGTAGGTGAGTTTAATAATTTATTAATATATTTTTTTAATGTTGATGATTAGGTGTGTTCTAATTTTTTTTGTAATTTATTGATAATTTTTTTCCTCCACATGTATGTTCTAATTGTATTTTTTTTGTAGGTTTTTAGAAAGAGAATCCTTGTGGTCGGCTCCTAGACTAAAAGATCTACTAGAATCAGTCACTTTTCATTAGGTGAGTTTTATAATTTATTAATATAGATTTTATATAAATTGTTACAGTTGCAGTTGCATCTGCAGAAAGAAGTTATTCCAAGTTGAAGTTAATTAAAACTTATCTTCAGTCAACTATGTCACAAGAGAGATTGAATGGCTTGGCTATGTTATCCATTGAGGAAAAAATGGTTGAAAAAATTGATTATGCAAATTTAATTAGTACTTTTGCATCGAAGACAACAAGACGAGTAATATTTAAGTGACTATGTGATGCACTGAGAAAATGTTTGATGGCCTAAGTTGTTTTTATTATTATTACCATTATGAACTACCACAAAGATTGTAACTTTTTTTTTATTTATTTGTCTGGAACATCAGTCTTTTTGGTGGTTTGTAACATCTTCACTTTTATTAATATCTCATTATAACATATATTCTTTTGGATATTAAATTCTAGTTATTGTATTTATTTCTTGAATTTCGGGTTGAAAATACTATTGAATCATTTTCGATGAAAATTATAATATAATATGAATATTAAGCTTTGAGGGCACCACTTTTAGAGTTCGCCTCAGACCTCAAAATCGAAAGTACGGCATTGTCTGTGATAGGAGACATAGTTGGAGACACCAAAAACAACATATCCCAACAAACAATCTATAATAGGGTATTCAATTGTCCGCATGAGACATTATGTTTTTATTTGTGCGATGTCCGACGTAACGTACGGGACTTTGTGCACACTGTATTGTTGGGGTTTTGGCCTTTGCATTGTGAATTTTAGTCCCACATCGGCTAGGCCAAAGGAGTTGTATCTCTATATATTAGCTATGCTAGTTTAGATATGCACATGTGGTGTGGAGGTGCACATGGGTGTGCCATGTGGGGTTATTTTTCTAAATGGAAAAAAGGCTAAATCAATAATTGAAAGCATTCATGCTTTTTGCTCTTGGAAAATTCATTTCCATGGGAGCTAAGCCCTGTAGGGACTTAGCGACTCGGACTCGGACTCGGGCTCATGGACTCATGAGACGTAATGTGGCATTTTGTTGGCGCACTTAGCACATCAGCATCGTCGCTAGGCGCATAGTGCGCTTAAGTTGCGCATAGTGCACTCAGTTGCGTGCAAGTGGCTCAGTGCGCATACTGTGCGCAGTGTGCAAGGCGTGCGGGGTGCGCGAGTGGCACAACTTGCTTCAGATCATGCCTGTGCATGATCTGAGCGGTTACTGCACGTTCGGAGTGGTTATTACCACGTCCCGATTGTTGTGCTAACCGGGCAGTTGCTACTCGGGCCTATAAAAGGTCTTTTCTCTCTCACAGGCAAGTATACAAGATATATTCAGAGAGTTACGAAAGTTTACAAGTGTTTCTTAACAAAAGTAAACAGAGCCTGTCAGAGAGAAGAGAAGCTTTGCACCAGCGTTACTTTTGCACGGGAGTCCGTGTACGATCCGAGGAGTCAGAAGAGCAGAAGTGTTCCAAAGTTCTTCGACGAACTTGCTGGTTCCTGGAAGCTATTCGTGTGGGGCGAATATAGCTTTGAGCAACGGTGATCATTCACCCCAGCAGACCATCTTCCATCTTTCGCCTGTCATCTTTTTCGCTGCTGTGAATTACGAAATCTTCTTAGATTCTCGTATATTATATGCTGCTGTAACGAGATCTTCTTAGATCTTCGTTAAACTTACGCAATTTTCCAAGAAGTGTTGCATTGGAACATTGTTCTTACAATTGTTTCATTTTCTCAGTTTTCCATCGAAAAATTGTGCCCCGCCACTAGCATGTATTGTATACCATTTGGACCCACTGTCTGTAGTTTTCACATACATATATTCGCCTCCTCTGCGGTTCGATTCCGAGACCGTCCTACTAGCCACGTAGGTTATACCTCTCGTCACTGACCACAAGAGTAAGCTATTAATCCATATAAACTAAGCAATACATGTTATAAACAAAGATAGGAGTCCTGATACACGCGTTACAGGTACAATTTCTAGCGGAACAAGAACATGGACACACATAGGAGGGTTAGCACAGTTTTACATTAGTTTTGAAACTTTAATTTAGTAATTGAATAAATAGTTTTTTTATTCAAAAATAATAATATTTTAAAGTAAAGATATCCTTCATATTTGAATTATTTGTCTCTACTATTATAATGCAGCTTAGAAACGACTTAAAATGGTACCCTCAAAGTCGTATGTATATCCTCCATTAAATAATAAAAAAATTCAAAAAATTTCTATGTACCGTGTATAAGCAAAAATAAAAATAGAAATTCTAAAAAAATTCTAATCAGTTGAATATATAACAAATCCTAAAATATATTCGATATTCAAATTATATTTAAACTAAGTACATTATCTAACTAAATACATATCTAAAATTCTAAAAACATATATGTATCAAATCATTATTAAATATACTTAAACTATATGAAAATATTTTAATATAATTTAAAAAATTTATCTATTTTTTTAGTTATAGATTTTTTTTGTACGTACCTAAATTTGACTATTAGTATAGATAAATATATTTTTCCTTAAATTAATAAAAAAAATGTCCAGAGGGTTAAGTAAAGCTAATAACTTCTTTTACCTTTGGGATTTTTTAACTCTCGTCCCACACTTTGTACTTGCATCCAATTTTTGTGTTTACTAGATTTACATTTCACTTCTTGTCATGCAAATTTTTTTTCATGACAAAACGAATTTTTTCGTGATAAAAAAGTATTTTTGTGAAATATAAGTCTAATAAATACAAAAAATGAAATGCAAGAATAAATTCATATTAACAATTAGGGTAAGCATTATTCAGTTTTGAACCTGAAATTGAAATGAACTGAATAAGAGATTCGGATCGGTTTGAAAAAAATTCGGTTCGGTTTTCAAAATGCTAACATTTCTTATTATGTTTCGGTTTCGATTTTAGGTTTCAATTTGGGTCCAAAAACGCAAATCGGATAAAAATTATATAATTATGTAAATACCCTCAATTCTTTGCATATTTTGTGATTAAGAATGTACATATTTTAAAAACAATAATTCTATGTATGTGTTTTGAATTCCAACTTTGATAATTTAACAACTAGTTCAATTTTGTACAAAAATTTGAAATTCAAAAAATGTATGTATAAAAATTATAATTTTTAAAATAATTTAACCATGATCCCAACTTTGGGTCCAATTTACTAAACAATATAAATAGTCCAATCGAACAAACCGAATAAACTGAATTTATTATTCAGTTCAGTTCGGTTTCAGTTTTGGCCAAATCGGTTTGGTTTCGATTTTGAATTTTTAGAATTTCGGTTTATTCGGTTTTGGCTAACTCGGTTCGGTTGAAACCGAATAAACCGAACGCTCACCCCTATTAATAATTAGGGCTAATTAGTGTTTAGGCCCTGAATTTTATACCAGTTCAGACTTCAGAGTTTAAGCGCTAATATGCCCAATTGGAAAGTTTGGGCGTTGAAATTTTTGTTTTGTTTATTTTTTTCTTATTATATCCTCCATCCCCATGCATGACAATAAAATTTTTCTATTTAGCTAGTAAAGGTATAATGAGAAAGATAAAACAAATAGAAATTTTGAGTTACCCCTACTTATTTTACCATAACTTAATCGTACACTCATAAAACCTTCCACTTTTAACGGGAACCGTCAATGACTAACAGTCAACTCCTTTGACCTATATAAATAAAAAGAAAAAATTTGAGTTGCACACATTTATTTTATCATAATTCAAGATGCACTCCACTTATTTGAGAATATTTTGGTCATAATTCAAGGTGCACCCCACTTAAATAGGAGGGTTAAAGGAGTTGATTGTTAGTCATAGTCGGTATTCGTTTAAAGTGAGATGTTTTATATATTATTTCAGTGGGTGCACATTAAATTATGGTAAAATAAGTTTGGGTGGAAGGGAGAACTCAAATTTTTTCTAAAACAAAATATAAAAATTTAGGATCTGACCAATTGGACACAATGGACCTTAAACTCTCTAAGCTGGTACAAAATTCAGGATCTAAACTCTAATTAGCCCTAATAATTAGGACTAAAGTCAAAATTTCCCTTTTCCTTTCTTTGTTTCAGAGTGACACTTCATGATCAGAACTGCTCCGTTTTTTCTTTCTTCCTTCTTCAATACATTTCATTCCCACCCAAAGAATTCGGTGGAATGAATGACTTTATGAACACATTCCTTCCAAATCTCGTTCTTTTAGGGTTTGGGTCTTCAATGAAGCCTCCATTCCTCTTCTGATCGGTTCTAGTTGAAAAAGATTCAATCTTTTTCTTCCCTTTTTCTAGAAATTTGGTGGGGAATGGAGTGTTTAGGCGGTTTGTTTATTGGGTTATTGGTTTATTTTGATTTGGTGCGGTGTGCTGGAAGATCCCTTTCCTGTTCTAAGAACCCTAATTCACTTAGAATTCAGAGATTTGATAATAGCTGAGGCGATTTTGCAAAATTGGGATTGTTGGTGAGTGTTTTGGATTCGATTTGGTTGATGGGTGCAAGCAATGGGAGATTCCTAAGAAATTAATGGTTTATTTCTGAATTTCGATTGAAAAAGTATTGGGAGTAGAATAGTTGGGAGAAAAGAGCCATTTTTCAGATCTTTTGTTAGTGAAGTTGGAAAAAATAAAAATCTGAGCTATAGATGATGGAGGGACTTGAAAGTTACGGCGAGGGACTTTTCGAGCATTCCGATGTGGAAGAAGAATTCGAGAGCTGTTGCGAGGACGAAGAGTGGCAGGATCCGCAGGAATCCTTAGTTGAATTATCCTTGTTTCAACAAGATGTTGAGGATGATCTGTTGTTGGAGGAGAAAACTGATGAATTCTCATTTAGATTGTTTTTTAAGGGTGTTTCGGTTGCGGGGACCGGAGGTTCAGGCCCGAAGGTGTCAGGAATTGGCGTGGTTATGGAGAAATTGCCAGGGGTTCCTATTGTTCAAGTGCAGAAGAAGCTAGATTTCTTTGTGGAGGAAGTTGTGGCTGAACACTTGGCTCTGTTGAATGGGATGATTGAGGCTCAGCGTAGTGGTATGCGGCGAGTCTTTGCTTATACTGATTCTAAAGAAGTTTATCAGCAGGTGAGCAATCAATAATTTAGAAAAGATAATTTGTACAAACTCTAGGTACTTGCATAAGAATATGATCTGATGTAGGCTCTATTGAAGCATTCTTCTAGTAATATGTACATATTTAACATTAACTTACTTTCTTGATTGTCCTTGATAGAACATAATCCTTTATGCATTCCTTGTGATGATTAATCTCACTGCATTCTAATATTTGTGTGCCTGTACTTGTAATAGAATATGATTTTGTTTCCATATTTTTGGTAAGGATAATGATTCTTGCTTTGTTGTTTCTGCCTCCTCGTGGCAATAATATATGTTAATTGGTTCTTTTAGTTTTCATTATCCTGGTAGTTAGAGCATTTGTGTTTTGATATTCAGTGCTTATCTCATGAGTTAATGATACAGATTGCCGAAGTAGAACCACTTGAAGACCAGCTCTTGGTAGCTTTGGGATATAGGATACTTGAACATGTTAACAACTTGGAAGAATTTTCGTTGAAGCTTGCTCCTAGATCTGATCTTTTAAGGCCATTGAGATTAGCTCGAAAAGCAGTTGGCATAGATGGATCAGTCAAAGAGTGCCCTATTTGCTGCGAGGAGAAGCCCCATCAACAAATAATTAAACTGAATTGTTCCCACAGAATTTGTTCGGACTGTATGATCAATTATGTTGAAGGAAAATTGCGGGACATGGAGGTTCCTGTAAGGTGCCCACAAGTAAGATGCAAGTATTACATCCCGACTAAAGAGTTTAAGCCTTTTCTTTCCATATCGTTTCATAAAATATTAGAAAGAGCCACCATAGAAGCTGGTGTTATGAACTTGGATAGAGTCTATTGCCCCTTCCCGAACTGTTCAGTGCTCCTCACCCCTAGCCACTACCCATCTGGGGCAAGCTCATCAAACCAGTCCGGTAGCAATTGTATCGAATGTCCGGAGTGTTATAGGCTCATATGCACTTCTTGTTCTTCACCATGGCATTCCTCATTGAGCTGCGAGCAGTACCAAAACCTATCCATAGAAGAGAGAGATACAGAAGATATCACCTTACACCACTTGGCTCAAAATAATTACTGGAGGCGTTGCCAGCAGTGTAGACGGATGATTGAACTCACACAAGGATGCTACCACATGACCTGCTGGTATGTTTAACAATGTGCCACTTCTTTATTAATTCCTTTTCATTGAGTGCATACTTGGTATTTAGTACCATTAGCGTAAACGTTGGCGCAATAAAAGGAATCTTCATAGTGAACTTTTTAAGCTTTTGATGTTTTCTTTACCTCATCTAAGAGAGATTCATTACAGGCCTTCTACTCTCCTTTTCAATAAATATACAAACTTTATTTGCATAATAAAATAAACATTGGTAATTTT